>CM050944.1:12070355-12437855 GCA_027789145.1 Solanum arcanum
CCCTCTCTCTACTCGTTCTCTTTCTCTTCTGTCTCTCTTTGTTCTTTCTTATTTTCTTTATTCAAACCCTCTTTCTTTTACCCTAATTCATATATAATTAAGAATAAAAGATGGTAATAATGACCCACTAATTAACTTAAGGTTACCTAATTTAACCCCAAGTAATTAGATTTATTAATAATAACCCTCAAACTTTATAATTAAGGAAAGAATAGTCCAAAACGACCCTTAAAACGTGGGGAGAAATCCTAAACCGCTCGGGATTGTGCAGCCTGTGATGGGTCAGTCGTGGGTGCGACGGTCCGTCACACAGCCGTCGTGTCCTCCCAGGTTTCGGTGGTCGTGACGGCCCGTCACCCTGTGTGACGGTCCGTCCCCGCCCTCCGTCATGACGGTCGAAACTCGCTTTCTTGCACCAATTTCTCAAAAGTTGAAGTGTTTTGCAGCGGGACTCACGACGGTTCGTCGTGGATGTGACGGCACGCCCCGCAGTCCGCTACAATTTTCGTGAGAGTCGATTTTCGGTACCCAATTTCAAATTTCTAAGTGCCATGGGACGACACCCCCTTGACGGGCCGTCGTGACCACGACGGTCCGTCGGGACCCACGTCGTCTCAGCCAGTTTTTCCCCGTGATTCAATTTGCTGCTCAAACGACTAAACGGGTCGTTACATAATCTCCATATAGATTAAGACTATTATTAATTTATAATACTAATGGGACGATATATTTGTAATGGAATTTCGCAATCACTTTGAAAACGATGAAGAAAATAAGGTCTTCTAAGATAAGCTTCAACTTAAGCAAGGGAAGATGGAAGTGGTTGTTCAAGGTCTGTTTGGAGAGTTCTACTACTACAAAAGGCTAAGGTCACACATCTTGTCCAAAAACTAAGCTATTTGTATTTAAAAAAAAATGGACAAAGACCAAACTTGATATTTTTTTGACTATTTAAAGTACTAAAATTTGCAAGTTTATAGTTAAGGGATTAAAACCGATAAATTTATAGTTAAGGGATCAAAATTAATAAAGTTTTTAAATAGTTAAAATACTAAATCTGTTAAATAAATAATTAAGGGAACATTTTAAACCTACTCCTGTAATTAAGGAAGTATTTATGTCATTATCTCTCCAATATTTCTTGAATTTTGATTGAGATTGTAACAAAATTTGTTGCCGTAATATAGTGTTAATTACTTAATAATGTATTGATTTTGGACTATGTAGCATAGAATAAATGATCAATACTTAAATAGTGACGAGTGTGCTTTACAGGTTGATTTTTTTTACTGCACTTTCAATATCGATGCAACAAAATATTTGATTGGAGTAACATGTAATTAAGTGGAGAATACTCAAGTTCATTTATCGTGTAGTTTTTTTATCGAAATGGTTTCGGTGAGTATTCTTCTGCCTCAGTGTACGTACTAAGTTGGATTGAGATGTGCCTAAATTGATTCGAAGATCAAAATTATAAAAAATATTTGAATTCTTGAAATATTATGTAATATAACATTTACATTATATAATAAAGTTTGCATATTATATTTTGTGCTACATATGCAACGTAACAAAATCACATTTTTTTATTACTACACCTAAATTTAATTATTTTATTTTATTTTATATAAGCAACAATAACAATAATATAATCAGTTTTTCCTCCTTTATGTCTTCCCTCCGATGCTCTAGCATACGGTGTATCTGCAATGTTAGGTTTTATTTGTCCTAAATTTCTTAACATAAATAGGTTTTTTCTATTAGGAAAAGGTTTCGAATTGACTAATTATTTTCTTATAGGAAAAGGTTTAGGACTCTACAAATAGAGCAATATTCCTTCTAACTTAATCAGCATTCACAATGTAGTCTTAAAGGGCTTTGAGAGTATTGATTAGGGGGAGAATTTGTGGGTCACAAGCTTGACACGTTATCACTTGTGTGAACCTCCCATGTATTCTGAGTGAATTGGTTGAGGTTCTTTCTCTCTTTATTTTGTACTCTCATATTTATAGTGGATTGCTCATCTCCTTTGTGGACGTAGGTCGATTGACCGAACCACGTTAAATCTTTGTATTTTTTGGTATATTTCTCGTTGTCTTCTTACTCGTGGTCTTTTGAGGTTTGTTTTGCTAGCTTCCGCGTTTACACCTGCTTATTTACGATCTTAACAAGTGGTATCAGAGCCAGATTCAATGACAGAGTCAGGTTCAGTGGTTCGATAATCGATTATTGAACCAAGTTAGAAAGAGGTGTTCATCTTGACGGGTTAGGACTCTATAAATAGAGCAATGTTCCTTCTATCTTAATCAGCATTTACAATGTAGTCTTAAAGGGCTTTGAGAGTTTTGGTTAGGGGGAGAATTTGTGGGTCACAAGCTTGACACGTTATCACTTGTGTGAACCTCCCATGTATTACAAGTGATTTGGTTGAGGTTGTTTCTCTATATATTTTGTACTCTCATATTTATAGTGGATTCCTCATATCCTTTGTGGACGTAGGTCGATTGACCGAATCACGTTAAATCTTTGTGTCTTTTGGTATATTTCTCGTTGTCTTCTTACTCCTGGTCTTTTGAGGTTTGCTTTGCTAGCTTCCGCGTTTACACCTGCTTATTTACGGTCCCAACAAGTGGTATCAGAGCCAGATTCAATGACGGAGTCAGGTTCAGTGGTTCGATAATTTATTATTGAACCAAGTTAGAAAGAGGTGTTCATCTTGATGGGTGTAGTTCTAGCCGCAACCTTTTTGACAGTAATGAAGATTTTGTTGGAGAAATTGTTTCAGAGAGGTTCCCTATGTTGAGACATAAATTTTGTAAAGGAGATTATGGAGAGGAGAAACAAGTTGTTGAAGATTAAGTAAAGAAGGTGACAAATTTATTTTGCTAGAAATTCAGGCCAAGAGGGAGATTTGTTAGGTTTTATTTGTTCTAAATTTCTTAACATAAATAGGTTTTCCTTTTAGGAAAAGGTTTTGAATTGACTAATCCTTTTCTTGTAGGAAAAGGTTTAGGACTCTATAAATAGAGCAATGTTCCTTCTAACTTAATCAACATTCACAATGTAGCCTTAAAGGGCTTTGACAGTTTTGGTTAGGGGGAGAATTTGTGGGTCACAAGCTTGACACGTTATCATTTGTGTGAACCTCCCATATATTTCGAGTGAATTGGTTTAGGTTGTTTCTCTCTGTATTTTGTATTCTCATATTTATAGTGGATTGCTCATCTCCTTTGTGGACGTAGGTCGATTGACCGAACCACGTTAAATCTTTGTGTCTTTTGGTATATTTCTTGTTGTCTTCTTACTCGTGGTCTTTTGAGGTTTGCTTTGCTAGCTTCCGCGTTTACACCTGCTCATTTATGATCCTAACATGCAAATCTATCAAATGAGTTCTACAAATCAATGTTTTGACTAACCAACTCCTCTGCCTTCAACTTCTTATCGATCGCCCTTCTAACAGTTTCCTCTATCTCACTTTCAAATATATTATCGAGCATCCCATACGTTCCAGATATCAAAATATCATCTTTCTCAACGTTTAATTCCATCTCCTGAGCAACATTATGATTATCTGAATTGCAATTTCCCAATTGATATGGACATCCAAATTCTCGTTGTTGTATTTGCGACTTGTGTATAATTTTTCCTTTTCTAATTAGTAAAAATCCACTATCACCTACATTAGCAACAACAATTGTATTTTTCACCGAGTTAAGAGTTATAATACAAGCGATACACGATCCTTTTGAATTTGTGTTTTTGTATGCTTTCATAAGCTCTCTCGCGTATATTCCAATGTCAATCCCCTTTAGTGCCCAGCTACCAACACCATCAGCACACCAATAGTTTGGTATAATTCATGTATGAACTCTGCATCTTCACCTAAAGGCTTGTTTGGATTGTCCTTATGTAAGTATAAAGATCCAACCACCATTTTTAGGCATGGTAATTTGTTACTACTAAATTCAACATCATAAATAAATTTGAGTTTTTTATTACTATGATTTTCCGGATTATCATGATTAATTTCATGAGAAGAGAAGTTGAAATATCTCTTATAGTGTGACAGGTTGAAAAGTTTATCGAATTTTATTTTGGAAGATTATTGTTCATGACCTAATGATGAAATACATGCAACCATTGTTGTGTTGATTGAAAATATTTGGGAAGTAAAAATTATGTAATGGAAGTAGAGTGATAACACACACACACACACGCACGCACGCACGCACGCACGCACGCACGCACGCACGCACGCACGCACACACACACACACACACACATATATATATATATGCCAAAGTCATCTGTGGCCCCTTAAAGTTGTCCTCATTATTCATTTAGACACCTCAATTTAACCTTTTACCTATTGAACACTTTTACTTATATAAAACTTTTCCTATTAGACACATTTTAATAATCAACAAAAAATGTCAAGTGTGTGTGATGCACTAGCCATGACATGACAAACTAATTAACTAAAATAAGTCATGTGTCTTAAAAAAAAGCAATATGTCTTTTGTGCTCAAAAATAATTATAACTAAAAAAATAAAATTCTAAAGTATGTATGTTCCTGCCTCCGCTCAAACTTGCTCCCCTCCCACTTCATCTTCTTTCTCCTTTTTTTATTATTTAAAAACACATGAATCACCTAAGTTTTTCTACTTCTTTTTATTTAATTAATATTTTATTTTTAAGCTTAGATTCAATTCATGTTTGAGTTGATTTGGCATAAAAAAAAGATGATTGGTGGCTGTGTTTTCTAATAAACAAATTAAAGTTTGTGATTGATTGTTTTAAAAGTTAAAAAGAAAAAAAGATATTGACGATGATAAATTTGGAGAAAAATGAAGTGTTGTTCGATGGCTGATAAAAAAGGAGAAAGAAGATGATGGTCTGAAAAAAAGGGAAGAAGATGATCGAAAAAATAAAGGAAAAGAGCATTGTGGATATAGTGACGCATATTTAATTAAAAAACAAGGTGACATAGAGAAGAAGAATGATTGCATCTTGAGAAAAAATGGAATGAACTTTAATGGTGGGACACTGGTGATTGCGGTGGTGAGAAAGTGGTTGAGTCAAAGAAGAAGATGAAGATATGCTTATTTTATTTTATTTTTTTTAAAAAAAAGAAAATTATTTTTTTTGGTTAAATGATGCCCTTTCACGCTCTTTCAGCATGAAATGTTTAATATGTACAAATCTCTTATAATATAAGTGTTCAAAAGGTATACAGTTGAATTGAGGTGTCTAAATAAAATATGTGGACAAATTTAGGAGGTTGTGTATGACTTAGGCTATATATATATATATATATATATATATATATATATATATATATATATATATATATATATATATATATATATATGCTACATTGCAATTCATGTAGAAAATAGGCTATGGAAAAATAAATTTTGGTAACTTTTTAACATGGAAAAAAATAGAAAATAACGTATATTTATTAATCCTACTTAGAAGTTATAACGGGTTTGGGAAACAAAGAAATATTTTTAGAAATTATCTGAGCTAGTAGAACTAAGTATAATAATCCTCTTGCCGCATAATTAGATAGTGAAAAGAAAATGATCCGAATCCAAAATTTTTGCTTGAAAAACAATATGTGAGATTGGGCGGACTCAATATATGTTATTTTTTGCAATCATATTTAGAATATGTTATGGAAAAACAACTTTTGGTAACTTTTTAATATGGAATATTTAGAAAATAACATATATTAATTAAATCCTACTTAAGAATAGTTTTCGGAAATTGCCTAAACAACTAGAAGAAGGTAATCCTCCTGCTTAAGGAGTGAAAAGAAAGTGAGATTTTGTCTTAACATAAATTTAGAAATAAGAACATTTTTGTTGCGCTCTCTTATTGTCATTCCGTTTGTTATATTGTCATGAAAACTGTTAGTATCAATATGTAAATTCCAAATCATCACTCTGTTTGTTATATTTTCATGAAAACTCTTGGTATGATATATAAATGGGAAAAAAGTCAAAATAGCCGTTGAACCATGTGAAATAGATCACTTATACCCTTTGTTACATTTGATATAAAAAATGCTTCAATCATTCTTCTAAGAGACCGCAAATATCCTCAAACGTTCACAACCAATTTTTAGTGATGTGGAATGCCACATATGACTAATACCTCCACCTAAGCTGGAATAGCTAGGATAAACTTCGAAAACTAGACTTTTAGCGGCAATAAAAGCCCAGAATGTCGTCACTAGTGATTTTAATTGATTTCTAACATTAAATTACGATTTGTGTTTTTTCTTCATTGTATTAAAAAATCACAAATGATATTGATCAAGCTGAAATTTGAAGACACTATATATAAATGCATAAAATTTACAATAATGCATTATGTAGTGGGAGATTTGAGTCGGAAAGTAATTCTGATGATCTTCATAATAATATTGGATGTTTTTATTATTGATATTATCGATTCTTGATTATAAAAAATTAGGTTTCAACCTAAATTTAACTATCATACTTTGAGTTGATGATTTTACTAGCGAATGACTATGCAGTCTTAGTCACCACTAAATAGATTTATGGCTTATGTGAGCGTTGAGTAGTCACTTAAAATCTATTAAAAATATATTTACAAAGTTGCTCGGATCATATTAAATTAATAAATATATTACTTCAAATAAATATTATGGATTGATATAATTGATTTAATTATTTAAATTCAGATAAATATGAATTTAATTAAAGCCCACTCCATAAAGCACACATGACATGTCATTTAAATCTGATTGGCCGAAGGGAGTCCTATTCCAATCGCAACTCCTCTATTCTAAAACTATAAATAGGTGTCTCATAATTCAAAAAAGAGGGAAAACAATTCTAAACAAGAAGCTAGAGAAAGCTCGTGGAACAAAAGACATAAATTTCTCTACAAGTTCAAGAATTCAAGGATTCAAGAATTCAAGTATTCAAGTTCAAGATTTGAAGAAGTCAAGATCAAGTTCAAGAACGATCAAGATCAAGACCACCAAATTCAAGATCAAGCTCCAAGCCTTGAATTCAACTAAAGTTCAAGTCAAGATCAAGATCACGTCTAAGTTCAAGTTCAAGTCCAAGATCAAATTCAAGATCAAGGTCAAGAACGATCAAGATCAAAACCACCGGATTCAAGATCAAGCTCCAAGCCCTTAAATTCAAACAGGAAGTCAAGATCAAGATCAAGATCACGTCCAAGTCCGAGTTCAGTTAAATATCAAGTTCAAGATGAAGTTCAAGAGCAATAAAGATTAAGACCACCGGATTCAAGATCAAACCCAAGCCCTTGAATCCAACTAGAAAGTCAAGATCAAGATTAAGTCTAAGTCAAAGATCAAGTTCAAGAATGATCAAGATAAATATCAACGAATTCAAGATCAAGATAAAGTTAAAGACCACCGGAATCAAGATTCAAGAAAGTCAAGATCAAGATAATGTTCAAGTCAAGATCAAGTCCAAGTTCAAGTTCAAAATCAAGATAGTGATCAATATCAAGTCCAAGTTCAAGATCAAGATCAAGATAGAGATTAAGATCAAGTCCAAGTCCAAGATCAAGATAAAGATAGAGATCAAGTTTAAGATGAAGCTTTAAGCCCTTGAATTCATATTTCAAAAGGCAAATTTAGAGGAATCATAGAGATAGTAACACTTGCACTTGAAATAATAAATCAATTGTTGCTATAATCTTCCGTTCTTGATTATTGTTTTCTCGATGCAAATTTTATTGTGTACAAACTAGCACACCAAGTGGACAATCACTACCTATTGTATCAAATTTTAAAGCATTGAAGAATATCAAAATGTCTCCCACTATAGAAGAACAACTAACAAGATTAACTAAAGCAATTAAAGGTCTGACAAAGTGCGCACACGAAAAAGATGCTAAACTTTCCAAGCTAACAAATAAGATGGATAACATGATTGAAAAAAGATGAAGTCAATCACCTCTGAAGTTTTCTAAAATTCAAGATGAAGGAGAGTCTTGCGTGAAGAAAACAAAGATCAAAGAGATTCATATCTCTGCTGAAGGTTTGATTCTAATTGATCAATTAAAGAACTTTATCGTAGAGGACATCAAAGACAAATCTGAGTCTTTTAAAATTTTCTCCAATATATACAAAGCCTTATACACAAAGGATTGATAACTTGAAAATTTCTAAGGGTTATCAACCTCCTAAGATTCAACAATTTGATGGTAAAGGAAATCTAAAACAACACATAGCGCACTTTATTAATACTTGCAATGCTACTGGGGATTTTTGATGATTATCTTGTTAAATAGTTCGTTCGATCACTCAAAGAAAATGCCTTTTATTGGTACATAATCTTGAACCTAATTCTATAGATAATTGGGAGCGATTACAGCAAGAGTTTCTTAATTATTTCTATAGCACGAGAAGTGTCGTTAGTATGATGGAACTTACAAAGGCTCGTCAAGGTGAAAATGAGTCTGTTGTTGAATTTATCAATCATAGGAGAAGTCTAATCCTCAATTGAAAAGATCGCCTTAGTGAAATTTCTAGCATTGAAATGTTCATCCAAGGTATGAATTAAGGTCTCACTACACTTTGCAAGGATTAAACCCCAATACATCGGAAGAGTTAGCAACTCGTGCACATGACATGGAATTAAGCATGACTTTAGGAGAAGATCAACAATCTCTTGTCTATGGACTTGATAAAGATGAAGATATAGAAGAAATCTAAAGTGGGGGCAAGTCTACATCCCAAGATAATTTTGAAGAGACAATGTATATCTAGGCGCTCCTTAATGCATGAGCTTAAATGCATGTTACAATGCTCCTTGAATTACGAGCTTAAACCGTATGTCACTTAAATCTTCAAGTTGAAATGCTCCTTCAAAGACGAGCTTAAACTGTATGTCCCTTAAATCTTAAAGTTTGACTTAAATCTCAAGTTGAAATTCTCCTTGAAACTCGAGGTTAAATTGTATGTTACCTAAATCTTCAAGTTAAAATACTCCTTAAGATACGAGCCTAAATTGTATAGCATGAATCTCTTTAAATTTGAGTTGAATCTTCAAGTTAAAATGCTTTTTAAGGTACGATGAGCCTAAACTGCATGTCACTCCTGGACAACAAGACTATAAATTGTGTACGGCACAACAAAAAAAACAAAAAAATCACTCACTCCTCCAGAACTACTTTGCGACTTGATCCTCTTCATTGAGGTACGTAGTCACTTAGAACCATATTCTATGTGCAGTTGCATGAGTTTCAAAAAACCAAATGTTCCCACTTGTTCTGTTACGTGAGTTAAAGCTATGAGTAATCTTTCATAAAACTTCGGACTTGCACCAAATGGTGGTGACTCAATGGGGGCAGACCCTTATGAATAAAATTATTTCAAGATGAAGTCTTCAAAATCTCCAAGTATGCAGGTTTAAGTCATCAAATTCTTCAAGCCTAGTCTTTGAAAGATAAAATATCCCGACAAGACTTTATGAAGGGGGAATTTGTAGTCACATAAAATTTATTACATATAAATTCATAAAGTTTTTCAGATTATATTAAATTAATGAATATATTAGTCCAAATAAATATTATGAAAGAATATAATTGATTTAATTATTTAAATTCAGGTAAATATGAATTTAATTAATGCCTGCTCTATAAAGCTTATATGAGATGTCACTTAAATATGATTGGCCGAAGGGAGTCCTATTCCAATTGAAACTCCTCTATTCTAAAACAATAAATAGGGGTCTCATAATTTAGAAAATAGGACCAAGAATTTGAAACTAAAAGCCAGGGAAGCTTGTGGATCAAAAGCCATAAATTTCTGTACAAGTTCAAGAATTCAAGGATTCAAGAATTCAAGTGTTCAAGTTCAAGATTTGAAGAAGTCAAGATAAGTTCAAGAACGATCAAGATCAAGACCACCAAATTCAATATCAATCTCCAAGCCTTGATTTCAACTAAAGTTCAAGCCAAGATCAAGATCACGTCCAAGTGCAAGTTCAAGTCCAAGATCAAACTCAAGATCAAGTTCGAGAACGATCAAGATCAAAACCATCGGTTTTAAGATCAAGCTCCAAGCCCCCGAATTTAACTAGAAAGTCAAGATCAAGATAAATTTAAGGTAAAGATCAAGATCAAGATCACGTCCAAGTCCAATTCCAAGTTCAAGTCCAAGATCAAGTTCAAGATCAAGTTCAAAAACAATGAAGATTAAGACCACCACATTGAAGATCAAACTCCATGGCCTTGAATTCAGTTAGAAAGTCAAAATTAAGATTAATTTAAGACCAAGATGAAGTTCAAGAACGATCAAGATGAAGATCAATGGATTCAAGATCAAGAAAAAGTTAAAGACCACTAGAATCAAGATTCAAGAAAGTCTAGATCAAGATCAAGTTCAAGTCAATATCAAGTCCAAGTCCAAGTTCAAGTCCATGACGAACATCAAGATAGTTATCAAGATCAAGTCCAAGTCCAATCCCAAGTCCAAGGTCAAGATCAAGATCAAGATAGAGATCAAGATAAGGTACAAGTCTAAGTTCAAGTCCAAGATCAAGATCAAGATAAATCCCAAGTTCAAGATGAAGCTTTAAGCCCATGAATTTATATTTGAAAAGTAGAATTCAAAGGAATAATAGAAATTTTAACACTCGCACTTGAAATGATAAATCAATTATTGCTATAATATTCGGTTCTTGATTATTATTTTCTCGATGCAAATTTTATTATCTAGAAATTTTGGCATGCCCAGTGGGACAATATCTATCTCCCGTATCAACTTTTCAAGCATTAAAGAATATCAAAATGTCTTCCACTATTTAAGAACAACTAGCAAGATTAACTAAAGCAATAAAAGGTCTGTCAAAATGCGCACACAAATAAGATGCTAAACTTTCCAAGCTAACAAATAAGATGAATAACATGATTGAAAAAAGATCAAGCCAATTACCTCTAAAGATTTCTAAAATTCAATATGAAGGAGAGTCTTGCATAAAAAAACAAAGATCAAAGAGATTCATATCTCTATTGAAGGTTTGATTCCAATTGATCAATTAAAGAACTTTCTCATAGAGGCCATCGAAGAAAAATATGAGTTTTTTCAAATTTTATCCAATATATACAAAGACATATACATAAAGGATTGATAACATGAAAATGTCTAAGGGTTATCAACCTCCTAAGCTTCAACAATTTGATGGCAAAGGAAATCTCAAAAAACATATAGCGCACTTTATTAATACTTGCAATGCTGCTGGGGCGTATGGTGATTATCTTGTTAAAGAGTTCATTCGATCACTCAGAGAAATGCCTTTGATTAATACACATATATTGAGCCTAATTCTATAGATAGTTGGAAGATATTAGAACAAGAGTTCCATAATCGTTTCTATAGCACGAGAAGTGTCGTTAGTATGATGGAACTTACAAAGGCTCGTCAAGGTGAAAATGAGTCAGTTGTTGAACTTATCAATCACTGGAGAAGTCTAAGCCTCAATTCCAAATATCGCTTTAGTGAAATTTCTAGCATTGAAATGTGCATCCAAGGTATGAATTGAGGTCTTCACTACATTTTGCAAGGATTAAACTCCAATATATTCGAAGAGTTAGCAACTCGTGCACATGACATGGAATTAAGCATTACTTTAATATAATATCAACAATCTCATGTCTATGGATCTGATTAAGATGAAGATATAGAAGAATTCCAAAGTGGGGGCAAGGTTGCATCCCAAGATGACTTTGAAGAGTCAATGTATATCCAGATGCTCCAACGCATGAGCTTAAATTGCAAGTTAAAATGCTCCTCGAAACATGAGCTTAAAATGTATGTCACTTAAATCTTCAAGTAGAAATGCTCCTTGATGTACAAGCTTAAATCATATGTCTCTTAAATCTTAAAGTTTGACTTAAATCTCAAGTTAAAATGCTCCTTGAAACATGAGGTTAAATTGTATTTCACCTAAATCTTCAAGTTAAAATGCTCCATAAGTTATATCATAAATATCTTTAAATTTGAGTTTAATCTTCAAGTTAAAATGCATTTAAGGTACGAGCCTAAACTACATGTCACTCCTGGACAACAAGACTATAAATTGTGTACGACACAACAACAAAAAAATAAAAAAAATCACTCACTCCTCCAGAACTACTTTGTGACTTGATCCTCTTCATTAAGGTATGTAGGCACTTAGAACCATATTCTAAGTTCAGTTGCATGAGTGTCAAAAAAACAAATCCCACTTGATCTGTTACGTGAATTAAAGCTATGAGTAATCTTTCATAAAACTTCAAACTTGCACCAAATGGTGGTGACTTAATGGGGGCAGACCCTTATAAACAAAATTGTTTCAAGATGAAGTCTTCAAAATCTCCAAGTATGCAAGTTTAAGTCTTCAAATTCTTCAACCCTAGTTTTTGAAAGATAAAATATCCCGACAAGACTTGAAGAAGTGGGAATTTGTAGCCACTTAAATTTTATTGAATATAAATTCATAAAGTTATTCCGATTATATTAAATTAATGAATATATTAGTCCAAATAAATGTTATGGATTAATAAAATTTATTTAATTATTTAAATTCAGATTAATAGGAATTTAATTAAAGCCCGCTCTATAAAGCCCATATGACATGTTACTTAAATCTTATTGGCCGAAGGAAGTCCTATTCCAATCGCAACTCCTCTATTCTAAAACTATAAATAGGGGTCTCATAATTCTAAAAAGAGGACCATGAATTCTAAGCAAGAAGCTAGAGAAAGCTCGTGGATCAAAAGCCATAAATTTCTATATAAGTTTAAGAATTCAAGGATTCAAGAATTCAAGTGTTCAAGTTCAAGATTTGAAGAAGTCAAGATCAAGTTCAAGAATGATCAAGATCAAGAACACCAGATTCAAGATCAAGATCCACGCCTTGAATTCAACTAGAAAGTCAAGACAAGATAAAGTTCAAGTCAATATTAAGATCACGTCCAAGTCAAAGTTCAAGTCCAAGATCAAGTTTATGAACGATCAAGATAAAAAACACCGGATTCAAGATCAAGATCCAAGACCTTGAATTCAACTAGAAAGTCAAGATCAAGATCAAGTTCAAGTTAAGATCAAGATCAAGATCACGCCCAAGTCCAAGTTCAAGTCTAAGACCACGTTCAAGATCAAGTTAAAAAATAATCAATATTAAGACCACCTAATACAATATCAAACTTTAAGCCCTTGAATTCAACTAGAAAGTCAAGATCAAGATTAACTCTAAGTCCAAGATCATTTCAAGAACGATCAAGATAAAGATCAACATATTCAAGATCAAGATAAAGTTAAAGATCAACAGAATCATGATTCAATAAAGTCAAGATCAAGATAAAGTTCAAATTAAGATCAAGTTCAAGTCCAAGATCAAGATCAAGATAGTGATCAAGATCAAGTCCAAGTCCAAGATCAAAATCAAGATAGAGATCAAGATAAATCCTAAGTTCAAGATCAAGCTTTAAGCCCTTGAATTTATATTAGAAAAGTCAAATTAAGAGGAATCATAGAGAATGTAACACTCGCACTTGAAATAAAAAATAATCTTCTGCACTTGATTATTATTTTCTCGATGCGAATTTTATTTTCTACAAATTCTGGCACGCCCAGTGGGACAATCTCTACTTCTCGTCTCAACTTTTAAAGCATTAAATAATATCAAAATGTCTTCCACTATATAATAACAACTAGAAAGCCTAACTAAATCAATTAAAGGTCTGACAAAGTGCGCACACAAACAAGATGCTAAGCTTTCCAAGCTAACAAATAAGATGAATAACATGATTGAAAAGATATCAAGTAAATCACCTTTGAAGCTTTCTAAAATTCAAGAAGAACGAGAGTCCTGCATAAAGAAAACAAAACCAACAAGCTTCATATCTTTGTTGATGGTTTGATTCCAATCAATCAATTAAAGAACTTTATTGTAGAGGCCATCGAAGACAAATATGAGTCTTTTCAAATTTTCTCAAATATATAAAAAGTCATATATACAAAGGATTGTTAACTTGAAAATTCTAAGGGTTATTAACCTCCTGAGATTCAATAATTTGATGGCAAAGGGAATCCCAAAAAAAAATATAGCGCACATTATTGAGACTTACAATGCGGCTTGGGGTATGGTGATTATCTTGTTAAAGAGTTCATTTGATCACTAAGAGAAAATACCTTTGATTGGTACACAGATCTTGAACATAATTCTATAGATAGTTGGGAACGATTAGAGCAAGAGTTCCTCAATCTTTTCTATAGAACGAGAAGTGTCGTTAGTATGATGGAACTTAGGAAGGTTCGTTAAGATGAAAATGAGTCAGTTGTTGACTTAATCAATCACTGGAGAAGTCTAAGCCTCAACTGCAAAGATCGCCTTAGTGAAACTTTTAGCAGTGAAATGTGCATCAAAGGTATGAATCTTAATACATTCGAAGAGTTAGCAACTCGTGCACATGACATGGAATTAATTATGACTTTAATAGAAGATCAACAATCTCCTGTCTATGGACCCGATGAAGATGCAGATATAGAAGAACTCCAAAGTGGGGGCAAGTATGCATCCCAAGATGAATTTGAAGAGTCAATGTATACCTAGACACTCCCTTATACATGAGCTTAAACTGCAAGTTACAATGCTCCTTGAAACACGAGCTTAAATTGTATGTCACTTAAATCTTCAAGTTGAAATGTTCCTTGAAATACGATCTTAAGCTATATCTCGCTTAAATCTTAAAGTTTGACTTAAATCTTCAAGTTAAAATGCTCCATCAAACATGAGGTTAAATTGTATATCACCTAGATCTTCAAGTTAAAATGATCCTTAAGACACGAGCCTAAACTGTATATCATAAAACTCTTTAAATTTGAGTGAAATATTCAACTTAAATTATTTTTAAAGTACGAACCTAAACTTCATGTCAGTCCTTGACAACAAGACTATAAACTGTGTATGACACAACAACAAAATATAAAAAAATCAATCACTCCTCCAAAAATACTTTGCGACTTGATCCTCTTCATTGAGGTATGTATGAAATTAGAACCATATTCTAAGTTCAGTTGCATGACTGTAAAAAAACCAAATGTTACCACTTGATCAGTTACGTGAGTTAAAGCTATAAGTAATCTTTCATAAAACTTCAGACTTGCACTAAATTGCGGTGACTCAATAGGGGCAGAACCTTATGAATAAAATTGTTTCAAGATGAAATCTTCTAAATCTCCAAGTATGCAAGTTTATGTCTTCAAATTCTTCAAGCCTAGTCTTTGAAAGATAAAATATCTCGACAAGACTTAAAAAGCAGGCATTTGTATTCACTTAAATTTTATTAAATATAAATTTCTAAAGTTCTTCGGATTATTTTAAATTAATGAATATATTAATCCAAATAAATATTATGAATTAATATAATTGATTTAATTATTTATATTCAAATAAATATAAATTTAATTAAAGCCAGTTCCATAAAGCCTATTTGTCATGTCACTTAAATCTTATTGGCCGAAGGGAGTCCTATTCCAATCGCAACTCCTCTATCCTAAAACTATCAATAGGGGTCTCATAATTCTTAAAAGAGGACCAAGAATTCTAAACAAGAAGCTAGAGAAAACTCGTGGATCAAAATCCATAAATTTCTCAAAAAGTTTAAGAATTCAAGAATTTAAATATTCAATTTCAAGATTTGAAGAAGTCAAGATCAAGTTCAAGAACGATCAAGGTCAAGGCCACCGGATTAAAGATCAAGCTCCAAGCCCCTGAGTTCAACTAGAAAGTTAAGATCAAGCTAAAGTTCAAGACAAGATCAAGATCACTCCTAAGTCCAAGTTCAAGTCCAAGATCAAATTCAAGAGCAAGTTCAAGAACGATCAACATCAAAACCACCATATTCAAGATGAAGATCAAAGACCTTGAATTCGACTAGAAAGTCAAGATCAAGATCACCTCCAAGTCTAATTTCAAGTCCAAAATCAAGTTCAAGATCAAGTTCAAGAACGATCAAGATTAAGACCAACGGATCCAAGATTAAAGTTTAAGCCTTGAATTTAACTAGAAAGTCAAGATCAAGATTAAGTTAAAGTCCAAGTTCAAGTTCAAGATAAAGTTCAAGAACGATCAAGATAAAAACCACCGAATTCAAGACCAAGCTCCAAGCCCTTGAATTCAACTAGAAAGTCAAGATCGACATAAAGTTTAAGTCAAGATCAAGTCCAAGTCCAAGTTCAATTCCAAGATCAAGATCAAGTCCAAGTCCAAGTTCAAGATCAAGTCCAAGATCAAGATCAAGATAGAGATCAAGATAAATCCCAAGTTCAAGATCAAGCTTTAGTACCTTGAATTTATATTTGAATAGGCGAATTTAGAGGAGTCATAGTAATTGGAATACTCAAACTTGAAATAATAAATCAATTGTTGCTATAATCTTCAGTTTCTTGATTATTGTTTTCTCGACGCAAATTTTATCGTCTACACGTTGTTCTCTCCCAAACATGATAATCTGAATTCTTTGAGGGCTCATCTTCTTCACACTTGAATCTAACTCAAAAACTCATGTCAATTTATTCATTTATTCCTACACACTTTCCTTTACAATTTCTCTTTTATTAACATAATTATCCTTGAGAATTCTTACAAATAACTAAACATTCAAGTTATTCTTTGGTGATCGATGTTGATGACGATAAATGTTGATTTTCATTCGAATCTAGCTATTTTTCTGTACATATTGCATTTGATGTAAAGATGCAACAAGTTTTATTAAATTCATTGTCAACATCAATGATATCCTCCTTGCTTATATGTTTTACCAATGTTCTTACTAACTTTATCGTAATTTCACATCTAACATAAAATGACAATTTAGATAGAATTTTTCCACCTTTAAAGTGATGGAAACAACTAGACAACTATGGTCTGCTCGCTTTCTATAAAAACAGTGACTAGTGTTTTCAACAATTTGACTTTCTTCTCATTCCAGAAAAGAAAATATAATATATCATATAATATCTCATAGAATATTACATCTCTCACAAATTTATATGCACAATCTAAAGTCACTATATTTCGAGATCTATGCTCAATACCCCCTCAAGTTAGTGCATGAAAATTTTGAGTGCCAACTTGCAAAGAAGGTAGTCAAATTGTTGTTTTCCTATTGTTTCTCTAAAAATATCAGTGAGATGAACTTTATAGGAAACATATGTTAGATGAATGTTTCCCTTTGTTATCTCGTCTCGGAGAAAACATGACAATCTATTTCTATATGTTTCGTCCTTTCGTGAAATACTATATTCTTGCTATGTACAACGCTAACTGACTATCACAATAGAGTCTTATTAGAGCTGGATATGTCACCCCTAGACTAGACAAAATTTACTTTAGCCACTTTAATTCAAAAGTTGTGGTGTCCATATATCTATATTCAGCTTCTCCCCATGACCTGGACAGTGTTTGCTGCTTCTTAGTCTTCCAAGATATTGGTAAATTGCCTAAAAGAACAAACCACCTAGTAAGAGATCGTTGTGTTAAAGGTCAACCTGCCAATTTGAATGGCACCATCCATATATCTATAAATCACATGCATTACTCAATAAGATACAATCGAAGAACTAGTAGCACTGCTTCCAAGTGTTCGTCTTATTGGCAATGCATAAATTGGGATAGTACACAATAGGACAACTCTGGTCAAGTGAAGCACAAATATATGAGATGATTTACTAATCGTCGATACCTCTTTGGATAAATAAGTGGACTTCCTTCCGATAGTGCTAACATGTAGTTTGACTCCATAGGAACATTTGCAGGTTTTGCTTCTAGTAATCCAACTTTAGAAATAATATCCAGAGCATACTTACGTTGAAATAGGAAAATGCCTTCTGAATTTCTCACAACTTCAATGCCCAAAAAATTACTTCAAAGTGTCTAAACATTTCATGTGAAACACTCAAATAACTTTTGAATATTTTGATGGAACTAAGATCATTTTTCGGAAATTATCAAGTCATCCACATAAATAAGAACATTATGTTGTATATCATTATTCTGTAAAGTTAAAATGAGTAGTCAAAGTAGGATTGCATGAAACAATACTCATTCAAGGAAGTTGATAACTTTGCGAACCAACATCTTGGGGTCTGCTTCTTTTTGTACAGTGATTTTTATTGTCTACAAATCATATCAAAATGTTGTAATTTGAAGCCTAGAGACATTTTCATGTTGAATTTTTCTTGAAGGTCTCCGTGAAGAAAAGCATTATGAATATCCATATATTGTAACTCGTTTTGCTTTGCTGCAGCTACAACTAAAATGTTCGCACTGTAACTATCTTGGCAACTGGAGCAAATATTTCATTATAGCTAATTCCCTCTTTTTGATGGTTGCCAAATATTATTACTCGTGCTTTGTGTCACTTCACAGAACCATCATAATGATATTTTATTTTATAAATCCACTTGCACCTGAGTGTTTTCTTTCCTGGTGGTAATTTTTTTAATTTCTATGTCTAATTCTTTTCAAGAGCCTCAATTTGAATTTACATTGCTTGTCTCGACCTTTCATCTCACTGCTTCTGAGAAGGATGATGTCTCATGATCTAGAGTAATAGCTGCAGTAGAATTTCGATATTGCAAAGAAAATTTGTCACAATTCACATAATGGGTTATTAGGTAAGGCGTACATGAGGTATGCGTTGTAGAAGGTGAATAGTGGAATGAATCAATTTCCTGACGGTATTAGGAACATAATTGCATAGGTGAGCATATTGTTATTTTATTCTATACCCATGACCCAATTGAGGTTCATTATTTTTTTTGATGCCTCTACTTTTTGGATAGTAGACATGTCCCCTTCCCCCATTTCTTGAGAATTTTGCACCTTATTAACTTGTGAATCAGACATACTGATCATCGGTTGGTGTTCATAATGCTCAACTCCAATGTCTCTTTCAAAATCATCATCAACCGATCGATTATCAACAATAACTTTTTTTTGATATTTTCATAAGAACTGAGAACTTGTTGTTTAAAAAGGAATAAAATAAAGAATTCATCAGTTTGAAGATCATATAATTTCCAACCCTTTTCTCCATATGGGTGGATACCCAACAAAAATACATTTGCGACTCTTGTAAATTTATCTCCTTTACTTCCCTGATTATGATCATAACACAATGAACTAAAGATCCTGAAGTTCCCATAAGAAGGAGGTCTCTATGCAAAATTTCATGCAGAGTTTTTCAATTTAAAATTAAAGAAGTTCTATTAATCAAAGTAACCTACCTCCCCACAAATAAATTGCAAGATGTCCCTAAAAACGTAGTACTCGTTCTATATTCAAGATGTGCTTGTGTTTCCACTCCACCCTACCATTTTGGTGTGGGGTTTTGACACAAGAACATTGAAAAACAATTCCCTGTTCAAGAAAATAATTTTTCATACAAGTAAATTCCATCCCATTATCACTTTGAATAATTTTAACTTGTTTATTATATTGGCTTTCCACCATGGCATGAAAATTTAACATCAGGTATAATACTTCCTTTGTATAAATTAACAAGAATATCCATACTGCATAGGAATAGTCATCTACATTTTAAGAAAATATGAAGCACCAGATGAAGATATATTTCTGTATGGACCCATAAATCACAATGAACGAGTTCAAACTCGTCACAAGATTTATTTTCACTCAAAGAAAACTATCGTTAGCCTGTTTAGCTCGTTTAAAGACATCACAAGTTTTATTCATCATCTCACTGTCATTTGCGGAAATAACATTGGAAACTAACTTGGTAACCCTTAATGAAGGATGCCCTAGACGTTTTCGCCAAAGATTAAATGAGTCTGTCCCATTCTTTTTTGTCATAGCTTGTGGTACCACCCGAAAATAATAGAGTCCATCCCTGCGTTCACCCACACAAATCAACATCGTCGAAGTGCTGCCCTGCATAACACACAATTTTTTTTTGTGAATTAAACAATACAATAAACTTCATCTATCAATTGTTATACAAAAAGTAAATTGCATTTTGAGCTAGGCACATAGAGAACATTTTTAAGCTTCAAGTTCTCCCTAAGTTTTTCCGATCCCTCTTTTGTAGCTATTGTATGTATTCCATATGGAAGTCCCAGGGGACATCCACTACAATACATTAGGCCTCTAATCACCTAAGAAAAGTTTTGCCTAAACTATGCAAAAGTGTGGCCTTTTATAAAAGGCCACACTTTTTTATTTTAGGCCACACTTTTCTGGGTGTGGCTGAAAGAAGTGTTACCTTAGAGTTTAGGCAACATTTTTAACGTGTTGCCTTATCAGCTACAATTAAAAGCGGAGCCTAAAATACAAAAAAGCCACGGTTTTTCAGCTACACTTTGAAGTGTTTCCTGCCAAGCTACACTTAAAAATGTAGCCTAAAAGGCAAAGAGGCTACACTTTTCCAGCTACGGTTAGAAATGTTGACTGATCAGCTACATATAAAAGCATAGCCGAAAGGCTAAAAGGCTACACTTTTGCAACTACACTTAGAATTTTTATCTATTCAGCTACGCTTAAAAGTGTCTCCTTACCAGCTACACTTTCAAGTGTGGTCTTTTCTTCCATATTGCCCACAATTTGAAAGTGTTGCCTTTTCTATATGCATACCACAATATATAGTCCTATGGATACACTTCTAAGTGTGTTAAGCTATAAAATATTTATGTGCCACAGTTTCTAATTAGAAACACCAATATTGTTTTGCAATAAATAATTTCAAGCATCAAATTAGCTAATAAGTAGTTCAAATATATAAATTTTAATAAAGTTCAAAAGATAATCTTGTGTAAATACACATACTTATAAAGCAATATTTTAAATATATGTGTACACATAAATTGTTCAAAAAGTATTCAAACATTTGCAATAGTTAAAAAACTATTTGTAACGACCTGTTTAGTCATTTTGAGCAGCAGATTTTATTTCTGAAAAAACAGACTGAGGTGACGGACCCCACGACGGACCGTCATGGGCACGATGGACCGTCGCAGGGTCTCGTTTCAAAACACTTAGAAAATCTGAAATTGGGTACTGAAAATCGACTCTCTGAACTTCGTATCGGAATGGCAGGACGGACCGTCACAGGTGTGACGGACCGTCACAGAAGCTTCAGAGAAATTGAGTCTCTGGCTTTGTGGACGGAGTGGCGGGACGGACCGTCAGCGACGACGTCATTACAGCTCGTAATCCAAGGCGGAGTTGGATTTCTTTATACGTTTTAAGGGACGTTTTTGATTATTCCTGCTTTAATTATAAAGTTAGAGGGTTAATGTTAATAAGTCTAATTACTTGGGGGTTAAAAGAGGTAACCTTAAGTTAATTAGTGGGTTATTATTGTCATCTTTTATTCTTAATTATATACTAATTAGGGTAAAAGAAAGAGGGTTTGAATAAAGGAAATAGAAAGAACAAGAGAGAGAGGGAGAATCGAACGAGGAAGAGAGAAACAAAGCTTGGGAAATTGCTTGCTTGATCACGAATCTTCGGTGGAGGTAGGTTATGGTTATTTTTATACTATTCGTAGTAAACTCTTAATAGCGAATGATATGTATTGGTAGTATTGTAAACCCTTCTATATGCTTAATTGTATGCTTGCATGAATGTGATTATGTAATTATGATATAATAAGCATGATGAAGCTATTGAATCCTAAATCTTGAAAAGAAACCCTAATCTACTTTGTTAATGATGATGCCTTGGCATAAAAGAAGGCTTGATGAACGAAAGTAGTGAGATTAGGGGATCGGGTGCCACGTTCCGATACCAGGATAGTATATGATGATCGAAGTGTCACGTTCCGACACCAGGATAGTATATGAGGATCGGAGTGTCACGTTCCGACAGCAGGATAGTATATGGATCGGGTTCCACGTTCCGGTACCAGGATAGTATATGGATCGGGTGCCACGTTCCGGTACCAGGATAGAATATGGATCGGGTGCCACGTTCCGATACCAGGATAGAATATCGATCGGGTGTCAGGTTCCGACACCAGGATAGAATGAGGATCGGAGTGTCACGTTTCGACACCAGGATAGTATATGAGGAGCGGAGTGTCACATACCGACACGAGGGGAATAAAGATAATGAATCTTGAAAGATGATAATATATTCAAATCTAATGAACCTAATTCCCAAATGAGTATGATGAGGAGGCGTGAGTCCTCATCGATGTGCTTGGTGTTGTAACCAAGGGTTATGGTAACTGTAAATGCTGCATGCTAAGGATATTAGTTGATTTTATGATATTGCTTAATATATACTGTTTTCTATTTTGAGTTGGCCGATGATATCTACTCAGTACCCGTGTTTTGTACTGACCCCTACTTTTATGTTTTCTTCTTGTTTATTTGTGGAGTGCAGCAAACGTGCCGTCATCTTCGACTCAACAGTAACTCTAGCCAGTCTTCATTACTCTGGATTTCAGGGTGAGCTAAAGCTTCTAGCTTGGACTGGATCTTCTTCTTCATGTCTTGATGCCTTGAACTTCCGGCATGGACTAGCTTTTATTTGTTTTAGCTTCTTAGAATACTCTTAGTTTAGTAATTTGATCATAGATGTTCTTGTGATGATGACTTCCAGATTTTGGAGATAATAATAGTTATTGATTTTATTAATGAGTTTAAGTCTTCCGCATTACTTTCTGTTGATATTATATTGAAATGTTAAGGTTTAGAATGGTTGGTTCGCTCACACAAGAGGGTAAGTGTGGGTGCCAGTCGCGGCCCGGTTTTGGGTCGCGACAAACTTGGTATCAGAGCATTAGGTTCGTTGATCTCATCACACAAGAACGAGTCTAGTAGAGTCTTAAGGAACGGTAGGGGGACGCCTTTACTTTTCTTTGAGAAGCTATAAGACTTTAGGAAAATTCCATTCTTTCATTCTTTCTTTCGTGCTATTACTTGGATCCAATTGGTATCTAGGTGATTCAAATTGGTATCTGACCATCTTCACTCTATTTCGCAGATGGTTAGAACTAGAGCAACGACTGCGCCAACACCAGCACCGGCAAGACAAGAAACGTCTGAGCCAGCCACTGGGGCTGTGGCTCGAGGAAGAGAAACGGCAAGAGGCCGTGGTAGAGGTCGTGGGAGGACGTCCTCTAGAGGGAGAGGACGAGTACCTAGCCCATCTGATGCTAGGGCGGTGACTCCTCCACCGACTGAGGAAGTAGTAAGAGAGGGTGAGGAAGGGGAGAATGAACAAGTGCAAAATGATGAATTGCCACCCCAACCTACCCCAGAGATGATCAATCAGGTTCTCGCTTATCTTAGTGGGTTATCTGATCGGGCGGACACCTCCAAGAGTTTTTTCGCACCAAAGACCTCAGGTTCCGGAGGTACAACATGCGGCTACTGCGGCTCCTCGTATGGATGCCTCATTGGACATAGGCACGTTTCCACGTCTGACTACGGGGCCTATAATGACAAATGATCAGCATGAACTTTTCAGTAAGTTCCTGAAATTGAAACCTCCAGTCTTCAAGGGTGCTGAATCTGAGGATGCCTACGACTTTCTGGTTGACTGTCATGAGCTACTACACAAGATGGGTATAGTAGAACGGTTTGGTGTTGAGTTTGTGACTTATCAGTTTCAAGGGAACGCCAAAATGTGGTGGCGATCACATGTTGAGTGTCAACTGACAGAGGCAACACCTATGACTTGGGCATTATTCTCTAGTTTGTTTATGGAGAAGTATATCCCGCGGACTTTGAGGGATAGGAAAAGAGATGAATTCTTAAGTCTAGAGCAAGGTAGGATGTCGATTACTGCATAAGAGGCTAAGTTTCGTGCACTATCCAGATATGCCACCCAACTTTGTTTCAGTCCACAAGAGCGGATTCATCGTTTTGTGAAGGGGTTGAGGTCAGAGTTGCGGATTTCAAATTTTTACAGTAGCGGCTACGGCAAAATCCTTCCAAGAAGTGGTAGATTTCGTGGTAGAGGTGGAAGTAGTGAAGCCAGATGAATTCACCATGGCATCGACATCAAAGAGGTTTCGAAAGGGAGGTGAGTTTAATGGTTCTTACTCTAGAGGACAGGGTTCAGGAGGTTACTCAGTCCGACCAATCAAGTCTTCACTACAGACTGTAGTTGGGGATCCACCTCAGACCGGTCAACACTTCCCTGAGAGACCTATGCATGAACCCAGAGAGTGCTATGGATGTGGGGAGATTGGACATATTAAGAGATATTGTCCAAAACAGAGTTACCGACCCCCAATAGCTAGAGGTAGAGGTGGTTATGAAAGAGGCCGTCATTCTGGAGGACGCGGTAGTCGAGGTAATGGTGGTCACCAAAACGGCCGGGGTGATGGGCAAACTGGAGCCACTACATCACAACATGGTAGGGGCAACGGACAAACAAGTAATGGGGCCCATTGCTACGCTTTTCCTGGGAGATCTGAAGCGGAGACATCAAATGCTGTCATCACAGGTAATCTTTTGATTTGTGATTGCATGGCTTCTGTATTGTTTGATCCTGGATCCACATTTTCTTACATATCTTCCTCATTTGCTAATGGTCTAAATTTACGTTGTGAATTACTTGACATGCCTATTCGTGTTTCTACTCTGGTGGGTGAGTCTGTGGTAGTTGAAAAGGTATATAGGTCTTGTTTGGTGAACTTTGTGGGGAGCAACACTTATGTAGATTTGGTTATCTTAGAAATGGTTGATTTTGATGTAATTCTGGGTATGACTTGGCTTTCTCCGCAATTTGCGATCTTGGATTGTAATGCTAAAATGGTGACGTTAGCCAAGCCTGGGACAGATCCGTTAGTGTGGGAGGGTGACTACACTTCCAATCCGGTGCGTATCATCTCCTTTCTTCGTGCTAAGAAAATGGTTAGTAAAGGGTGTTTAGCTTTCTTGGCACATCTCAAGGATGACACTACCCCAGTGCCTTCGATTGAGTCGGTTTCGGTGGTCCGTGAGTTTCTGGATGTGTTCCCTGCAGATCTTCCTGGTATGCCATCAGATAGGGACATTGACTTCTGTATTGATCTTGAACCGGGTACTCGCCCCATTTCTATACCCCCTTATAGAATGGCTCCCGCGGAGTTGAGAGAGTTAAAAGCCCAACTTCAAGAGTTGTTGAGCAAAGGCTTCATTAGAACAAGTGCATCTCCTTGGGGTGCTCCGGTTTTGTTTGTAAAGAAGAAGGATGGGAGTTTTCGGATGTGCATAGACTACCGGCAGTTGAACAAGGTAACCATAAAGAACAAGTATCCTCTTCCTCGCATTGATGATTTGTTCGATCAGTTACAAGGTGCTTGTGTCTTCTCTAAGATTGACTTGAGATCCGGTTATCATCAATTGAAAATACGGGCAACGGATGTGCCAAAGACTGCTTTTAGAACCATGTATG
The DNA here is from genome assembly GCA_027789145.1 of Solanum arcanum. Classification (NCBI taxonomy): domain Eukaryota; kingdom Viridiplantae; phylum Streptophyta; class Magnoliopsida; order Solanales; family Solanaceae; genus Solanum; species Solanum arcanum. The sequence goes on from CM050944.1 coordinate 12,095,775, forward strand.
GGCATTACGAATTTATAGTGATGTCTTTTGGTCTTACGAATGCCCCTGCTGCGTTCATGAGTTTGATGAACGGAATTTTTAAGCCATATTTGGATCTCTTTGTGATCGTATTTATTGATGATATACTGATATACTCTAAAAGTAAGGAGGAACATGAGGAGCATTTGAGAATGGTATTGGAAATGTTGAGGGAGAAAAAGCTTTATGCCAAGTTCTCTAAGTGTGAGTTTTGGCTAGATGCAGTGTCCTTCTTAGGGCACGTGGTTTCTAAGGATGGAGTGATGGTGGATCCATCTAAGATTGAGACAGTGAAGAATTGGGTAAGACCTACTAATGTGTCAGAAATAAGGAGCTTTGTTGGGTTAGCTAGCTACTACCGCCGATTTGTCAAGGGATTCTCTTCTATTGCTTCCCAACCGATTTAACTTGACTAAGCCAAATGTTCCATTTGTATGGTCAGGCGAGTGTGAGGAAAGCTTTCAGAAGCTCAAGACTCTGTTGACTACTGCACCAATTCTCACCTTGCCAGTGGAAGGTAAGAATTTCATTGTCTATTGTGATGCATCCTATTCGGGTTTGGGTGCAGTGCTAATGCAAGAGAAGAATGTGATTGCTTATGCTTCAAGACAATTAAAAGTGCATGAACATAACTACCCAACTCATGATTTGGAATTGGCCGCGGTAGTGTTTGCACTAAAGCAATGGAGACACTATTTATATGGGGTTAAGTGTGAGGTCTACACGGATCATCGTAGCCTTCAGTATGTCTTTACTCAGAAAGATTTGAACTTGAGACAGAGGAGATGGATGGAACTACTGAAGGACTACGACATCACTATTTTGTATCATTCGGGGAAGGCGAATGTTGTAGCGGATGCTTTAAGTAGAAAGGCAGGAAGCATGGGAAGTCTAGCTTACTTGCAAGCTTCTAGACGCCCATTGGCTAGAGAAGTTCAGATTCTGGCTAACGGCCTTATGAGATTAGAAGTAAATGAGAAGGGAGGATTTTTAGCTTGTGTGGAGGCAAGATCTTCCTTCCTTGACAAGATTAAGGGAAAGCAGTTTAATGATGAAAAATTGATCCGGATCCGAGATAAAGTGTTGCAAAGAGAGGCTAAAGAAGCGACAATCGATGAGGAAGGTGTTTTGAGGATTAAGGGAAGGGTATGTGTACCCTGCGTCGATGATTTGATCAACACTATTCTGACAGAGGCTCATAGTTCAAGGTATTCGATACATCTGGGTGCAACCAAGATGTACCGTGACCTAAAGCAACACTTTTGGTGGAGTAGAATGAAGCGTGATATTGTGGATTTTATTGCCAAATGTCCAAACTGTCAACAAGTAAAGTATGAACACCAAAGGCCCGGAGGAACACTTCAGAGAATGCCCATTCTGAATGGAAGTGGGAAAGGATTGCAATGGATTTTGTGGTGGGTCTTCCAAAGACATTGGGAAAGTTTGATTCCATTTGGGTAATTGTTGATAGGTTAACTAAGTCTGCTCACTTCATTCTGGTCAAGGTGACTTACAATGCAGAGAAGTTAGCCAAACTTTAAGTCTCGGAAGTGGTGCGATTGCATGGGGTTCCACTCTCCATTATATCAGATAGAGGTACGCAGTTTACTTCTAAGTTTTGGAAAACATTGCATGCGGAATTTGGTACTAGGTTGGACCTTAGTACTGCGTTCCACCCTCAGACCGATGGTCACTCTGAGCGAACGATTCAAGTGTTGGAGGATATGATTCATGCATGTGTGATAGAATTTGGTGGTCAGTGGGATAGCTTCTTACCCTTAGCAGAGTTCTCCTACACCAATAGCTATCACTCCAGCATTGATATGGCCCCATTTGAGGCACTATATGGGAGAAGATGTAGGTCTCCCATTGGGTGGTTTGATGCATTTGAAGTTAGACCTTGGGGTACTGACCTTCTGAGGGAATCGTTAGATAAAGTGAAATCTATTCAAAAAAAGCTTTTAGCGGCGCAAAGCCGGCAAAAAGAATATGCAGATCGAAAAGTTAGAGACTTAGAGTTCATGGAGGGTGAACAAGTCTTGTTGAATGTTTCGCCCATGAAAGGGGTGATGCGGTTTGGTAAGCGAGGTAAACTTAGCCCAAGGTATATTGGTCCATTTGAAGTACTTAAGCGAGTAGGGGAGGTGGCTTATGAGTTAGCCTTGCCTCCAGGGCTGTCCGGAGTGCACCCGGTATTCCATGTGTCGATGTTGAAAAGATACCATGGGGATGGAAACTACATTATCCGTTGGGATTCGGTTTTGCTTGATGAGAATTTGTCTTATGAGGAGGAACCTGTTGCCATTCTAGATAGAGAAATTCACAAGTTGAGATCAAGGGAGATTGCATCCATCAAAGTTCAATGGAAGAATCGACCCGTTGAAGAAGCCACTTGGGAGAAGGAGGCAGATATGCGAGAAAGATACCCACATCTGTTTACAGATTCAGGTACTCCTTTTCGCCCTTGTTTTCCTTCTTGTGATCGTTCGGGGACGAACGATGGGTAAATTGGTATCTATTGTAACGCCTGTTTAGTCGTTTTGAAGCAAAGCAGATTTTATTTCGAAAAACAGATCGAGGCGACGGACCCCACGACGGACCGTCATGGGCACGACGGACCGTCGCAGGTCTCGTTCAAAACACTTAGAAAATCTGAAATTGGGTAATCGAAAATCGACTCTCTGAACTTCGTAACGGAATGGCAGGACGGACCGTCACAGGTGTGACGGACCGTCACAGACTCTTCAGAGAAATTGAGTCTCTGAAGCCTGTGACGGAGCGGCAGGACGGACCGTCGCAGGCGCGACGGGCCGTCACAGGCGCGACGGGCCGTCACAGGCTTCGTAATCCAAGGCGGAGTCGGATTTCTTTATACGTTTTAATGTTAATAAGTCTAATTACTTGGGGGTTAAAAGAGGTAACCTTAAGTTAATTAGTGGGTTATTATTGTCATCTTTTATTCTTAATTATATACTAATTAGGGTAAAAGAAAGAGGGTTTGAATAAAGGAAATAGAAAGAACAAGAGAGAGAGGGAGAATCGAACGAGGAAGAGAGAAACAAAGCTTGGGAAATTGCTTGCTTGATCACGAATCTTCGGTGGAGGTAGGTTATGGTTATTTTTATACTATTCGTAGTAAACTCTTAATAGCGAATGATATGTATTGGTAGTATTGTAAACCCTTCTATATGCTTAATTGTATGCTTGCATGAATGTGATTATGTAATTATGATATAATAAGCATGATGAAGCTATTGAATCCTAAATCTTGAAAAGAAACCCTAATCTACTTTGTTAATGATGATGCCTTGGCATAAAAGAAGGCTTGATGAACGAAAGTAGTGAGATTAGGGGATCGGGTGCCACGTTTCGGTACCAGGATAGTATATGAGGATCGGAGTGTCACGTTCCGACACCAGGATAGTATATGAGGATCGGAGTGTCACGTTCTGACACCAGGATAGTATATGGATCGGGTGCCACGTTCCGGTACCAGGATAGTATATGGATCGGGTGCCACGTTCCGGTACCAGGATAGAATATGGATCGGGTGCCACGTTCCGGTACCAGGATAGAATATGGATTGGGTGCCACGTTCCGGTACAAGGATAGAATATGGATCGGGTGTCACGTTCCGACACCAGGATAGAATGAGGATCGGAGTGTCACGTTCCGACACCAGGATAGTATATGAGGAGCGGAGTGTCACGTACCGACACGAGGGGAATAAAGATAATGAATCTTGAAAGATGATAATATATTCAAATCTAATGAACCTAATTCCCAAATGAGTATGATGAGGAGGCGTGAGTCCTCATCGATGTGCTTGGTGTTGTAACAAAGGGTTATGGTAACTGTAAATGCTGCATGCTAAGGATATTAGTTGATTTTATGATATTGCTTAATATATACTGTTTTCTATTTTGAGTTGGCCGATGATATCTACTCGCACCGTGTTTTGTAATCGACCCTACTTTTATGTTTTCTTCTTGTTTATTTGTGGAGTGCAGCAAACGTGCCGTCATCTTCGACTCAACAGTAACTCTAGCCAGTCTTCATTACTCCGGATTTCAGGGTGAGCTAAAGCTTCTAGCTTGGACTGGATCTTCTTCTTCATGTCTTGATGCCTTGAATTTCCGGCATGGACTAGCTTTTATTTGTTTTAGCTTCTTAGAATACTCTTAGTTTAGTAATTTGATCATAGATGTTCTTGTGATGATGACTTCCAGATTTTGGGGATAATTATAGTTATTGATTTTATTAATGAGTTTAAGTCTTCCGCATTACTTTCTGTTGATATTATATTGAAATGTTAAGGTTTAGAATGGTTGGTTCGCTCACACAGGAGGGTAAGTGTGGGTGCCAGTCGCGGCCCGATTTTGGGTCGTGACACTATTCATTGATCATCCACTTTAACTTCAATGAGATCAGATTATATTCTTGGGATCCTTTAAATTTGAGCACCTATACTCCTATAAACATTTAAAATGAAATATAATTAAAGATCAAAACAAATTAACAAATCAGATCGCAAAAGTTTGTATTAGTTAACTTTAAGAAAACACGAACAATTCACTATAAGAAGAGCTAAGCTGTCAACACCTATAATTCACTTTATAGATTTGTACCATTTAAAAAGAGTAAACTGACAATTAAACAACACCAATACTTATTTTCTCAGAGTTTGTGGATTTAACATTTCAAAAGAACAATGGTGTATAACACCAATACTTATTTTCCCTTTAGCATTTCAAAACACCATGGTGTATAAAATGATGGTAATCCAAATCTTAGATGAAACAACAAGAATTGTGCATTGTATGACTCAATGGATGAAAAAATAGAAATTCAAGAAACACATAGAAAAATTAACATAACAGATCAACAATGACCCAAAAACATGTAGGACAGACCAAACGGGACCCAAAAATAGTTGACCGTGAAGATCACTGGCAAACCCAAAAAAAGAAGCAAACGAGACACCAAGAACAACATAATGCTAAGACCATATGGATGCCTTTTTCACCTCAGCAGAGGAAATAAATGATAATATGCAACAGGCACCATCACTACCAAGTATGCTATCTAAAAATCACACACAAAATATTTTTACTAACCTAGATAAGCAGGAACATCCAGTCCATGATACTGCTATGGAGGGCACCAGTGGAATTGCAACATATCATGGAACTCAAATATTTTAAGAGTAAAAAAGTGACTCATCTCTATTAGACACTCAAAATAATTAACTATGCAAAAGGAACAAATCAAACCTGCCCTCCTTATATTTCTCCACAAATGCCTTACCATTTTCCAGGTCAAAGTTTAGGACCACGTAAAATCGTGAAACTTTTTTAATAGAAGTACAAGATGGGACTAAGCTGTGTTATCAACAATTTCCATAATTTCCATCACTATATAAACTGATCCTACAACATGTACACTAATTATATACCTGCACACATAAGACCCTAACAAGGAAGTTGTGGCCACAACTACACACACAAATCAACGACAACTACAACGACAACTACACAAACAAATTAACTATAATGATCTTGTTGTGCAGGATCAACCAACAACCAAGAAGAACAAGAAAACTATCTTCATAATTTGATACTTCGATAAAGAAGAGAGAGAGAGAGAAAAGCCTTAAGAACTAAAAAAATACCTTTTGAATAATTGGATCATGAGTTGACCCTGAATAATTTGGAATATTCTGACCTCTTAAAGCTTGTGCGCTACTTGCATCAACCGGTGAAACAAGGTTAGATCCAACAACCCCTGGCATATCTTGAACATTCAATCAAGGGTTGTTTTGCAGCAATTGACTAAAACAATATCACATTTCATCTCTCGTTTCATTCATTTTTTCATTCATTTCTTCCTTCAGAGAACTGATTCCGTTAGCATGCTTTTGTTTTATCTTGTTAATTTCCTCATCTTCTTTCAGAGAACTTGTTGTCACTGATCTACCATAACACCTAAGTCGTTAAGGCTTCTCCTTTCCAAACACTGCCCTGAAGGCATCATCAACTGTTTCTCAAGAATTTTGATGATTTTGAAGTTAAGACTGTTGAATAAAATTGACATTCGTAGTTAACTGTAAGAACTATTTACTTTACGATTAAAATCAACTTAACGAAGAATTCAAAATAAAACATATTTAATATATCTTCGTACTCGCACAAGAAGAAGACGAAGAATAAGAACAACAACAAGACATACTTAGCGAAATACAATGTAATCACACTGTACACAATATACAAATTTTAATTCTGAATCAAATTCACCAATAATTCTTTTTAAAAACTTACTATTGCAACTGTGGTATCGGGTTGAATTTCCTTTCCTGTCTTTGTACGAGTTGCAATAAACATTTCAGACTGTGATGGTTCCTTGTTGTTTTCTTTTGATCTACTCTACCAATTATATAAAAAGAAATTTTGAAAAAATCAACATGTTCTAATTAAGTATGAAAAAAGGAAATTCATATGGCTAATAAGTATTAGCAATGCCACGCGTACTCTTGCAAAATTAATCGATCGCATTCGATGCCTACACTTTTGTTGTTTCCTGCTTTTAGAATTCACCTCAGATATGGCCTGTAATTAGATTAAAAATGTTTGAATTGATAAATAAATAAGAAAACGGATTTGATGAAAAATATGTCAAAGAGTAGAAATGCACTATTTTAGCTTTACTTGAACAGTTAGGTGTTGCCAATACTCGATCAACTGGCACAATTGAATTTTTGGAATGTCATCATGACGTTTCGCTAGCATATCCTCAACAGTCCTATTTTTATCAAAATATTTCTCTTTAATCACATGTTTGTGTTTCCACCAAGCATCACGAAGAGCAGTCATCACCCACTTCTTTCTGTCTATTGGTATTACGAATTTAGACTATGCAAAAATAAAATATATTTAGCTTCAATACTAAAAATAAACAAAAAAAATATTTTATCTCAAAACTAATTGTTCTTACATTGATATATTTCCACATGCGCTTTTTAATATCTTTTGACACCGCATGCCAAGTAATGTACATCAAGCTGATGAATCTAGTATTCCTTGCAATTGTTCCAATAAAATAGGTTAATTCCCACACTATCTTACCAGTAGGACCAACTGCTTGTCCTTTATCAAATGTCACCTCCTCCCTTTCTTCCAAATTTCTTGCATGAATATTCTTACATGTTGTTTTTCCTCGAACCTTTTTCTGCTTCGATAAACCTAGATCGATGTAACAACCAGAACATAAGGAAGTTCTTTTGTAATGACACAAGATTTAAAACATACCTTTTGCACTAAAATCAATATCATCTTCCTCGTCTTTAACAAAATCATCCTTGCCGATTTCTTCTTATTCATCCAAACTTTTATTATGTTCATGAATAGAATGAGGAGTATGCATACACTCGACATTTTCTTCTGTGTGGTTAACCTGTTTTCTTTTATCACCTATGACTATCCCTTGTTGTTTTAAAAACTGATCAATAGTAGTAGCTGGTAGGACTTAATTCTTCTTTCCTTGTTTTATGTTTGGTAGATCATGATAAACATCATCTTCTTTGCAGTAGTGGCCGGTAGGACCAACTTCCTCTTCACATGTTTGCACTTAATAGATCCTGAATATCATGTTTTTTCTGTTCATTACCTAGTGTTGTTCCAGTCACATGTACAGAAGTAGTAGCACCTTCCTTGGATGACATTGGGAACCCGAATTTGTGCATAGGAAGTTTAATTTTCTTCTCTTGAATGAACTCTCCAGACTAAAATAACCTTTGTTTATTCTTTATTTCCCTATAATCATATGTGAAGTACTAAGTTCTTCCCTATTGGTACATGCTCTCTTTTAGCTTTGTTATTGCGTTCATTTGCAACATGTTCTCTCTTAATCTTATGTTGTCTCTTAATCTTAAAAGTGTTCACATTCTTCAATGGACTTTGAGATTTGTTTAGATTCAAACCCTTTTTCTTTAGTATTGTTGATTGATTCATTCTTCTTGTTTTCATTTGCGCTCTTTGACTTCTTTCATTGTGATAAGTAAACCTACAAAATAATAGGTTCTTTAAGTGAGAAAGGCAGCATCAATATAATTTTTATATAAGGTTAACAGATGGCCTCTGGTAAGTAAACCTCAGATATGGTCTGTAATTAAATTTAAACCTCAGATATGGCATGTAATTAAATTTACTTCCCTCCACTTAATCTTACTCATTTCCTACAACTTACTTATATGTATCAATTTTTACTACTCTGCAAAAAAAATATAGCTGTAGATGTTCTTATTATATTTCATTCAAATTGTAGTTATTTGTTTATTATGCTTAATCATCTAGCAAGCATTAGTCATTCAATGAAACAAAATGATTATATACTACTTAGAGAACACCAAGTCTTAGTTTTAAAAGTCTTAAGATTGTTGAAGCAAAGCTGAGAGCTTCACTGAGACTTCAAATTAACTATCATCTGGTTTTGCAGCTAGAAGGTACATAATCTATTTCATTTTCCTGAGTTATGCCTGTTGCATAAAGATTTGTTAATAGAATTCTGTATCTCGGGTTTATTCTTCATATCAAGCAACAAAGCTTAATCCTTGTATCGGATTAAATTGTACAGTGATACAATTTGATTCTGTTTCTCCAAGAAAAGGTTTCCCTAACTCTGTTGTGCTTTCACTACATTTAAGCATATACTAGATGTCATAAACTATGTTAGCTACATCACTTCACTTCCAATGTAACTAAATCTCTTCGTATGAAGAAGTGAAGTGAAGAAGTTCTAACTGCAATTGACATTTATAATATAACCGGTATTTTTCACAATTTCAAATGTAACCAGTATTTTTCACAATTTCAAATATAACAAAGTTATAACTACAACTGACATTGATTTTTCCCACAATTTAAAATTTCACAATTTTAGTTGCTTGAGGAATATCATATAAGTATATCCCATAATCAGTTGCACATTACATCCAACAACAAAAAAGGGCAACAAAATATAAAATTATAGGTAAAGAGATGTACCTCTCTCATAAAGAGGTACTCGAGATAGAGACAAAACCAGGAGCTACCACAAAATGCAGACTTCAGTGTTCTGCCTCTAATGCTCACTGCCTGAAAATAAAAAGAAACATATAAGAAAATAAATAACAAACATCCAAATAAAACAATATTCAGCTAGGCGTACATGTTTTTTTGTAAATTAATAATCAAACAAGAAGCCAACATAAATTACTTGACCAAACAACAATTAGGCGCATGAAAAAAGGCAATAAAATACTTAAACATTGTAGTGATCTAATCTTCAATTCCACATATAAGATATCATTTATTGTTTGTACAAAAAAAACAATTAAATTACAAAAAAAAAGTAAGCAACCACTATATGGTCATCACAAAAATAATGAAACTCATGGTGCGTCATGTTCAAACTCTTCTTTAGAGTCATCTTCAAGCTCATCTTCAGACTCATCTCCATACTCATTTTGAGACTCGTACTCAAACTCATTTTCAAACTCCTCTTCATACTCCACTTCATGTTGTTGACTAACAAATTATTTTGAAGGCACATCAATAATTATTTCTAGTACATTAGTCCTTGTTAACAGTACTTCACCATTATCTTTTCGTATAGATGGTCCTATCAAATGTTCAGATGGCTCGTCGTCATAACTTTGTGAGAGATTAGATTCAACTTCATCACTCATGTTAAACAAGTCTCTCATAATAGTCTTCATAACATAATGTTTATCTTGATCATATGGATCTTGCAAATAAAAGCATTGGTGTACTTGAGATTCAAGCACAAAAGGCTCTTCCTGAGAGCATCTCTTGTTAAAATGGACATAAGTAAGTCCATAAGCATCATTTTCAATCGCATACCAATCGCACTTAAATAGAAAAACCTTGAAATGACCGTAATAGTCTAATTGAAGAATATCAACTATCTGCCATAATAAGTCAAATAACCAGCAATCGGATTTTTATCCTTTGAGCTTGCAAAGCTTGCACTTGAGGCAACTACTGTAGCACCACTATTTTGTGTTTTACGCCTTGCATAGCACTGCCTAACATGGAACCTATATATATTGATTAGATACCCAGTATATATTTTTGCAACAGAACTTGGTCCTCTAGACAATTGTTTTAGCAAATCAAGCACATCCTCTTGCAAAACACTAATTTCAAACCAATGAGAGAAGTTTTGACAATGATTTTTGGCCTTGCTCCATTTAGATCTTCGTGGCTCATTATTAATCTCTTGCTCATGCTCCCTACAAAAAAAAATTTTTGTTAAAATTATAATTAAAATAAATTAAAAACTAATTATACAAAAAGAATACTATATTCAAGTTAAGGTACCTAATATGTGCCTAACTTATGGACTTGTCATCGAAAATGATTGGATCAGTTTTCTTTGCTCCTAAAGGAACTCCTTTGTTAGGAAATAAACTCAAAGTTTCTGCATCACTTGAGTCACATTCATCACTATTTCGATCTCTTTTGTTAAATCTAGTATGCACACCCCTATGCAGATATTTGGAGAATAAATTCATCCAATCTATTCCCACTCGTGTATCTGCTATGCAACCTTCTGGATAATGTCTGTTGCGAATGTATGATTTGAATGTATCCATTTCCCATTCGGTGGAATACATCCATTGATTTTAAATTGGACCTCCTAATCTCACTTCATTTGCCAAATGAATAGGAAAATGAATCATTCTATCAAAAAATGAAGGAGGAAAAATTTGCTCCAACTGATTTATTTTTTCTATGATCTCCACTTCTAAGCAATCCAGTTCCTTCAATGTAATTACTTTTTGACACAAACGATGGAAGAAGGAACTAAGATGAAACAAATGAATAGCCACATGATCAGGAAGAATGTTTTTGATTGGTATTTGAAGCAAGTAATGTAACATGAAATGAGCATCATGGGTTTTGTAATTAGACAATTTTATTTCATCCATGTGCACATAACTAGATATATTGGAGGCACTACCATCAGGTAGCTTGGATGTCTTTCAAGCTCCACAAAAAAATTGATTTCTCTCCATTTTTCAATGAGAAGCACGCTTTTGAAAACATTGTTCTCTTACTATCTTTGGTATCATTTGGATGAAGGTTCATTCTGATTCTCATATCTTTCAAATCATATCGGTCTTTTGCATGATCCTCTGTTTTTCCAGAAATATCCAAAAGAGTTCCAAGTATGCTATCAACTATGTTCTTCTCTATGTGCATTAGATCAAGGTTATGACGTAACAAATTGTGCTGCCAATAAGGTAATTCAAAAAAATTGACCTTTTTTTCCATGGGCCATCATTTGATCTCATTCTCTTCTTTCCAAACACATTTTCAAAATCATGTAAGATATTAAGCACATCAGTTTACCATTGAAAGATCTTTTATTAGATCTCCATGGATGATCCATGGGTAGAAAAACAAGATGATCTATATAACACATTTTTTTACTATGTTTAAGATAGTGAGAATTAGTGCCATAGTTACAACAAGGGCAAGAAAACTTTACTTTTGTACTCCAACCACATAATATAGCATATGCAGGAAAGTCACTGATAGTCCACATAAGAGCTACTCGCATTCGAAATGTTTGATTTCTTGAAGCATCATATGTTTCAACCCCAAAATCCCACAATAATTTTAACTCATCTATCAATGGTTGTAAGTAAATATCAATGTCATTTTCAATTGATAGCGGCCCAGGTATAAGTAAATAAAGTATAGAATATTCAAATTTCATGCATATCCAAGGTGGAAAATTATACAGCATCAACATATCTGGTCATGTGCTATGTGATATAATCATGGTTAGAAATGGATTGAACCCATCACTTGATGAACCAAGTCTCACATTGCGCAATCTAGTGCAAAATCTGGATGAAACCTATCAAAATCTTTCCATGCTAGACCATCAGTAGGATGCCTTAACTTTCCATCTTTGGAACGCTCCTCCTTATGACACCTCAAAGAATCTGCCGTCTTTGAGCACATACATAACCTTTTGAGTCCAGGAATTAATGTAAAGTGTCTCTAGGTCTTTGCTGAAACTCGATGTTGTTCTTTTAAGGATCAAGTTCACTATCAACTTCAGGAGATTTAATTTATCGTGAAGCTCCTCAAGTATGACAAAATTCATCATCCTTATGATCATTCCTGAACAACATGCAAGACTGGGACATGCATCAATTTTTTCATAATCAAGACCAAGATTCTTAACCATAGACTTGATTTTATTAAAAGACGAAGGAATATTCAACTCGGGAATCTCCTATTTTAATAACTCTAAAAGAGAAGTGAATGATTCATTGCTCCATTCATGTAGACACTTCAGCAAATATAAAAGAAGTGTGAATGATAATTTAGAGAATCTTGTAGTACAACCAAGATATAATTCTTGCCTTGCCTCTTCAACTAAGTTATAGAATTTCTTGGAATCTTCATTTGGACCATCGTAAACTCCTTCAGCTTGTGCAACATCTCTAAATTGATCATTCAACAATCAATCAATATCATCATGCGAGCAATCCATATCATCGTCAACATTAAATTCGATATACCATTTCCCTTGATTGATCCATCTAGTATAGCCTTTAACAAATCCATAGGTTGTTAGATGATCATACACTACATTCCTTCGAGTCCAACAAATATTACAACATTTTGCACATGGACACTGAATTTCCTCCCCTTGAGGATCTCCATAAGAGTAAGCAAAATCTAAGAATGATTCAACACCATCAATATACTCTTTGCCATATCTTGCTAACTTCATCCAATCCTTGGATGAGATATTTGAATTCCTTGAAGAAGATCAATGTTTAATCTTTCTGTAAGTAACAATCATTAAATCATTTACTACTTCACAAACGAATTTTAAAATTCATGATTAAGTTATTAGAATCAGACGTTATGACATGATTAAACATTCTTACCTAGTCATGACACTTGTGCTAGTCGAAATCAAACCTTGAATCCTCCACAAATGTTTTTGAATGTTGATTACACTATCAAGGAAAAATAAGTAAAATTAATAGGATAGAAAAAATTAAAAAAGAAATTAAATAAATAGGGTAGAGTCACTTAAATGAACTAATCAAGAGTAAAAAGTTCTATCAAGAAGCAGTTTTAAGTTGTACAACTAGCTCCTCTCACAATCTATTCATAGTAAATTGTAAGTAAATATGCTTGAAGTACATATTTCTATGTAACATAGGTTAAATGGAGAGAACTAGACCAGGAAATTATGTAATAGATGTTTACTGGTTTAACAACAGATAACTAGCATCAAGATATGTAGTTTCTCAAGAAATTAAAAGCAGAACATTACATTGGCAATAACATTGAAGCTTCATACCTTTTATTTATGGAAGAGGATTCTAAAATGCGTACTATAACAACTTAACCAACATTCCCTAACCTATTCTCCGGAATATCATTAAAATCTACAAAAATGTGTACACAAATATAATGAAATTTGTGGAAGTGGAAAAATCTTACGACTAAGCAGTTTCAAGACCATTGGACAAAGACCCAAAACCTAAAGTTGACGACTCCATAGGTTTGTGGTTCAAGTATTGATCCTATAGAATTGATCAAATTATCTTCAATCAACAACACAACCAGTATAACATGTACAACCCATCAGATAAGTTGCGGCAGGTTGTGCAAATAGTACTATAAGTTGTTTTCATGGATTTTCTAATTCTTGGTGATCAGTTGTTGTCTGGAGGGTAAATTAACAACTAACTCTTTGAAAGTAACTTATATAATGCGTAAAGTTTAGTTACTATAATACAACAAAATAGTTTTTGAGTATTTTATCTCACTTGCCCACAATATGTAATCCATACAAATTGTACTAAAATAAATTCAAACAAAATCAGGACCTAGACAAACTATGTTTGATCAAATTGAACATTAAAACTTGAAGCCCCATAGCATCAAATAGCATTTGAGAATAAACAAATAGAGATATACAATGTTAATTTAAAAGATGTTGAAAGATAAATGATCCACACTTCGAGAGAAAGGTAAACAACCAAATTTTACAAACCTATTTCGAGAACCCGGAACACACAGCAAGCAAACTCAAAATTGTGACTAAAAGAACTACAGACCATCTTGAACAAAGTAGAAGAAGACTAAGTTAACTTTAAGAAAACAGATCAAACGATATCAACTAACAAACTGATACAAACTAGAAGCTCAATATTTCGGTCACAACAACGCATACCACTCTTGTTCTGAAACAAAAAAAGGAAAAATTAAAGGTAAAGGGATGTACCTCTTTTGGAGCGACAAACTCGGGATAGAGAAGAAACCAGGAGAGTCTTCAAACTACAGAGCTCATTGTTCTGCCTCTAATTCCCACTGCCTAATAATACAAGGAAAACAATAAGCATATGAATAAAAAACAACCAAATAAAATAATATTCACGGATCTGTATGTCTTGATATTTGAGTTTGAAAATTGTGGTGCTTATGAACTATCAGTTAGTGTCTATCTTTGAAAAGAATTCATTTTGATATGAGAGTGCTGCTCTGATCATTGTTGATCATATAAAAGTGTACATTTATTTTGGCATCTATATTTCTACAAACTGCATAAGTTTTTATATTCAGGAATCTGATCCTGAATAATCTTTAGGTCTTCTTTATCGATGAGAGAGTTGGTATTGGGATGGGTAAGAATAGAAAGGATGCTCAGCAACAGGCAGCTGAGAATGCACTTCGGAACATGGCTGGTAAGATCATTTTTGAAATGCCCCTTTGAATTTCTTGGTTAAACTTATTTCAAGAATCCTAAGCTAATACTGTGATGGAGATTCTTTTTCCTTGGTTTAACTTGTTTCAAGAATATTGAGCTAATATTGACTTCGTACAAAAAAATCTATATAGTTTCTCTAAAAGGCAATTATATACTGACTTCTTACAAAACATGACAGCTAAGACAATAAGTTCACAAAAAATAAGTTGCACGAGAATGGAAAATAGTAAAAGGAAGTTACAAATATAGAAAAACATAATGGACAGTATGTGCACAAATAAAAGCTCGTCAGAGAAGGACAATATTTTCATCTATTTAAGACATTACGTGGACTCCATCTAACAGATAGTAAAAGTCAAGCAAACAAGATAGTGAAGCGAAAAACAAATTTTGAGTTCAAGTAACAAAGAAATAGTTAAAATCAATTGTTCTTATTTATATAAAAAAATTCAACCATAAAATTTCTCAGTTTGATGTCCTTAATAAACTTGAATCACTCATTCTAAGTTGCTGGTATGTCTGAAACAGTACTAATAACTGTCTGGATTGTTCCGAGTTTGAAAAAATTCATAATCCCGATAAATATCACTTGCCTACCAGTTTGAAAGAGTTACTGTTGCATAGGTTTACCCTGATACCTACTTTGTTGTCAACAATTGCGAATTGCATGAGCTTGAAATTATGGAAATTATACACTCTACTTTCCTCTAGGACGAGTGAGAAACAAGTGAGGTCATCTATCAAAGTCGTAAGACTTCGCATTTATCATAGGTCTTTGTTACAGAATGACAAGTTGATAAGGAAACTTTTCCCAAGCTTGTGGAATTAATACTAGAACATTGTCATGGGCTTATGGAGATCCCTCATGCATTTGGGGATATAGACACTTTAACGTCCATTCGGGTGGTTCAAACTAGCCGTCACCTTCGAAATTCAGCCATATAATAAGTATGTTTTTAAGAAATCAACATTGAAGGCAGTGCTCTTATTTGTATCAACATTCATTTCTTCATACATACCAAAAACCACAAGTCTGCATTTGTGTTTTTGTTAATCATACATATAAATATGAAATTTACACAATAGTTGCTACTCCAAAGTAATTGGATTTAACATAACAATCTCACTTCAATCAACTAAATAAAAAATAGAAGTAAAATAGAAACAGGAAATCCTGTAAAGAGCAGGGAGCTTACTATAATAACCGACTCAAAGTCTTCTGAGTGGTAATTCCCTCTTTCACTTTTGCTGAATATGCGTAGGGCTCACTTTGTTTTTTCAGATTTTCAGAACTTTCTTCTCCTACTTTGGAATTTAAGCTATAAAAACCCCTAATTAATCTATTCCTTCTGAGCACAAAACAAAAATCAAATCAATTGAAAAAAATATTGTTTTTAGTTCAATCTTAAGAAGGAAAAAAAAGAATATCGACTGTTGAATCTTACACTTGTTGAAATCAGTACTTGGTCTTGAAAATAACGATATCGGAGGAATCTTCAGCTCAACACTTCAGTTCTTCATTCCACCCGTCATTTCTTTAGCTTCAACATTTCATCTGCAGCTCTGTTTACCTTTCTTTAGCTCAGTTCTTCATCTAAAGTTCAGTTCGTCGATATCATTTCTCATTTTAATCTCTAGCTCAGTTCATCGATATCAATTATTCACCTTCAGTATTCATCTAAAGTTCGTCGATAATGTTTGGAGAAAGAGTAACGCCAATAATGTTTGGAGAAATCTGGAGAAAGAGTAAAGTAAAAAGCTTTTTTGGAGAAAGAGTAAAGTTAAAGAACGATAAAATATAATATTTTATGAATTATTTTTTTTGGCCAATAAAAATGGGACGGAGAGTTGAAAATATTGGAGGGAATATAAAATTTTAGTGAAAAATTTAAGGCCACACTTGTAATGTGTAGTTATTACAATTATAAAAAAATAGGACACTTAAAAAGTATTGCCATATATATAAATAATTGTTTCCATTTATTTCATACTATAACAACGCTTATAAAGTGTAGCCTATAGTATTAAAGACTATGCTTTAGAAGTGTTGCCAATATTGTTGTTGCCAAAAGTTAAAAACTTTGGCTACAGTTTAAAAGTGTAGCCAAAAATATTTTAGGCAATATTTTACGAGCGTTGTCAAGATTTAGTGTGGCCATAGGCCTAAAATGCTGTAATGATCCAACCATTTCATGCAAGTCCTTCGTGTACTACAAGTTTTTTGTCATATGGTTTGATTCTCCTGTGTTAATTATCCATGAAATTTTTTCATGTTTACATGTCATCCTCCCGTCCGCACCAGTTTTATGGTTGTTTACCATATTTTGTACAATAAACCATTGTTCATTGCTCAAGACAAAACTGTTCATATCAATTTCTTTGCCAGTTGTTCCCGATCTTACAACAACTTCGGTAGTAGTTTGATCAGCATTAGCACGTACTGCTCTTCCTCTACCACGTCCAGTGCTTGACCCAGTCTGTTGTTATTGTGGAAGCCCCTTAAGGTTTCCACTGCTCTATCATTCTCCTCAAGGGTGATCATTCCACCAGTCCAGATAGCCTATAAGTTGAAAGAAAAAATCTTCCTCGTGCCTTGAACGTTTACAATGAATATAATTTATTGATTTTTCCTTCACCTCTCCTCGTATCTTTGTTCTGTTATTTGTTTGAACCACAAGTACGAAGACCTCACCTCTTTCTTCCTTTTCAGGAGTGATGGTATTCACCTTGTCCTGCTGGATTAAAAGAGTAGAGTCTGTTTACAGTCGGCAATGGGTCGACAACAAGCATGTTGGTTCTAACAATCCCATGAAGTGTGTCATCCAATCCCATAAGGAATTGATGCACTTTTTTTTCCACCAATCAATTTTGTAGTTGTGTTCCTATGTTACACTTGGATCTTTCACATATAAACATAGGAATTTGTTCATAATTGCTAGTTTGTCCCATATAGCTTTCATCCTTTTATAGTATATTGTATATGCCATACCACGCTGCTTGCAGTCTGCCAGATCGAATTCCAATTGTTGAATACGAGGTCCATGGGCAACTAAATATCGTTCCATAATTTTTGTCCAAAGACATTTTGCATTCCCCATATGTGATATGGTTGAACACAAAGTTGGTTCAATGATATTTCAAATCCATGATACTATCATAGACGAACTGTCCACCAGCCTTCCAACTTGGAGGAACCTTCTTCCAATCTTGTGATTGTTTCTTCAATAAATCCCCATTTGCTTCGAGCACACAATGATGTACGCATTGCACAAGCTCATTCTTCATGAGTTTTACCTTGCAGTTATACTTGCGTGATCAAGTTTCCTGGGTTCTCGTTTGAAGTCAAATGGTAAAGTGAGATTTTATTTTTGGTTGGTTGATTTCTTTTTGACTCTTCACCTCGTGCCGTAGCTCTGATACCATATAAACATAGTGACAAATGTTTTGAAGAATTTGTCTTGCTTCTAATTCTAGAAAAGAAAATTATCATATAATTATTATTATTATTACTATTATTATTATTATTATTATTATTATTGTTATTATTATTATTATTATTATTATTATTATTATTATTATTATTATTATTATTATTATTATTATTATTATTAGTAGTAGTAGTAGTAGTAGTAGTAGTAGTATTAGTATTAGTATCAGTATTAGTATTAGTATTACTATTATTATTATTATAAGTAGGAAGTTCCAACATTCAAAGATGAATTACCATTTTGCCCTCTACTAAATCAAAATAAATTAATCAATTTATTGAATACTAATATTTTAATTACATAATTGTGGAATATGAAGTCCAACAACTACACTTCAATAATGAATGACTTTTTCAGTTCAGTAACTCTTTGAATTTTGAAACCAAAATAAAATTTATGTTTATGATTCAATGTACTCTGTTAATTTTGTAGGTGAAAAGACAGCTAAATATCACTATAATTAGTAGTGAATTGTTTCTTATGATCATACTCTTTTCTTTTCTATTATCTACTGTTCTCTTTTCTTTTTCATAGATGATGATATAGATACATGTCGTCAAAAATCTAACAGAGGAAAGAACTATTAACGCCATTATGAAATTTAAAAAAGAAATTTTCTTACTATATAGTTCAAGTGTTAAGACATATATATTCCTTTAGATTTTTAAATGTTAACGTATGATTTTAAGTTATTCTTTTCCATTTTGAAGTTAATGTATGGTTCTCCAAAATAAATTTGGTATGCAACCCATATTTTATGTAATTTTGTATCATTTTGCATTGTTATGGAATTTATTTTTTTTGGTTTTGTGTTATATTCTTTTAAGTGTTTCTTAGTTGACAAAATTTCTATCAATACATGATGAGTTTGATAATACTTGAATAGTTTATGTAATATTATTTTGTTTAAATACAAATAATTTAAATAAAGTTTTCTAAAAAATTATTACTGTGAATGAAAGATTTTTATAGTGTTACTCTGTTGTCTATATAATATAGTGTTGCAAACACATACACACACACTCTGTGTGTGTGTGCTTGTATGTGTGTAGCGTGCGTGCGTCGTCGTGTGTGTGTGGGTGTGGGTGTGTGTGTGTGTGGGGGGTGGCGTGCGTGCGTGCGTCGTGCCTCTGTGTGTGTGTGTGTGTGTGTGTGCGTGTGTGTGCGCGACTGTGCGTGTGCGCGTGTGCGTGTGCGTGTGTGCGTGTGTGCGTGTGTGTGCGTGTGCGTGTGCGTGTGTGTGTGTGTGTGTGTGTGTGTGTGTGTGCGTGCGTGTGCGTGTGTGTGTGTGTTGCATGACGCGTGTACGTGTGCGTATGCGTGTGCGCGTGTGCGTGTGTGTGTTTCTACTAGTTTTACGTAACGTGTGTTACACGTGTGTGTCATATATATATAGTATATATGTTATAAAATAGAATTAATATTACTATCTTAAAGTTTTTTAGTAAATAATTATAATTTATAGAACATTTACAAGTGATTTGAATGATAAATAAAAATCTTCATAGAGTTTCATGTATTTTGAGATCAAAATGACAAGATATCGTCGGGACCTTTCAAAATGCATCCAAAAGGGGGGGAGGGGGGAAGTCGAATTTCTTTAGCGATATTATTTTTCACTTCACTTAGCTTTGTAAACAAATCTAACCAATCAAATTTTATGAAAATATCAATACAAAATATGTCACCAATAGTCTTTCGAGGTTATCAACATAAATGATGGACACCATTTAAGTATAATTATTCTCTTAAATATTCATACTTGAAATTTAGAATGTGCATGACACTAATAAGAATTACCATAAACATTTCAATATTTTATCTTTATACGTAATCTATCTTTTGTCAATTAATATTTGAGTAATACTATCATAGCGAAATAATTCTACAATAAAGAAAAATGTTTTTATTATATAACGAATGATTGACAAATTGTGGTTTGAGTGTATGTCAAATATTTAGCTTGACCAATTCTTTGTGTTAGATACACATATATATATTTCAGTAGCATTATTTAATTTTAATATATTAACAACATCACCTTTGGTGTAAAGTATATCATTCCTTTTAAGTTTCTACCTTATTTTTGAAGAATTGTGGTCTTCTCCTTTTTCCTGCCTCATATAAATTATATAGTTATTGTCTAATAAAAGTATCTAGTATCTTATAGAGTTTGTATCGTAATACGTAATATTGAAATTTTCAAATAGTAAAAATGAATAGATTTATAAAATTTAAAGTGTTGTTTATATAATCTTTAATTTTATTTAAGATATGATCAATCACTATTTTGTCATCATTTTTATATAGCTAGTAAGGAGTGTATCTAGTAATATAACATTTTCTCAAATTAAAATAAACACAAAAAACAGGAAATTCATACCTTAAAATTTTCATTTTCTATATAAATATTTAAAATAAAAAATATATGGAACAATACATAACCAATGAAGAAGGGATACGAAAATATATAATCATGTTATATTCGCTACAGCGTTTCATTTGAAAAAAATCTCTTACCACCGACTCTTTACTTTCTCAATTAACTTTTACTTACATATCTACTAAAACATAATTCTCATCATGATTATACTATCATATTATAAGTAAAAGTTAAAATCTATTTTTTAAATGGTCGATTTATATCAAAAGTAATGATTCAGTGGACTATATTGATTCTCGTAGTTTTTGAAAAATTATAAAAAAAAACCTCCAACATTTGAGGTTACAAAACAATTTAAAAATACAGAAGAATATATTACCCAAATCATACGACTTTTTCATAGTTATTTATTATTATGTTCTTTTCCAATATTTTTGTTTAGTGTTGATTGATGTAAATCGTAAAAAAAAATACGAGTGTAAATTTATAAATAATATCCTACAATTTCTCCATATATTGTTTCTTATGTTGTACCTAGAATTTCGTTGAACTTTCAACTTAATCAACTGTAGAAAATAAACTTGAGATTTTTTAAGAAGAACAAGATTAGAAAACTTAAAGAACATAATTTATAGTTTCGAGGAATCCCCTCTATTTATAGCTACCAAATAGTTGTATGAATAGGTGCTAATTGTGTCTAATCAGAAAAGTCATAACCTTTTGTAAAAGTCATTGCTCATCCGAAAAGTCACAAATCATTGATAAAGGCACAACTCTTTGGAAAAGTTACAACCCATTGAAAAATAAAAACCCTTCAGAAAAGTAACAACTTATTGAAAAAATGTAAAAACCCGTCAAAAAAGTCACAACTCTTTAATATGAAACGGTATCTACATTTAATATATATAAATATTTAAATTAATAAAAGAATGAATTAAGTATTTTTAATTAGAAATATTATAGTAATTTAACATTCAGTTTAGGAGTTCATGCTTTTAAAGTAGCATAGATATATATCGAAAAACAAATTTTGGTAATTTTTTAATATGGAAAATTTAGAAAATAACGTGTAGTAACTAATTCTACTTAAAATTAGAATAAGTTTGGAAACAAAGTTGTATTTTTGGAAATTTATGTATCTAAACAAAGTATTCGAAATGGACCCAATATATGTTTTTTTTAACATTACATTGCAATCTTATTTAGAATATGCTACGGAAAAACAACTTTTGTTAACTTTTAATATGGACTATTTAAAAAATAGCAAATAGTAATTAAATTCTACTTAGAATAGGTTTCAGAAATGGTCTAAACAACTAGAAGAAGGTAATCCTCCTGTATAAGGAGTGAAAAGAAAGTGAGACTCTTTTCTGAGGAATAATATTTATTATGCTGGTAATTTACAGGTTAGCTTTTCGTGGAATGTGAATTTTGCTTCCATATTAAAAGCTATCTTATATTTAAATGTGATTTTAAAAATTATTTGGATAAGCTAAAATTCCTAATATTAATGTTGGCATGTATGTTCTTTCACATTTCTTTTGAATTGATTTTATATATTTACTAGGTAATTTATTTACGCTTCGCACATGTATAAATGTTTTTTCTATGTTTTTAACAACCTATTTAATAATTGAATATTATAAGGAAAATAAATAAATTTGAGTGGATTTGTAGAACATTTCAATAAAAATTGAAATATTTTTTTTCCAAAAAACCACCTTTAGGGTGGGGTAAAACAAACAGTTAACCAGAAAATTCTTATTGAAATGATCAGAAGAGGCAACAAACTGGAGAATAACTTAATCTTTTTATTGAAAGCTTATGTGAAAAATATAGAAAAAGAAAAATTTATAACGTGAACTCTAAAGATACAACTGACTCCTAAAAGTAGTATAACTTGACTCCTAAAAAGGTGCATAAAATATTTCCATATCAAAGTACTGATATACTTTGTTATTGACTCTAACCTATCCTAAAATATAGGAACAAACACGTTGACTTGGTAAAGCTAAGTAAAACAACGAAAACAGTAAATACACTAATTTGTTATACTCCCCCTTAGTGCATATTTATTGTCAATGATCCCAAGAGCAGCTCTAAACTTTTCAAAATCATGCTTTTGCAAAGCCTTTGTAAAGATATCTGCTACTTGTGCACTAGTATGAACTCCTTTCAACTCAATTTCTTGATTCAATACTTTCTCTCGAATAAAATGGTGACGAACTTCTATGTGTTTTTTTCGCCCATGAAAAATTGGATTTGAAGCAAGTTTGATGTCACTCTCGTTATCACATTGAAGTTTCACAGCATAGTCCACTTTGCCAAAAGTATCTCCCATCAAACATTTTAGCCAAATAACTTCTTGAGCTGTCATTGTCGCTGCTATATATTCTGCTTCTGTAATGGACAAAGCAACAGTGGATTGCTTCTTGCTACACCAAGAAAGAGTCGCAGATCCAAGGTTTAAACAATACCCTGAAGTTGAACGATGACGAGCCATATCACCTGCCCAATCTGCGTTTGTAAATCCTTGCAACACAAAATCAGTCCCTTTCTCATACATAAGACCATAATCAACTAAACCTTTTATGTAACTTAGAATCCTTTTTGCTGCCTCTAAATGAGAAGTTCTTGGATCCTGCATAAATTGAGAAACAACACTAACAGAAAATGCAATTCCGGCCTTGTAATAGTTAAGTAAATTAAACTACCAACAAGTTGTCGAAATGACCTAGCATCCTTCAACAACTTACCTTCATCTTTTTCCGTCTTAAGATTTATCTCCATTGGAGTTGGCATTTCTTTTTCCTCCACCATACTAAAATGCTTCAACAAATTCTTAGCATATCTTCTTTGACATATAAAGTACCTTTGGCTGATTTTTTCCACGTCCAAACCAAAATTCAACCTCAACTAAGTTCTTCATTTCAAATCGAATTGACAGATCATCCTTCAATCGAGATATTTTTTCTTCATCACTTCTCGTAATTATCATATCATCAATGTATAATAAAACAAACAAATGTATTTTTGATTCTAATTTTACAAACAAACTAGGATCTGAATCAGAAACATCAAATCCACAAAAAATAAAATAGTGCAATTTTTCCATACGAAGCACGTGGAGCTTGTTTGAGACCATACAACGCCTTCTTCAATCGACAAACATGGTTGGGGAACTGCTTAGAGATGAAACCTTGAGGTTTCTCCATTAGAACTTCACAATCCAACTCTCCATAAAGAAATGCATTCTTTACATCAAATTGCCATGATTTCCAATTTCTAAAAGCAGCAAGTGAGAAAACCGATCTTACAGTTACCATTTTCGCCACAGGACTGACTGTCTCTTCATAGTCTTGCCCATAACTTTGAGAAAATCCACGATCAACGAGACGAGCTTTGCATCTTTCGATTGTGTCGTCTGATTTCTTTTTCAATCGATAGACCCACTTACAAGTGACTGGTTTGTTGCTTTCTGGCTTTGGTACTAGCTCCCATGTATCATTCTTCCTCAAGACATCAATTTCATCTTGCATTTCTATTTCCCATTTTTGACAGCCCTTAGCTTCCTCATAGCATGTAGGTTCTTCATCAAATGCTCCAGTAAAGAAACAGGAAGTTACAATGCACCGGTTTAGCTTTACTTGATAATCCTTGAGATGATTTGGTTGTCGTTTCTCCCTCAAAGACCTTTCTAACCATTTCCTATCCATTTTCTGAAGACAAGGGTTCCATAGCTGGATTAGGGGATTTATCAACTCCTTGAGCATTAATTTCACGAAACAATGACTCATTTTTGTAATCATCAAGCGTGACATTCTGCAAACCTGATTTTGGGGTTGTACACCAAGATGACACTTCATCGAACACAACATTTCTTGAATTAACAAACTTTTTGTTTTTTGGATCCATGCATTTCCACCCTTTCGTGTATGAATCATAACCAACAAACATACATTTCTTTGCTTTTGGATCAAGCTTGGTTCTATTTGATTTAGGAACATGAACATAGCAGATAGAACCAAAGACCCAAAAGTAACTAACATTTGGCTTTTGATCATACAGAAATTCAAAAGGAATCTTTTCCTTACCAGGATAAGGAGGGAAACAATTTATGACATGACATGCACATTAAAATGCTTCTGCCCATAGATCGCGAGGTAGACTCTTATTGTGCATCCATGAAGGACTTACAGAAGAGAGATGTGCCACCTTTCTTTCTACAACCCCATTCTGTTGCGGGGTATTGGGACACATCATTTGTCTTTGAATGCCATTTTCTTCACAAAACTGAAAGAACTTCGTTGACATGAATTCACAACCATTGTCACTCCTTGAACACTTTATTTTTTTGCTCAAACTCCTTTTCCTTGTTGCCACTGAATTCAATGAACATGGAAAGTGCTTCATTTTTCTCCCTCAAAAAATATTCCCAAGTAAATTTAGAGAAGTCATCTACCAATATCATTGCATATTAGTAGCCACTAAAACTTGTTGTTCTTTTGGTCCTAGTAAGTCAGTGTGCACTAGTATAAATGGAGATAATCTACGATTAGATGAGCTTTTGAAAGGAAAACGGTGTGATTTCCCATACTGGCAACCTTGACAAATCACTTTTTCTTGTGTATTTTTCAGAGGTGGCATGTCATCTAAGAGTTTATCTAAAGAGATCTTTTGCAACATTTGATAACCTAAATGCCCCAATCGAGCATGCCAGCTTCAATATTTTTCATGCTATCAAGTACTTTCAAATCATTTGGACCAAACAAAACATATTTTCCTGAATCAGTAATTTGAGAAACGGAAACTAGATTCTTCTTCAAGCATGGAACATGATAGACATCATTTAGGTTGATATTTGTATTATTAATACCAATTTCAACCACACCTTCCTTCATTACTGGATAAGTCGAGTTATCAACCGTCACAATGACTCTTTCTCCCTTGTGTTTTCGCAACTCTGAAAATAATGAATCATCGCCAGTCACATGGTGTGTACAACCAGAATCAACGATCCACTCCTTCTTGAAATCAACAAAATTGATATGAGATTTATTTGGTTCCGATTCAAACACTACTTTATCTTTTATTTCAACGTCTTCAATAGTAAAGCAATGCTCCCATTTAGGCTCATCATCTTGTTCATCTTCACAAGCAACATTTGATTTGGAGATCTTAACACGACAATTTCTTTGAATATGCCCAAGCTTCCCACACCTATGACACCTGATTGATTTGTATACTTGTGAACTACTTCAAGAAACCTTCCTTCAATTAGTACCTTCCTCTGGTTCATCCTCATTTAACTTTCCTTTTAATAGAAGAACAACTCCATGTTCAGAGTTGAAACTTTTGGCCATTTGTTTAGCCAAAGCTTCTTGATTAGACAACAATTTTTCTAATTCTTGAACTGATGGTTGTTGTGCCCACCCTTGTATGGAGGTAACAAAGGTGTATACTCCTTATTTAAACCACGTATGAGGAATCTTCTTAAACGGGCTACACTAATCTTCTCGGTTACATCTAGTTCAGAAATTCCAGCACAAATATTCTTCACTCGCAAGAAGTATTCTGAAATCGACATGGTTCCTTGCATCGTCATTGCCAATTTATTTTCCAAGAATTGTCATCTTGTTGTATTCTTCTTGGAAAATAACCTTTCAAGAGTTCCCCAGACTTGCTGTGGAAAACCAACATCACGAAGATGATCAATGAACTCTTTGTTAATCGATGTCCTTAAATCAAATAGAGCCTTCCCACACTTGATCTTCCATTTCCTACGTGGTTCAACATTTTCAGGGGTATTTGCTGGAATTTCTACATCTGAACCAGATACCAGTTCCCACAAGTCTTGACCTTGATGATAAGCCTCCATACACATCCTCCAGTAGTTGTAGTTAGTTCCTACAAGCTTCTGAACACCATTCTGTACATTCGCACCACTTCCCATATTAAATTGATCCATATTACACAACAAGAATTTTCTCACCAAACGATAACAACAACAAAGATGGAATCCAACCTGGCTCGGATACCATAAAACAAAGAGTTGAACAGAAAATAATTAGTAAAATGATCACAAGAGGCAAAAAACTGGAGAATAACTTAACCTTTTTATTGAAAGCTTATGTGAAAAATACAGAAAAAGAAAAACATATAACGTGAACTCTAAAGCTACAACTGACTCCTAGAAGTAGTATAACTTGACTCCTAAAAAGGTGCAAAAAATATTCCCATATCAAAGTACTGATATACTTTGTTATTGACTCTAGCCTAAAATATAGGAACAAACACGTTGACTTGGTAAAACTAAGTAAAACAACGAAAATAGTAAATACACTAATTTGTTATATGGGGGTTAGGCATAACCCCTACCTTGTGTATTGAATAATTAGAAGGACATACCAAAATACATGAGCAAGAGGGATATGATGTCTAACCTCTCCAAAATGATAAAATGTTATGGACAATGCCCATAACTAAGTAGTTTAATACCAGCATTTTGCTATTGGCATGGAGTTTAAATTTACGGGAAAGTCAAAGGGATCCCCTCTAGAATATTCTTTAGGTTGTGGATTAAAAAACCAAGAGAAATTAGATAAAAACACATCATCATAAGAAATCTCATGATTATTTTTGTCCTCACTCGAAAGCTAGGAATATTGTGTTTGTCCATGTTTAGCAAGCCTTACACTAGTTGAGGGATGTTTTCAATGGACAAATATATCTCGTCGCTCTGAAAGCTCAAGTTAGCTAGTTTGTCTGCAACCTGATTTTCTTCTATATAACAATGGTTAATAGACCAATCTATACCTTGAAGAGTTTCTTGAATCCTCATGATTAAAGGCGCTATCCGTCAAGGAATTTTATAGACATCTTTAATGCAAGCAACTAGCATTAAAGAATCAGTTTCCAGTTGAATTCGAGAAACTCCATTAAGCTTGCACCAATAAAGCCATAGAATAGAGCCTTTGTTTCTCCCAACATGCTGGAATCCCCCATAAATTGTATAGAAAAAACCATGATGATCAGTTTGCCTTCCCAATTTCTGACTATGCCTCCACAACCACATTTATCCTCTTTGAAGCTTCCATCACTATTGAGCTTATAGACATGAGTGATGGGCGGTGTCCAGGAGACAAGTTTACAAACTTTATTCACAATTTTCTTATCTGTAAGGCCAACCAGATAATTCCAGAAGAGAGTTTCTTTAAAGTTTCTAAATTGTTGCTTCACAGACAACAAAACATTTTGACAGATTAGATATATAATTTTAGGAGAAACAATTTTTTGCTACCATACCTGCTGCTGCATCTGCTCTTCCATAATTCCCAAATAATATATTTGAGATGATTTTAATAGTGAAAGTTGTAATGTTATTACAAGAATGATGGCTCCACAAGCTAGATAAGAGAGATAAGGGATCTATCATTTCTTCTAATTCCAAATGTGGAGCAATAGTGATTTCATAGAGCCTTTGCCAGTGTACCATTGTGGAACATATGATTAGTGTCTTCTGCTTGTCAACAAATACATTTCGGAGGATCTATAAATGATTTGAAGTTATCTCATATATCAAGAATTGTAAATATAAATTAATGATTAAAAATATCTTAATATCTTATCATTTTATCTCTTACATAATTTATCATAATATTTTTTTGATGATATTATTGTCTTGTTAAACTTAAGTGATGTTTTTATGCAGCTACATCACTTTTTCTATATTTTTACATGAAAAATATAGAATCGGATAATTTTATGATTAGAGTAACTCCTTGTGAAGTAAAGTTAGGTGAAAGTTTCGCATATCAATATTAGTTATAAATAATTTAAGACCTTTAAAAATGTACACCACAACAACATAAATAAATTTTTTAGAGACAATCTACTTGTCTGAGGTCAAACATTCATCATTTTTCATTATTATTACTTTGTTACTCTAAAAAAATTATAGAATGAGGAAATAAATTTGAAACAACAATAAAATAATATTTTTAATCTTTTTAGAAATTCATCCTTCATTCAACTTCTGCTCTAAGGCCCTTATAGATACTTCAAATTGTAACTTTACATTTTTTTCCAAAATATGTATGTTATATTGTTACATTTTTAAAGTATAAGTAGATCAAAATGTTGGATTCTAGACTGATGTTAAAGAAATATTCTCGAACATTAAAAAACTAAAAATGAGTCTAACCTAGATAACTCAAACGCTCAGCAATGACTTGGGAAATTAAGGATCACAAAACTATATAATAGACATATCTTTTGTAGCTTAAGATATTAATTTTATTTAGAGTAGGTTTTTTTTCATATATTTCAAATTAAACTTGCCAAAAATAGTCATAACTCACATCAAAAAAATTTAGAAGAATCGAATGAGCAGGAAAAAAAGAAAAACATTAAAAGGACGAAAAGTTTTGTCCAAGGGAGATCATATACCTAACAAATGAAAAATAATAAATACAATTTTAAGGAGACAACAAAACAACGAAAAAAAATACATTAAGGAGAGTAAATTATGACATATCTAATGATGATAACAAATCGTTCAAACCTAAAAAAAAAATCTTATGTTTTGAAATAGCATACCTACAAAGTATACTAACACTTCATTCAACTTTCAATCCTTAAAGTACTCATATTATCTACCGATAAAAGTTAGTAAAAATAGATAAAACAACATAAAAGCAAAAAAAAATATGGGCATGCAAAATTATTAACTCTCCAAGGATTTTCTAAACCGCATCCATGTATGTGAAGGAATAACATTGTTGATGAAGAAATTAGAGATTTGTAAAGACTTTTTTTATTGTATCTTCAACAATTTCAATAGAGAAACCTATTTGAATAGTCAATTGACATTTTTTTTAATTTGTACTAACAATAACTTTGCATAAACATAAACTACAAAGTTAAAATCATGTACTCAAAAACAATAAACATAAATTATGACAAACATATTAGGATCTTCAATAATAGAATGAAACAAGATAGAACGATTCTATTCACCAGTGTATTAATAGAATAAAACAAGATAGAATTTAATGCACGGTATCTCCTTAAGGAAATTATTCTCTTCTACACCCGAGTTTTAAAGGAATAAATCCCCTCAAGATAACGATTATATTTACCAGTGTATTGATACAAACATAGTGGTGTCAGTGAGTCATTCAATAGGAGCAAAGTACACAAATATTTAATTGTCCAGAAGAAGAAGTTCAAATGTTTTCGTTGTTTTAAATAGAGAGGAAAGCCCTCCATTTATAGACAACAAAGAATAGTGGGCAAATTATTATTGTGTCTTATCGGAAAGGTCACAAACACTTTGGAAAAGTTACAACCTTTCAAAAAATCAAAAATTTTCATCAAAGTCACAACTTTTTCTGAAAGGAAAAGGCTAGTTTTAAAAATAAAATAAATTAAAATGAAATCATTGTTTGTGGTTCCACCACGTAGGCGGACCTAGGGCTCTTTATATATATATATATATATATATATATATATATATATATATATATATATATATTGATTTCGCTTGTATTCTTTGGACTAAGTTATAATATTTTGACTATATTTAATTATTTCCATCTCTTGTTTTGTTGGAAAGTTTAAAGCTGAAGCAATATGAACAATTGGATTAAATACATATTATGTGATTTTGAGTGCAGAGCACATTTAGCTTTGTGGATCGAAGAGATGCATTCACAACAATTCTCTTCTTTATTTCTAATAGATAGAACGGGAATCATACTATATTCGCAAAAGGTTACATATCTGAATTTTTAGAATATTTTATTTATGTGTAATCTGTAGTTCTTACTATCATTAAAAATAAGAAGATAAAAAATATGAGCTAAGTTATGTGACTCTTTGTTGGTAAATGAGTTAAAATATTTACTACATTTAAACTTCTTCATGTTGGTCATGTCTTAAGATGTGGGCAATGATTAATTTCACCATCTCTTGGTGACACTATCAAAACAAAAATATAGAGAGAATTCATTTGAAGAACAGTCAACCTTATTCAACTGATCACATAGTCTAGCCTCTTCAAACATAATGTTATATAAAGGTGTTTATTTGAGGAATAATTTTCCCCTTCTTATAACCTACCTAGGTTCATCAAAATATGTTCATTGTTAAAGACAAATTAAGCAAATGGAGTAGAAATATCCACTATTCACTACAATGTCAAGATGATGTATAATTTAATTTATACTGCAAAATTATACTTGTAAATATTTATAGTTATGTTATATTATCAATCAATTATGATAATTTTGAAGGTACTCTCTTGATTGAGGGTTGATAACAATACATTATTGGTATTACATATTCACAATATCGGCACATTTATAAAGTAGATGTAGCATTATGTTCTACATATACTTTTTTTTATTACTATTCCTTTCCTAATAACTTTACGAAGTACCCAAGACGAAAATTTAAAATGTTGGGTCTATGCTTAGAACATGGGATATATTTGTAATACGTTACACATATCCAACAAAAATTAATTTATATGAAATAATAAACTAAATATAATGATCCGACCCGTCATTATTTAGGAAAGGAAAACCATCGTGAGAACTGGGTCCATCATCCTGTCAGAGCGGAAAATCTGCCACTAGAGCGGCGGCAATTCAGTGGGACATGGAGCGCCAGAGTAGGATGGTCAGGATAAAATTTAAATGAAGCAAAACCTTATTCTCTCTTTTTTCTGAAAATAACAAAAATAGGTTAGGATCGCCCTAGAAACCCTCAGAAGGCTTCTCGAGGCTTGGGAAAGAAGAAGGAAGAGATTTTTAGTGCAAGGATGACGATAGCTTGCGGATTCTCAGCCAAATCCACCATCTCGAGGTTCAAAAATCAGGATTAAAGTCATAATCCCGTGTACCTGCTTGGCGCCCAAGTAGACTAGATTTATTTATTTAAGTAGTAGTAAGTTTGTGCTCACTGCGTAGTATCTTCAACCCACTACTCAACCTCCCATGTATGTGTCTGAGTAAGTGTTGGTGTTCGCCTTCATTAAGTTAGGTAAGTGTACTTTCCATCCTTCTCTCGAAATTCATATTGAAGCTCGTCGATCAAGAAGTTACATTCCACTAATCTAACTTTGTTCAAGTGGCTTGGTCCTCTTCCTATAATAGAAGTCAAACTCAACAACTGTAGCAACTACTTATGCACTTCCGGTCCACCCAGATCGTTAGTAGTTGCAATCCTACTTCTTATTGTATTTGAAGGAGGAATAAAACTGTCAGAATAGGCATATGGCAAACGTGATTACCTCCTGAAGAAACAGGTAGACCACCCGGTAAAGAGACCCAATCTTGAGTTATTAAATAATTGACAATAGAATTCATGTTTAAGCCTTCGGGAACGGATATGGAGATGATTGTACATGAGCCCTAGTTGCTAAAGATGATGTGAACCATTGGGAAAATTTTTGTCCTGTGATATAGGATTAGATAAGTATTTGACCGCTAGTTTTGTGTTATATTTTCTTGTTAATGGCCCTAAAGTGTGTGCATATGAATGGGAATAGAGAAGCATGAATTGAATCAAATGAGACGACTGATGTTGTATAAATTACATCTCATGATTGTTAATTAATTGTGTGACTATACGCGAGTTGTTCATTATGTGTGTGATTATGGTTGTGGTTGTGTTGACTGGATTGAGTGTCACGTTCAGACACATATATTAGACCGTGTGTCACGTTTCAACACATATATTAGATTGAGTGTCACGTTCGGACATATGCATATTAGATCAGGTGTCACGTTCCAACACACAAACAATTTGGGTGTGGATTCCATGAGAGGATCAATTGTAATGATTACATTTATGTTTATTTTTCATTGAAATTGGAAAATAGTATGATGCTCCTAAACTTACAAATTGAATTATACATTTTGTATATGTGTGCTTACTCTGTTGTAAATAAATGAATTATATCTGGTTTATAGGAATCGATTGCGAATGACGGACCCCCAATATGTGGTCTAGTAAGTAGATACCCCAGGTCCAGGTGTTGTTATGGGATATGGTTAGAAGGGTTGTATGTGTTCTTGAATAATGAGAAGTAGGTTAGTGTTCATGATCTAAATAGGAGTTAGATCCTATCCAAGAAAAAATATTGGTATTTGAAATAGTTGGTGTGTCTACATACAATATACTATGTAGTTAAGGTTTAAATTTGTGAGGTTGAAGAAGCGAGGGCATGTCATTAGTGTTGGTCGGATTAATAGTAGTTTTAAATTAGGGTCTTCTCTAGGATATATAATTGTTAAGTGATGATCAAGAACAGCTCGAGTAAACGGATTAGAGTCATGTCACATACCGAGCCTGCACCCTGGGCGGGACTGACATTGGAGAACCATTAATGGCCCCAAGCGAACCCCTGACCTAGCTTAGCTCATAACGGAAGACTTACTCATGATAAAAATAATTTAAAAATAAACTGAACTTAGAATGTATAAAGAAACATTAACTATCCAAAATGACACTCAAGTCTCAAACATCAAAAGAGGAATGAAGAGACTTAAGAACTAACATCAACTAACTGTCTATGAAGCCTCTAGAAATTAATATGGACATCGTGACAACACCCATGACATGCCACGACCCAAAACCGGGCCGCGACTGGCACCCACATTTACCCTCCTATGTGAGCGAACCAACCAATCTAAACCTTAACATTTCAATGTAATATCATCATAAAGTAATGCGGAAGACTTAAACTCATTAATAAAATCAATAACTATTATTATCCCCAAAATCTGGAAGTCATCATCACAAGAACATCTATTTCAAATTACTAAACTAAGAATGTCCAAGAACTAAAAATACATAAAAGCTAGTCCATGCCGGAAGTTCAAGGCATCAAGACTTGAAGAAGAAGATCCAGTCCAAGCTAGACGCATTAGCTCACCCTGAATTTCCGAAGGTAGTGAAGACTGGCTAGATCTCGCTGAGTTGAAGTTGACGGAACGTTTGCTGCATTCCACAAATAACAAAGAAGAAAACATAAAAGTAGGGGTCATTACAAACCACGGTACTGAGTAGATATCATCGGCCAACTCAAAATAGGAAACAGTAAATATCAGTTAATATCATAAATCAACTATAAAACTCAACATGTAGCAACAACAAGTACTAAGATCATCAATAAGTACCATCAAGTTCATCCATGAGGGCTCACGCCTCAATACCATACTCATTTGGGAATTAAGTTCATTATATTGAGTATATTATCATCTTTCACGATTCATTATCTTTCTTCCTCTTGTGTCGGTACGTGACACTCCGATCCCCTACCACTATGTGTCGGTACGTGACACTCCGATCCCCTATATGTGTCGGAACGTGACACTCCGATCCCCTATATGTGTCGGAACGTGACACTCCGATCCCCTATATGTGTCGGAACGTGACACTCCGATCCCCTAATCTCATTATATTCGTTCATCAAGCCTTCTTTATACCAAGGCATCATCAATCCCATTACTTTAATTCATCAAGCCTTCCTTTATACCAAGGCATCATCATTAATAAGTAGATTAAAGTTTCTTTCAAGATTTGGGATTCAATGGTTTCCATCATGCTTATTTCATCAAAATCACATAATCATATTCATGCAAGCATACATTTAAGCATATAGACAGGTTTACAATACCACCAATACATATCATTCACTATTAAGAGTTCACTACGAATATCGTAAAAACCATAACCTACCTCCACCGAAGAATTGAATCAACAAGCTATCTTCTCAAAATCCTTGCTATCCTCTTCGTTATCTCTCTCTACTCGTTCGTTTCTCCTCTCTTTTCTCGTTTCTTTTCTTTTTCTTATTCAAACCCTCTTTCTTTTACCCTAATTCGTATATAATTAAGAATGAAAGATGGTAATAATGACCCACTAATTAACTTAAGGTTACCAATTTTAACCCCCAAGTAATTAGATTTATTAATATTAACCTCAAACTTTATAATTAAGGAAAGAATAGTCCAAAACGCCCCTTAAAACTTAACCGTAAACTGATTCCCATCGGGATTACGCGACCGTGACAGTCGCCGTGCTCGCGACGGTCCGTCACGCAGTCGCCGCAGCCCATTACTTCTCAAGTGGATCGTGATGGTCCGTCACCCCTGTGACGGTCCGTCCCGCCAGCCGTTACGGAGTTCGAGAGTCGATTTTCGCACTAAATTTTAGAATTCTAAGTGTCATGGAACGAACATCATGTGACGGACCGTCGTGCTGCGGACGGTCCGTCGTTTCACCGCTTTTCCTAATTAACATCTGCTGCTCCAAACGACTAAACAGTCGTTACAATAGATACCAATTTACCCATCGTTCGTCCCGAACGATCACAAGAAGGAAAACAAGGGAGAAAAGGAGTACTGAATCTGTAAACAAATGTGGGTATCTTTCTTGCATATCTGCCTCCTTCTCCCAAGTGGCTTCTTCAACCGGTCGATTCTTCCATTGCACCTTGATGGATGCAATCTCTCTTGACCTCAACTTGCGAACTTCTCTATCTAAGATAGCAACAGGCTCCTCCTCATAAGACAAGTTTTCATCAAGCAAAACTGAATCCCAACGGATAATGTAGTTTCCATCCCCATGATATCTTTTCAACATAGACACATGGAATACCGGATGCACTCCGGACAGCCCTGGAGGCAAGGCTAACTCATAAGCCACCTCCCCTACTCGCTTAAGCACTTCAAATGGTCCAATATACCTTGGACTTAGCTTACCCCTTTTTCCAAACCGCATCACCCCTTTCATTGGTGAAACTTTCAACAAGACTTGTTCACCCTCCATGAACTCTAAGTCTCTAACCTTTCGATCTGCATATTCTTTTTGCCTACTTTGCGCCGCTAGAAGCTTTTCTTGAATAGACTTCACTTTCTCTAATGAATCTCTCAACAGATCGGTACCCCAAGGTCTAACCTCAAATGCATCAAACCAACCAATGGGAGACCTACATCTCCTCCCATACAATGCTTCAAATGGGGCCATATCAATGCTTGAGTGATAGCTATTATTGTACGAAAACTCTGCCAAAGGTAAGAAGTTATCACAATGGCCACCAAACTCTATCACGCATGCGCGAAGCATATCCTCCAACACTTGAATCGTTCGTTCAGACTGACCATCGGTCTGAGGATGGAACGCAGTACTAAGGTCCAACCTAGTACCCAATTCCGCATGCAATGTTTTCCAAAACTTAGAAGTAAACTGCGTACCTCTATCTGATATGATGGATAGTGGAACCCCATGCAATTGAACGATTTCTGAGATATAGATCTTGGCTAACTTCTCTGCATTGTAAGTCACCT
The DNA here is from genome assembly GCA_027789145.1 of Solanum arcanum. Taxonomy (NCBI): domain Eukaryota; kingdom Viridiplantae; phylum Streptophyta; class Magnoliopsida; order Solanales; family Solanaceae; genus Solanum; species Solanum arcanum. The sequence continues at coordinate 12,131,831 of CM050944.1, forward strand.
TGACCGGGATAAAATGAGCAGACTTAGTTAACCTATCAACAACCACCCAAATGGAGTCATACTTACCCAATGTCTTTGGAAGACCAACCACAAAATCCATTGCAATTCTCTCCCACTTCCATTCAGGAATGGGCATTCTCTGAAGTGTTCCTCCGGGCCTTTGGTGTTCATACTTTACTTATTGACAGTTTGGAATTTAGCAATAAAGTCAACAATATCACGCTTCATTCTACTCCACCAAAAGTGTTGCTTGAGGTCACGGTACATCTTGGTCGCACCCGGATGTATCGAATACCTTGAACTATGAGCCTCTGTCAGAATAGTGTTGATCAAATCACCAACTCGGGGTACACATACCCTTCCTTTGATTCTCAAAACACCTTCCTCATCGATTTGTGCTTCCTTAGCCTCCCCTCGCAATACTTTATCTTGGATTCTGCGCAGTTTCTCATCATCAAACTGCCTTCCCTTAATCTTGTCAAGAAAAGAAGATCTTGACTCCATACTAGCCAACAATCCTCCCTTCTCATTTACTTCTAACCTCATCAAGTCGTTAGCCAGAGTCTGAACCTCTCTAGCCAATCTGGCGTCTAGAAGCTTGCAAGTGAGCTAGACTTCCCATGCATCCCGCCTTTCTACTTAAAGCATCCGCTACAACATTCGCCTTCCGGATGATACAAAATAGTGATGTCGTAGTCCTTCAAGAGTTCCATCCATCTTCTCTGCCTCAAGTTCAAATCTTTCTGCAGAAAGACATCTTTGAAGGCTACGATGATCCGTGTAGACCTCACACTTAACCCCATATAAATAGTGTCTCCATTGCTTTAATGCGAACACTACCGCGGCCAATTCCAAATCGTGGGTCGGATAGTTACGTTCATGCACCTTTAATTGCCTTGAAGCATAAGCAATCACACTCTTCTCTTGCATTAGTACTGCACCCAAACCGGAATAGGATGCATCACAATAGACAATGAAATTCTTACCTTCCACTGGCAAGGTGAGAATGGGTGCGGTAGTCAACAAAGTCTTGAGCTTCTGAAAGCTTTCCTCACATTCGTCCGACCATACAAATGGAACATTCTGCTTAGTCAAGTTCGTCAATTGGGAAGCAATAGAAGAGAATCCCTTGACAAATCGGCGGTAGTAGCTAGCTAACCCAACAAAGCTCCTTATTTCTGACACATTAGTGGGTCTTACCCAATTCTTCACTGTTTCAATCTTAGAAGGATCCACCATCACTCCTTCCTTAGAAACCACGTGCCCCAAGAAGGACACTGCATCTAGCCAAAACTCACACTTAGCTAGCGTTTGGCCATAGATTTCCAAATATTCTTGGCAAATATTATTTGAGTGAAATTTGGGTGAAATTTCACCATCTGTTTGGCCATAAAATTTGGGAAATATATTTCACCTTTTTAGAAAAATATGATTTATACGCACAACTTTTAAAAACTATCAAAACTAACTAAAAGTTTGTATTACAAGTCAATTGAATGTTCGTTACAACAATAACAAATAATGTCCATGACACTAAAACAATGTGGTAATTTAGAGTGAGTGCAACAAGAATTATTCCATGTATCGTGAAGCAGACAAAGTACATGACTTTGTTACCTAAAGCCAATTTTTAATAATTTTCATCAACAATCATATCATTATTTAATATTCACTAAATATTTCATCACTATTTTGGTGTTCACGTAAAAAATAATGTAATACAACGCACAACAACTAAAGAGGGTATTTTTTTGTAAAAGATAAAAGATTGGGGTAAAATTTTAATTTTCAAAATATCCCAAATAATGAGATTTGGCCCAAATACTAGAAAAAACTAGTATTTGGAAATTTGGGATATTTGCCAAAAATATTTGCCAAATAATGGCAAATTGTATGGACAAACATTATTTGCCAAATTTTTCCCAAATATATTTATGGCCAAACGGGCCCTTAGAGAATTTGGCATAGAGCTTTTTCTCCCTCAACGTCTCCAATACCATTCTCAAATGCTCTTCATGTTCCTTCTTGCTCTTTGAGTATACCAATATATCATCAATAAATACGATCACGAAAAGGTCCAAATATGGCTTAAAGATCCCGTTCATCAAGCTCATGAACGCAGCAGGGGCATTCGTAAGACCAAAAGACATCACCACAAATTCGTAATGCCCATACCTTGTTCGAAAAGCAGTCTTTGGCACATCCGTTGCCCGTATTTTCAATTGATGATAACCAGATCTCAAGTCAATCTTGGAGAAGACACAAGCACCTTGTAGTTGATCGAACAAGTCATCAATGCGAGGAAGAGGATACTTGTTCTTAATCGTTACCTTATTCAGTTGTCTGTAGTCTATGCACATCCGAAAACTCCCATCCTTCTTCTTCACAAACAAAACCGGAGCACCCCAAGGAGATGCACTTGGTCTGATGAAGCCTTTGCTCAACAACTCTTGAAGTTGGGCCTTTAACTCTCTTAACTCCGCGGGAGCCATTCTATAAGGGGGTATAGAAATGGGGCTAGTGCCCGGTTCAAGATCAATGCAGAAGTCAATATCCCTATCTGGTGGCATACCAGGAAGATCTGCAGGGAACACATCCAAAAACTCACGGACTACCGAAACCGACTCAATCGAAGGTACTTGAATAGTGTCATCCTTAAGATATGCCAAGAAAGCTAAACACCCTTTACTAACCATTTTCTTAGCACGAAGAAAGGAGATGATACGCACCGGATTAGAAGTGTAGTCACCCTCCCACACTAACAGATCTGTCCCAGGCTTGGCTAACGTCACAGTTTTAGCATTACAATCCAAGATCGCAAAATTAGAAGAAAGCCAAGTCATACCCAGAATTACATCAAAGTCAACCATTTCTAGAATAACCAAATCTACATAAGTGTTGCTCCCCACAAAAGTCACCAAACAAGACCTATACACTTTTTCAACTATCACAGACTCACCCACCGGAGTAGAAACGCGAATAGGCATATCAAGTAATTCACAATGTAAATTTAGACCATTAGCAAATGAGGAAGATACATAAGAAAATGTTGATCCAGGATCAAACAATACAGAAGCCATGCAATCACAGACCAAAAGATTACCTGTGATGACAAAGATCGATGCCTCCGCTTGCATCGCCCAGTGAAAGCGTAACAATGGGCCCTATCGTTCGTCTGGTCCGCTGCCCTACCATGTTGTGATGTAGTGGCTCCAGCTTGCCCATCACCTCTGCCGCTTTGGTGACCACCATTACCTCGACCACCACGTACTCCGAATAACGGCCTCTACCATGACCACCTCTACCTCTAGCTATCAGGGTCTATAACTTTGTTTGGGACAATTCCTCCTAATATGTCCAGTCTCCCCACATCCATAACACTCTCTAGAGTCAAGCATAGGTCTCTCAGAGAAGTGTTGACCGGTCTGAGGTGGTCCCCCAACTACAGTCTGTAGTGAAGACTGAATTGGTCGGACTGAGTAACTTCCTGAACCTTGTCCTCTAGTGTAAGAACCATTAAACTCACCTCCCTTTCGAAACCTTTTTGATGTCGATGTTGTGGTGAAGTCGTCTGGCTTCACTCCTTCCACTTCTATCACAAAGTCTACCACCTCTTGGAAGGATGTTGCCGTAGCCGCTACCTGTAAGGCCGAAATCCGCAACTCTGATCTCAACCCCTTCACAAACCGGCGAATCCGCTCTTGTGGACTGAAACAGAGTTGAGTGGCATACCTTGATAAAGCACGAAACTTAGCCTCATATGCGTTAACCGTCATCCTACCTTGCTCAAGACTCAAGAACTCATCCCTTTTTCTATCTCTCAACGTCCTTGGGATATACTTCTCCATAAACAGAGTAGAGAAGGATGCCCAAGTCATGGGTGTGGCCTCTCGCCGGTTGACACTCGACATGTGATCGCCACCACATTTTGGCGTTCCTTGAAACCGATAGCTTACGAACTCAACGCCAAACCGCTCTACTATCCCCATCGTGTGTAGTAGCTCGCGACAATCAACCAGGAAATCATAAGCATCTTGATTCGCACTTTGAAGACTGGAGGTTTCAATTTCAAGAACTTAATCAAAAGTTCGTGGCCGATCGCTTGTCATTATCGGTCCAAAGAGTCGACGTGGAAATGTGCCTATCTCCAATGAGGCATCCATGCGGGAGCCATAGTAGCCGCATGTCGTACCTCTCCAAACCGGAGGTGTTGGTGCAGAAACCACCGGAGGTGCTCGACCGCGTGATCAGATAACCCGCTAAGATAAGCGAGAACCTGATTGATCATCTCTGGGGTAGGTTGGGGTGGCAATTCCTCATTCTGCTCTTGTTCATTCTCCCCATCCTCCCCTTCTCTTACCACTTCCTCAGTCGGTGGAGGAGTCACTGCCCTAGCATCAGATGGGCTAGGTGCTCATCCTCTTCCTCTAGAGGACGTCCTCCCACGACCTCTCCCACGGCCTCTTGCCATTGTTCTTCCTCGAGCTACAGCCCCAGTGGCTGGCTCAGACGCACCCTGTCCTGCCGGTGCTGGTGTTGGTGTTGTCGTTGCTCTAGTTCTAACCATCTGCGAAAGAGAGTGAAGATGGTCAGATACCAATTCGTATCGCCTAGATACCAATTGGACTCAAGTAGTAGCACGAAAGGAAGAATGAAAGAGTGAAATTTTCCTAAAGTCTTATAGCCTCTCAAGGAAAAGTAAAGGCGTCCCCCTACCGTTCCTTAAGACTCTACTAGACCTGTTCTTGTGTGATGAGACCAACGAACCTAACGCTCTGATACCAAGTTTGTCACGACCCAAAACCGGGGCGACCGCACCCACATTTACCCTCCTATGTGAGCGAACCAACCAATCTAAACCTTAACATTTCAATGTAATATCATCATAAAGTAATGCGGAAGACTTAAACTCATTAATAAAATCAATAACTATTATTATCCCCAAAATCTGGAAGTCATCATCACAAGAACATCTATTTCAAATTACTAAACTAAGAATGTCCAAGAACTAAAAATACATAAAAGCTAGTCCATGCCGGAAGTTCAAGGCATCAAGACTTGAAGAAGAAGATCCAGTCCAAGCTAGACGCATTAGCTCACCCCCGAATTTCCGAAGGTAGTGAAGACTGCTAGATCTCGTTGAGTTGAAGTTGACGGAACGCTTGTCGCATTCCACAAATAACAAAGAAGAAAACATAAAAGTAGGGTCATTACAAACCACGGTCTTGAGTAGATATCATCGGCCAACTCAAAATAGAAACAAAGAAATATCGCTTAATATCATAAATCAACTATAAAACTCAACATGTAGCAACAACAAGTACTAAGATCATCAATAAGTACCATCAAGTTCATCCATGAGGGCTCACGCCTCAATACCATACTCATTTGGGAATTAAGTTCATTATATTGAGTATATTATCATCTTTCACGATTCATTATCTTTCTTCCTCTTGTGTCGGTACGTGACACTCCGATCCCCTACCACTATGTGTCGGTACGTGAAACTCCGATCCCCTATATGTGTCGGAACGTGACACTCCGATCCCCTATATGTGTCGGAACGTGACACTCCGATCCCCTAATCTCATTATATTCGTTCATCAAGCCTTCTTTATACCAAGGCATCATCAATCCCATTACTTTAATTCATCAAGCCTTCCTTTATACCAAGGCATCATCATTAATAAGTAGATTAAAGTTTCTTTCAAGATTTGGGATTCAATGGTTTCCATCATGCTTATTTCATCAAAATCACATAATCATATTCATGCAAGCATACATTTAAGCATATAGACAGGTTTACAATACCACCAATACATATCATTCACTATTAAGAGTTCACTACGAATATCGTAAAAACCATAACCTACCTCCACCGAAGAATTGAATCAACAAGCTATCTTCTCAAAATCCTTGCTATCCTCTTCGTTCTCTCTCTCTACTCGTTCGTTTCTCCTCTCTTTCTGTTCTTTTCTTTTTCTTATTCAAACCCTCTTTCTTTTACCCTAATTCGTATATAATTAAGAATGAAAGATGGTAATAATGACCCACTAATTAACTTAAGGTTACCTATTTTAACCCCCAAGTAATTAGATTTATTAATATTAACCCTCAAACTTTATAATTAAGGAAAGAATAGTCAAAAACGTCCCTTAAAACTCAACCAGAAATCCGATTCCCACTGGGATTACGCGACCTGTGACGGGCCGTCGTGCCTGCGACGGTCCGTCACACAGGTCGTCGCAGCCATTACTTCTCAAGTGGACTGTGACGGTCAGTCACCCCTGTGACGGTCCGTCCTGCCAGTTCGTTACGGAGTTTAGAGAGTCGATTTTCAGTACCAAATTTCAGAATTCTAAGTGTCATGGAACGAAACATCATGTGACGGACCGTCGTGCCTGTGACGGTCCGTCGTTTCAGCCAGTTTTCCGGAATTAACATCTGCTGCTCCAAACGACTAAACAGGTCGTTACACTAAGCAATAAAAAGGGGGTCCTCCGTAGCAAGGAGGCTCACCAAAAACTCTGAATCTCAACTAGAATCAATGATGCTATGGATTATTATACCTTGTTACCTGTATCTACAGTATAAAATGATGCAGGCCTACTAACATCAGTACATTGAATATACAAGGATGCCAAAGGAATACTAAACAATATATAAGCTTAAAGGAACTGAAGGAACATTCTTGGCTCAACTCAACTCAACTCATTTCAATATAAAGTAACAGTTAAAATGCAATTTAAAAAAAAAGCTTTAAAACATGGATAACAACATTGTGTATTTAGAAGTACAATGGTAACTCAATTTGTATGCAAGGATACAATATAACTTGGTTTGTATGTATAAATACAAGTAATCTCTGTGTATATAAGAATACAAAATATAATTGTGGGAGTTTCTCTAACCGACAACCATCACTTAAGAGCTATAATGATACATTATTTTGCCTCACGCTGTCAGGGCCATCATATATATTTCTAGGGGCATAGAACCTAACTACTAAGTGTATCCACTAGTCTATGCTAAAAAACACTAAGGAATCATCTAAAAAGCATGACCCTTTCTACCCATCATGGCTACATGGTTTATGGGGGCTGTGAGTTGTCTGGACTCTCCCCCATGTCGATGCTCAATACTACTCCCAAAATATAAGTAGATCATATATTTAAAAATATAAATCTTTTTTTTTGGTTTGAGATAATTACACAAAAGTAGCCCAAAGGTTCTCTAGGAAATCAATGTTTCCACTCTTGCTTAATTATGAAAGCATTTACTCTTTAATGAAAACTAGCTCAAAGTCACTTTAGGAAATCGGTGTTACCTTTCTTGTTTAAATGTGAAAATATTTACTCTTTAGAAATATATAGTCCCCATATATGCTTTTGAAGAAATGAACTTCACTCTTTACTATTTACTCAACTGAAACTGAAGTCTTAAAACAAGTTAAAGCATTTACAAAAGACTTTTGAAAGGACTCTAAGAACTCTCCATATTTGGCTCTTAACTTTCCTTGATTGAAATTTATAAATTCAAGGTTGTGATTTGTAATAGGAAAGATAATCTCGTGATGTGTAGAAGTGTTTTTAGATAGTTAAACATAAGAAACGATTAAGAAATCACTGTCAGAAAGTAAGCCAACGATGTGGATATGCATTTTAGACCTTTCAGCGACACGGAGAAAAAAATTGATATCTTGAGGAATAAGTCCTCGACGTGGACCTAGGTACCAAGATTTTCAAGACATTTTCCTTCTTCGTTTCTAACCCCAATTCGCCTAAATTAGTTTTTTTTTTCTCAATTCCTCTTTAAATTAAGATATCTAGTACGTGTACACATGAATCTACTCCTAAATTTCTCTAAATCGATAGGATTTCATCAATAACTCAAGAATCCCATCAAATCTCAAGAACGAAAGTTAGTTTCAAGAACACTATTTAAGATCCTCAAACTTTCAACTTTCTAGAATGAATTTCGCAGGATTAAACATGATTGACGGGTGGGTGAACGAACATAACACTATGAAATTCTCACATAAATCTTTAAGGATTAACCAGTGGTGAAACAACTTCGATTTCGCAAGAAATCTCCAAGAACACTTGACTTTTCTCCTATTTTCTCCTCTTGAGTACTTTCTCTGAAAACCCTAGCGTGAAGTTTGGGTGTGTAAACTAAGCTAACTCTATTTAGACCTTCAAAAATTTACTAAAAATGGATTTAATGAATTTTGTAATGAAAAGACTGAACTACCCCTTTAAATCTAGTTTGTTTTTCTCATTCAGACAACCCAACTTCAAACGTGTATATCTGTCTCATATGAACTTGAAAACTAGATACCGGTGGCGCTGGAAAGATAATTCAAATACCTTAATTTAATATTTAAAAAACACCTAGGTCATCCTGTTCTAAGAGTTAAGGTCGTTTGAAGTTGACCCAAAATTTTCACATGGCCAAACTTTCCAAATTTGATCTTTCCATAGATGATTCTTTCTGATTTTAGCTCTTTCAAATAGCAGGTTGTTACAATATCTTCCCCTTAGGAAAGGATAAGGGTGTAACATCTAACATTTAGCTCAAACACCCAACAAGCAAATCTAATACATTTTGTATATTAATTAAAGAGTATTGAGAAGAGAATTAGTACCTCAAAGATATATGGATATCTCTTCTCATATCCTCGTCAGCTTCCCAAGTAGCTTTCTCAATAAATTGATTCGTCCAAAGAATTTTGACTGATGCTACTTTCTTGATCCTCGACTTGCGAACTTGGCGATCTAAAATCTGAACATGAATCTCCTCATAAGACAAGATATCCTTATGTAACATTTCAAAAATCCAAGACGTGTTCTTGAGCCTAACATAAGTATCATAAGGTTTAGACATTGTTTTAATTTCCATTTGATGCTTATAAGTCATTTGGGAAGTCTAGAAACTAAAACGTCCATGACGTCCGCAAACTAGTTCAATGAGGTACTAGCGTGCCTTAGCCTATTTGACTAACTTTTTGAAGTTGGAAAATGATGAAAATTGGTGGAAAGGTTTATAACATGTGTTTATGTTGATATATGGTTGAAACGTTTGTGTACGACTCCCCAAGGACCAACCAAGGGCCCTTGAGGAGCACCCTTTCATTTTTGGGGTCAAAGACTGCCTAGGCAGTGTGCACCCACAAAGGCAGTCACGAGGCGTGTATGGATCAACGGAGCATCGATACAATACGTCGGCCAACCCATAGAAATTTTGGCTAATGTTCCATTTGGACCAATTTGTGAACTCATCTATGAAGTGCAGCACAGAAGGAGACAGGGCTTGTGGACTCACAGACGGACCGTTGGTCGAGTTCTCGTCTGTGAGGGCCTGACTTTGCTACACGTTTTTGATTGGTTACAATTAATAATTAAGGGTTTAAGTCATTATTTGGGGTTTAATGGAATCCTAATTAAGTTAATTAACACCCCATATAAATACCTCAACCCCATTAGACTAATCACAACTCACAAAACAAAATTCTTTTCCTTCTCTCTTCTTTCTCTCTCTAGTGAAGACTCCATTAAAGACCAATCTTGGGGAGGTTATAGGGCTGAAATCACCAAGGTTTCTCCATCAATATTCATAAATAAATAAGTTATGGGATCTAATTCACTATTGAGATCTCTTTCCTCAAAGGGTTCCATCAAATTGATTTTCAAAGTTGAGTTTTCAAGTGGATTTTCATCCAACGCGAATTTGATTTTATGAATTAATTTGTTTATGATTTATTTTGGATACTATGAATAGATTAAAATGTAATTTAACTCAATTATGATATATCTTGATGGTTTGGTCTAGTTTGTAGAAGATGACCCTTAACCCTTAACCCTAGGTTATGATCTTGACATGAGTTATATTGTATTTGTTCAACTGACTTGGTTATTAATTGAATTACTACTAGATGATGTTGTTATACTAATAATTAATGAATCAGGCTTAACTGTAGTCCTATCATGCTAGTTCTTGAGAAGTTGATCTAGGTTATGAAGTATGTTGTGAATTGATTTAAGTATCTTGTCTTAAGTCATGATATAGTATTGAATTGTGATGTAGTGATTCTTATAGCCTTTTTATAATGTTGGTCATTGAATTATGATGATTATATACCCTAATTGGGTTGAATTAAGGGTTGATGGTAAGACCTTGATGATGAATTATGAAGGAGACTTGGTAAGTCTAATGATCCCTATACTTTACTTCAAATTGTGGTTAATTGTGATTAAGTCATGATATTATGTTGGAGTATGCCTTGTATTAGGATTGATAGGGTGATATGATGTTGAATTGAAATGTATTGACTATGATTTGTGAGGTGTTGGCTTAAGATGTAAATGTTATAAGGATGGTGAATGATTTACCAATGTGCCTTACTATGAAGTGATATGTAAATGTATTAACCTCACTTATATGAATTGTAATAAAAACAAAATACTCATGCAATTCTTATTGAGATATTATGATGATGATGTTATACAAGGGTTAGACTCTATGACCTACAATAAGCTATGATGATTAATAAAGACATTTCTAAAAGGACTCTAGCTTAGCACCGAGTGAACTAGAGTGAGGAGTGTCTCATCCCACATAGGGAAGGTAGGATCATTAATGTACTCTTGAGATTGGAGTCTACAATGCATGTAGCATAAATAGTGTCCCAAATATATCTCCTAGTTCTGGAACTATGTTTCCCCTATAGGAATACTAGCTAGTGGATTCACGTAGTTGTTATGTTCATGTATTGGTACTACTTTGGCAAGTAGTTCGCCTTCTTTCGGTGTAGGGTTCCATGACATCAGATTCCACATTAGCTCATGTGGTCTGTGTCAATTAGGGCAAGATGTTACCAAAAGGTAAAATGAACTAAAAGATTGAACTCTAACTAAGATGACCTAAGAGGTTCAGCTTAGTCTAGGTAGGGGTATGAGACTCTACCTAAACATTGCACTATTTAGCCTTGAAGGGAGTCTTAGGAGGATGTTCTTATGTATTAGAATGCTTATAATGCTATATGACATGTATATGATGAACTTGCACATTGTTGATACTATGTGTTGGTTGGTGTCATTTATTAATATGTGATGGTCTATATTGAAAGAATGATGTTATGTACTTTTAAATTTTATGATATGTGAAGTAGGATGTTAGTCATGATGCTTGTAGGGTTACTTGATTGAGTAAGGTTATGGTACTTTGATTGGTCATTGCACTTGTTGACTTGATAGGGATTCATAGGTAATTGTCTTGCTTTAATGATGTTGAAATGTACCCTTATTAATGCTTGTTACTATTATGACTTGATGATAAAATTACTTGGCTATGTATTTAACTATATACTATGCATGTTGACTTCACTAGACTTGATGTTGTTGTTATTGTGATGTACATGCCTATGACCTAATGAACATGTCCTAGTGGTTGGCATAGTCTTTTTGAACATGCATAAGTGTTTTCATAGTAAGTTGCATGTCTTTATGAAATGTCCCTTTTCTTAGCATGATTTTAAAGTATGTGTGCATATGGTCTAATACTTAGTAAAAATAGTATACTAACCCCATTTCTTCCCTTTTCCCAACATTTTAGGTTCCGGTCATTGAAGTGTCTTGAAGACGACTTGAAGAAGAATTGGGTCTCTTGATCATGCTAGTAGGGTAGGTCCTCACTTTTCGAGGGCAATACCAATATCAGGCTATGAAGTTGTTTTAGTATTAAGACTACTCTTATATTTCTTTCCTTTCATTGAGTACTAAACATTTGTATGACCTACATGTGGTCTTTTTATTGATGTATGGGCTAGGCCCAAATTTGATATACTCTTATTAGATGTTCATGAGATGAGACGACTATTATGACTATGTTATATTATATATAATTATGTGAAATAAAAGTAGAAGACTAAGTAATCTTCCTATAGGAAGGGTCTATATATATATATATATATATATATATACACACACACACACACTATGTGTACGTAGAGGTCTATGTAAACATCCAAGTAGAAGTAATGAAAAGTTTTATATTTTCCGCTAAATTTGACCTATGAATGCAACGATGTAAACTAAGACGATAGTCTTATTCATCAAAGAGGACGACAACGCCGGTTACGTCTAAGGGTTATTCCCGGATGTGACACCTTAATACCAATGTCTTAAGTTGGTATAATCAATGATGGATCGCCCATACATGTTCTCAACATAGAAATGTGAAATGCTGGATGAACTGCTACTAACTCTTGTGGTAACTCCAACTCATAAGATACATTGACAATCCGTTTGGATATTTTGTAAGGACCAATATACCAGGGACTAAGCTTTTCATTCTTAACAAATCTCTTAACACCTTCATGGGTGAAAATTTCAAGTATGCCCAATCATCTACTTCAAACTCTAAGTCCTTTCTTCTAACATCGGTGTAGGATTTCTGACCACTCTGCGTTGTTTTCAACCTTTCTTGGATAATGTTAACTTTCTCCATAGATTGATGAACTATGTTTGATCCTATCAAACCAGCGTTACCAACCTTAAATCATCCAATATGAGATTTGCATCTTCTCCCTTAGAAAGGTTTATAGGGAGCCATTTGGATGCTAGACTGGTAATATTGTTATAAGCAAACTCAATAAGATCTAGATGATCATTATAATTACCCTTGAAATCAATCACACATGCCCTCAACATTTCTTTTAAATTTTGAATAATGCTCTGCTTGACCATCTTTCTGAGGATAAAAAGCAGTACTCAAGTTCACCTTTGAACCCAAACCTTTCTGCAATGACTTCCAAAACCATGTAGCAAATTGTGAATTTCTATATGAAACAATATAAATTGGAACTCGATGAAGTCTTACTACCTCTTGAATATATATCTTGGCAATAATCCTATGCTGAATGGGTAGTCTTTACCGGCAAAAAGTGGGATCATTTTTCATTCTATCAACAATCACTCAAATACAATCATGTTCTCTGCAAGACCGCAACAAGCCAGTAAAGAAATCTATATTGATCATCTATCACTTCCATTTCGAAAGTTCTGTATTCTTCTCTATACCACCGGGCCTCTGGTGCTCTACTTTAACTTGTTGGCGATTCAAACACTTAGCAACAAACTTTGCAATGCCCTTCTTCATACTGCTCCACCAATAAACCTCTCTCTAATTACCATATATCTTTGTGGAACCGGGATGGATAGAATAACTGGATCTATGATCGTCCTCCATGATCCTATCTTGGAGTTCATCCACCGTTGGCACGCACAACTTATCTTGATACCTCAATACACCATCTCACCCTTGTTCAAAATCCATCACATTTTTCTTATGAACATTTGCCTTTAATTCAAGAAAAATATGATCTTGGCCTTGATTTTCTTTCATTTCTCATTCATCACCACTACATCCCCTTCATTGGGATCCATTAAAAGAACTCCCAATTGTGCAAGTGTATGCACATCTTTTACTGGTTCTTTTTTTTCTTCCTCAACATGGGCAATATTACCAATAGATAACATACTCAACGCATCAATAACAATATTAGTCGTACTTGGGTGATATAGAGCATTCATGTCATAATCATTGAGTAACTATAATCACCTCCTCTATATGAGATTAAACTCTTTCAAGATCCTTGTGATCGATGAGCACATCCATATGAACACCATAAAGATAACGATGCCATATTTTCAAAGCAGAATTACGACAGCCAACTCTACATTATCGGTTGGATAATTCTTCACGTGAACTTTCAACTATTTGGAGGCATAAGCTATAACATTACCATTCTACATTAACACACAACCCAAACCAACTCTGTACGCATGACAATATACAACAAAGCCTTACATACCCTCTTGTAAGGTCAATACTAGGGCAGTAGTCAACCTAGTTTTCGATTCCGAAAAGCTTTTCTCACAAGCTTCTAATCGTTGAAACTTCACTATTTTATGAGTCAACTTTGTCAAAGGGGACGAAATAAATAAGAATCCTTCTATGAACCTTCTACAATATCCATTGTTGACACCTAATTTTGACCGACCTTTAACCCTTTTACGAATGCTATTCGATTAAATGCGTATTTTAAAATATATTTATGATTTTAGAATTTTATTCGATTTTGTACAAAATTTATATATTTTAGTATGTTACTTCTAAAATTATTGTAAATATTATTAAAATAATTTTTTAAATTATTAATAAATTTTGAATAATTATTTTATTCAAATATTTTAAAATTTAAGTGATTTTAATCATATAAAAAATTTGTACTATTTGTAATATTTTAATTGGATAGTATTTATTTAAATTTCTCTTAAATTATTTAAATCTTAACTCATTCTATTCCAATTTATTTCAATTCCAGCCACTCCAATTCCAATTTTATTTCAATAGTAACCATTCTTTCATTTCAATTCTAGCTAATATTGTTGAAATTTTGGTTATACCAAATCCAATGCAATCTAATTTCAGATTTGATCTTTTAATATTAATTGTTCATTCTTTAAGTTAAATCCTAGATAAAATCGTGGCCGCTCATCTAATCTAATCCTACGGTCATGATTTGATCTACCTAACCTTCCTATTTTATTTTCAATGAAGACCCTTAAACTAGAAGACTTTCTCATTCTCTCCTCCTAAAAAATACAGGTCACCCATCGCCCCTTCCCTCTCACTATGCTCCGACGAAGACGCCACGATCAGACGCGGATGCCCCTCTATCCTCCCCTTTCCCTCTCCCGTCTTTTCTTTTTTTACCTTCTCCCTTTCCCGATCCTTCCTTCTTCTCCATCGCTTCTTTCTCTTTTTCTCCGAGCAGCAGCAGCAAACGCGAGACAGCAGCGGTGGCGGCGGTCAGTATCGTCCCGCCTCCTCTCCCCTATATTCAACTAGCCAGCGAGGACGAGCAGCTGTGAAGGCCATCCAGAGAGGACGAGCAGGCCACCAGCAGCTCCGGCAGCCCTGCTTATTCTCCTTTTCTCTCCTATTTCTGGTCATCGGCTACGATATTGGCCACATCAAATTATTTTGACCAGGACGAATCTGTACAGATCTGTCCCAGGTATGAATCCTTTTTATTTAACTTATTGTTTTCTTTAGAAATCACTATACATGTTCTTGCTAAACTTGAAAATTGGTTGACTCAATTAAGTCACTTTTGTGTTCATCAATTAATTATATATATGAATGCTGTTGTTTGCTTGAATGACAATCCAATATGTGATATGTTAGATCACTTTTGATTCATCTAATTGCTGGAAATCAACCTTAAAATGTGTTGCGCACTTGATTTTTTTTGAAAAATATAATTAATTATATGAGTGACTGTTCGATTTTACTTGTTTTGATTGTAGTAAGTAATTATAACAAGGTAGTATGGTTTGGACTGATTTGGTGTTTTTTTCTTTTAAAAATTATTTACCTTGGCGGATTTTCTGTAATTTTATCTATTTGCTGACTTGTGTTAATTGATTGTCTACCTTAGGCAAAACTTTAGTAAGATGCTTATTTGTTTATTTTGGTGAAATATTGCTCGGTTATGGTAATAATAATAATAAGGGAAAAGGGTCAAATATGTCCCTAAACTATTCGAATAGGTTTAGATATACCCCGTTTAAAGTTTGGTCCATTTATACCCTTGCCGTCCAACTGTTGGTCTACATATGGCCTTTTGGGCGTTAGTTGGCCAACTAAAAATGTCAAACTCATTTTACTTTA
The DNA here is from genome assembly GCA_027789145.1 of Solanum arcanum. Taxonomy (NCBI): domain Eukaryota; kingdom Viridiplantae; phylum Streptophyta; class Magnoliopsida; order Solanales; family Solanaceae; genus Solanum; species Solanum arcanum. The sequence goes on from CM050944.1 coordinate 12,147,569, forward strand.
TTTAAATGCCAAATAGATTTCTCACGTCATGTTTATGTATTATAACTTGACATTTATATTCAAGGAAAAAAGTTCAAATATGCCCCTAAACTATTCAAAAAAGTCTAGATATACCCCCCGTTTAAAGTTTTGTCCATTTAGACCCTCGTCTTTCAACTTTTGGTCTACATATTCCCTTATGGATGTTAGTTGATCAACTCGAATCCAACTCATTTTACTTTTCTTTAAATGCCAAATGTTTTTTCCACATGATTTTTATATATTATCACTTGACATTTATATTAAAAGAGAAAGGGGTCTTTTATGCCCCTAACTATCCGACCTAATTTTAAAACACATATACGACTCGTCTTTTAAATAATCTATACAACTCGACCCCTTTTTTTTAAATACCCTATATGGGTCGGGTTAGGGCATAATTGAACGATTTAAAAGGTAGTGGTTCAAAGGCAAACACTGTCGTGCTTTGATTGGAACCGCCCCAGGAATCAATGGCCCGACAACTGAAGGAAAAGGAAGTCGAGGTTTGAAAAGCGTTTCGGCTCAATGCAGAGATGTAGGCGCAAACCTGGCAGGCAAGGGCTAGAGCGGAAGGATTCACGGCAACAACGTTACAGACACAACTGCAAGCTGCAGCACGCGATGATGATGTAAATAACTGAATAACTTTCACACATATATGAGTTGGATAAGGGGCATAATTGAACCGTTTAAAATACGGTCGTATATGTGTTTTAAAATTGGGTCGGATAGTTAGGGCATAAGTGACCCCTTTCTCTTTTAATATAAATGTCAAACGATAATATATATAAATGATGTGGAAATTTCAATGAACCAAACTTTTAACGGGGTATCTCTAGACCTTTCGAATAGTTTAGGGGCATATTTGACCTTTTTTTCCTTTAATATAAATGTCAAGTGATAACACATAAAAATGACGTGGAAAATTCATTTGGCATTCAAGGAAAAGTAAAATAAGTTGGATATTTCGAGTTGACCAACTAACAGCCATAAGGGCATATGTGGATAAAAAGTTGGACGGCGAGGGTATAAATGGACCAAACTTTAAACGGGGTATATCTAAACCTTTTCGAATAATTTAGGAGCATATTTGACCCTTTTCCCAAATAATAATAAAGAGGACTGATTTTACCCTTTACTTATTAAGGAAGATATATTTGATTGAGCTAGGAATAATTTTGCTGATTTAGTTTCTCTTTTGAATAAGGAAAATATTATATTAATTGAATCCTAAATTATCTCTTTTCTTAAATAATCTTGTCTAAATCAATTTACTATCTGAAATTATTCTTTCCTTGCTTGTTTTACATGGTGTGTTATTGAACTGCTATTGTTTACCTTAATTAAAAATACAACTGATTGCTTACTTGTTTATATTTGGTAAAATGATAATATTGATTTAGCTCTTCTTTATTTACGAAAAGTAATATTACTCTTACTAAATTTATTCTTCTTTTGTTAGATTTGTTACTTATTTATATTTGGTAAAATATATTTTAAAATTTTGATTTATCTCTCCTTTGAAATAAGCAAAATGTAATCTTTTATTGATTCCTTAAAATATATCATTTCCTTTTAAACTGTGCCCCAATTCACTATATAAAGAGACCCTCTTTTCATTATTCAACACCAATTCTACATTACTCTTAACTCACATTCTCTCATTGCTCATACTTGAATACTAAAAAAAATATATTGCTCTCTACTCTTAAAAGGATTAAGATTTCGATAAACATTCAAGTGTTCTTTTTGCTATTTTACTGTGTTCAGGTCGAAAATTGGATTACGCTATCTCCATTGCTGATAATCTTTTCTGTGTAACTAGTTAGTGTTCTTATTTAGTATTTATGATAGTTTCGCGTTCATATTTATGTGAGCTTTTGGTGATATAGTAAGCATCTGAGTTAATATTCTTATCCTTTCTCTTAATGTAAGGTCTTATATGTTAAAACTCATGTGTTGGCCGTGAATAATTTTGTGTTTCTATCTATGTAGTCATGATTTCTTGTCTTTAGTATTTTTGTTTAGCAGGTTTGAACTTAAAGTTCAAGATTTAGAAGAGTCGCCAAAAGAAGGAAATACTAGACGAGTCGATTTTAATTGATTTATATTTTGTATATATATAATTATTACTTTGTAATAATTTTCAAAAACTCCTAACGCTAACTCTATATAGATGAAATCAATATGGGGGATCGTCAAAGGGGAGGGGGATATACGTGTTTCTTGATACTTTGTCGCAACTTATTTATTTAGAAATCATGCCTATAGGATTTATATAATAAGGTTAGAAATCATGACTATAGGTGCTACTACATTTTGACCTTTCAATCACATAAATATCATACTCATAGAACTTAACTACCAAAGTCAAGGTTAATTAATTGTTTTAAATAATTCTTGCATATTTCAATAACTTAAGCTTGTTAGTTCATTACTCAAGTTCTACTTAATTTTAAATTACTAATAATATTATCATGTCTATAATTATTGAAAAATCATGTTTACATTAATTAACTTATTGTGAATGTGTTTAATTTATAATAATCTTGAATTCTTAAAATTTTGTCTTCTATGTTAATGTTGGAAATTGATTAATAATGAACTAGTCACCATGCTATGGGTTTTCTGGATGATATATTAATTTTCTGCATGCTTAATAATTGTTTTCAGTTTTTTTTTAGAAATTTGTTAAGGGTTTTTTAAATAATTAGATTCTAATGACTTGCATGTTAAAATTAGATTCTAATGATTTTAGTATGTTAATCAGTAAGATCTTAATAATTTATGTTAAGAATTTTTTACACGTCTTACCACGTAGAAATACTGCCTATAAGGATTAAAAAAGTATTTTATATATCATTTGGAGTTAGAAATCATGCATTTAGATGATGCTCCAATGTTTTGACTTTTCAAACACATAGAAATTTAATTTATAGACTTTTAAATAATTTTCAGCATATTAATAAGGGAAAAGAGTTTGATATACCCCTCAATTTTGTCATTTAGAGCTGATATACCCCTTGTTATGAAAGTGACTTATATATATCTCTACTGGTAAACAAATGACTCATATATACCCTTTTCCTCTATCGGAAATGAAAAAAAAATTATTTTAATCTAAATTTTTGTTATTTTTTTCTAAAAAATATAATTCCATATGTATAAATTTAATCCTCGTCAAACATATTTTTTTTAACTTTTTTTGTTTCAATTACTACTTTATAATTATTATTATGATAATTAAATTTATTTTCACTAATATTCTTGTAAAACTTATTGTAGAGGAACAAATTTTTTCTTCGATTACGAAATTAAATTAAAATACACACAAAAAAATAGTTTTAATTTGTTTTCTTTAAACTAAGGAATGAAAGAAAAAAATAAAATACGAATAAGAAACTCAAATAATTATAATAAAAGAAGTCAAAAAATAATTTATGTATGAAAAAAAATTAAAATATACCTTGAACTTTGATAGAATAATCATATATACCCCTAAATAATTTTTAAAAAAAAATTAGAAGTAATAATCTAAATTTAAAACTAATTTTTTAACTTCCGTTAAATGAAGGGTATATGTGAGCCATTTTGTAACGGCAGGGGTATATGTGAGCCGTTTGTATAACGGTAAGGGTATATATGAGTCACTTTTATAACGAGGGGTATATTAGCTCCAAATGACAAAGTTGAGGGGTATATCAGACTTTTTTCCCTATTAATAATTGAAATAAAATTTGTTGTGCATATTTTCTTTCAACTTTAAATAAATGAATCAGCTAATAACCGAATTTGCAACTTAAATTAATTTATGCACTAATAATGCAATATTCTATTGCTCTTTGAAATAAAAAAAATTAATATAATATGCTATATTTAACAAACTACTTGACTTTTAAATAAGTATATTTTATTGTGATAATCTCTACATTTATCAGTTATTGAGTACATTAATTTTTTGCCCCTTTTCTTATAAAATCATATGACATGATTATTTTGTTTTTCAAAGTCATTGTTGAATCCTCCTTTCAAACTTTGAGTTAATTATGACATTTCTAAAATCTATAAGAACTATCTCCTAACCTATCATTATTGGTAAAGTTAATGGAATTATGAGGTCTAATTTTAATTTTTAAATTAAGCCGACGCGTCCCTGGGAGTACCACTTACCCATGATTTTCAAAAGGGATTATGTGTATTTATATTTTAATATTTTTGTGCTTATGCATAAACTAAATCTTTTTAATCATTTTAAAAATATAAGCTATTACTTTTTTTTCTTCTAAAACTGACTTCAAATCAAAATTGTTTCTATGGTGGAGGAGCGTCATTAACAATATCTTGATATTATCCCTATAAAGAAACAAACAGTTTTTTTAAAAAAATAAAAAATTAATTTTTAAAGCATTATTCTTTGTACATTTTATTTTTGTTTGGGGTAGTTTTAAATTAAAATTGAATTATTCTCTATTCAATTGTGAAGATTCTGTCTTCTGGCTTATCTTCTATAATATATTTAATGTTTCATTTATTGGGATGACTTAGTCTTGCATGCTTAACTAACTAATTAAAATAATGTGAGCTAATTGCTTAGTATTTGTTTAAACTATTATCATCTAGCCTTGCATGCTTAATTAATGAATTAAAATAATAAAATAACTTTGATTGTTTAATATTATATTACCACCTAGTAAGCATGACTAATTAACTAACTAAATAATGAAGTGGCCGCATTTGCTACTTCTAACCCTCACATAAATTGCATGAGATATGACCAAGACCCTCATTTGTGGCCCTCAAGGAATGCCTAATACCTTCTTCTCGATGTAATTTGAACCCTTACCCTGATATGTGGCTCGTTGACCTTAGTTTCACTTAATTAGGTTAGATGGGTGACATAATGCACATTAATTCATTAGGTGACGACTCTTCAAACCAAAAGCCCAAAAGACTTGTTAGGTCATGCATCAAAATGTGTTTTTGCAAAGAAATGAGGCGCGACAGAATGACGACTCCATTGGTGATATTAAATTCTTATCATTACGTGTTTCACGCTTATGTTGGGTTTATAATACTAAGTCACTTCATTGTTTGTTTGGGTATAACCATGCTAAGTTGTTATTGACTTTCTTTGTTTACTTGATTTCCTTATATATATTTTTTTTCATGTCCCACCCTTTCTCTCTCCCTTATTTGTTTATTACCATGTCTCACCCTTTTGTTTTTTCTTATTTGAAGTATTTTCATGTTTAATCATTATTTCTTTCCTTATTTGTTTAATTTATGTATTTATTGCTTTACTTAAAATTGTTATGTGTAACTTCTTTCTACCTAAGTGCTAAATGTTACTGCTTTGATTACTGACATTCTGCTCATACTTTCCCCAATTGGAACCCTCTTTCTTTTTTTATTTTGTTCTCGTGATGGTGTGTGATTCACATCTCACAAACACTCCAATTCTTTTCAAACACCCTTATTAGAGAGATTGTTGAGGCATGACTGATGCGGATAGTTTTACTACTGTGGAACCATGTGCCTTCTCGCATAGAATCCCTTTCGAATCCGTGTCAAGTCAATTCTTAGAAATCTTGATTAGGTCATACATGCTGTATAAGTCCTAGGTGGTTTGACCCCCTTTAAGTCAATCCACATAATTATTAGTCACTTTATCGTCTAAAGGTCCCCAACAAACTTTAGACAAATTGCATACTTATATGTCAATGTGATCATAATAATTAAATCAAGCCAGCTTTGCAAAAATGAAGTTTAGAAGTTGTCTGTTGTTTTGTTTGTAGAGTCATGATTTTTTTCAACTCCTTAAACCCTCATATGGTCATAGTGAATTACAATCTAGGGAATTGGTGGATTAATATGAAGAGAGACCGAGAAAGAGAGATTCGTCAGTTGTTGGGTGGTGTTACTTTCCTTATCTTCTTCATATCGAACCGTTACTTGATTAGGGTCGTGCTGGAATTTTAGGACCCTGCGAGGATGGTTTTCAGATTTGTAGATTTCGACTTAACACCAATAATTGAAAAGACTAGTCGTTTCATCGACTTTTCCTACTATGAGTGTGAAATGATGGTACAATATAAGCAAAAATCTGCAAAGCTCCTCAACAATGTTTTATGGGTTTTCAGTGACACTTGAACCAATAGGATTCATCCCTAAGAACTCACTGATCCTTAAAGAATCATCCACTTCCTGTTGATTCTCTCTCTGTCCAACATAACCAAACTTGACTCAACATCCATATAGTTTTCCAAAACTCAGCATTAATGGCCTCTCCTTGGGGTTTCACTTCAGGTGCATTTGCAGGATGACCTCTGACAACTCTTCATAGAGGCATGATTTGAAAGACACACACAAGCATGAGTTATAAGATTCTTTTAGAGATAAACTTTATTGCACGAAATGAGTATGAAAAAAGTGTCGCAGCCTTCTAATTATAGATTTGGCGCGCTTCACACCAATAATGAGGACTCTACGAACGTGGCTTCATAGAATCTATATGACTCTTGAACGTTGTGCTTGGATACCAAATTTGTTACGCCCCGAGCCTACACCCTGGATGGAACTGGCACTTGAGAACCATTGTTGGCCCCAAGCGAACCCCTGCCTGGCTTAACTCATAGAGAAGGACTTACTCATGATAAAAGATACTTTAAAAAGTAAACTAAACTCTAAATAGATAACTTAGTATAAAAAATAAACATTCACTAGCCAAAATGGCACTCAATCTCAAATATCAAAATAGGACTCAAAACTAATATCAACTAACTATCTATGAAGCTTCTAACAACTGATGTGGATGTTGGTAAAAGACCCACGAAATTCTAATGAACTAACTGAAAGGGGCCATCCGAAAGCGATGAGGCTCACCAATAACACCAAAGATCAACTAGAATCAATGATGCGCTGAATGTTGATCCTCATTACCTGTATCTGCATCATAAAATGATGATCCAACTGGTATTAGTACATTGAATGTACGAGTGTGCAAGAGAAATAGACATAAGCTTGAAAGAAATCGATGGAACATACCTGGTCTCAACTCAAGTCATTTCAATATAAAGCAATAATGTAAATGCAACATGAAGAAAAGAAAAGATTTTAAAACATGGATAACAACTCTGTGTATTTAGAAATACAATGGTAACTCAATTTGTAAGCAAGGATACAATATAACTCTATTTGTATGTGAAAATATAAGTAATTAATCTTTGTGTATATCAGAATGCAGAATATACCTGTGGGAGTTTCTCTAACCGACAACCATAACTTAAGAGATATTCATGATACAACGTGTTGCCTTACGCTGCCACGACCTTCTTATAACTTGCTAGAGGTATAGAACTTTACTACTTGGATCCACTAGTCTATGCTAAAAATCACAAAGAAATCATCTAAAAATTATGAACCTTTCTACCCATGACGGCTACATGGTTTATGGAGACTTTGAGTTGTCTGAAGCCTCTCTCATATCAGTACTCAATACTACTCCCAAAATATAACTAGCTCATATATTTAAAAACATCACTCTTATTATGATTTGATATAATTAATCAAAACTAGCCCAAAGGCTCTCTATGAAATTAGTGTTTCCTCTCTTTCTTTGTCGGGAAAGTATTTACTCTTTACTGAAAACTAGCTCAAAGGATCTTTTGACATCAGTGTTTCTATTCATTTTTAAATGTGAAAATATTAACTCTTTGGGAATGTATAGTCCCATATACTATTTTGAAGAAATAAATTTCAGTTGTTACTCTTTACTCAACTCAAACTCAAGTCTTAAAACAAGTGTAAATCATATGCAAAAGACTTCTAAAAGGACTCTAAGAACTCTCTAGACTTGGCTCTTAACTATCCTTGAATTGGAAATTTATGGACTCAAGGTTCTGATTTGTGATAAGAAAGATCCTGTGATATTTAAGAGTGCTTTTAATTAAACATGAGAAACGATTAAGAAATCACTGCCTGGAAGCAAGTCCACAACACGAATATGCATTTTAATATTTGGTCATGAAATAAATTTTGAGGCAGAAGGGTCTGTAACCTCTCCACAACGCATAGAGAAAAGTTTCAATCCCAAGGAACAGGTCTGCGAAGCGGACCCGGTACACTGATTTGCTTGACTTTTTCCTTCTTCATTTTCCAACCCCAATTCACCTAAGTTTGATTATTTTTGTCAATTCCTCTTTAGATTCAGTACCCAACACATAATAACAAGAATACACTCCTAAACAATTCTAAAATCGACACGATTCCATCAAGAACTCAACAATCCAATAAAATCTCAAGAACGAAAGTCAATTTCAAGAACACAATTCAAGATCATCAAACTTTCAACTTTCTAGAATGAATTTTGCTGATCTAAGCATGATTGGCGCGTGGGTGAATGAACCAACGCCATCAAAGTCTCAGATACTTCTTTAGAGATCAACCCTTAATGAAATGACTTCGATTCTGCAAGAAATCTCCCAGAACACTTATCTTTTCTCCTCTTTTCTCTTCTTGAATTCTTTCTCTAAAAATCCTAGTGTGAAATTTGAGTGCGTAAACTGAACTAACTCAGTTTGGAACCTAAATAATTTACTTAAAACGGGTTTAATTATTTGGGTAATGAAAAGTCGAAATTACCCCTTTAAAATATGGTAAACTTTCCTTATTCATTTACAACCCAACTTCAAACAACCATATCTCCCTTATACAAACTCAAAAACTAGAAAACTTGGTTGAGTTGGAAAGATAATTTAAAGACCTTTTATTTAATATCTTATTGAACACCTAAATTATCTTGTCTTGAAAGTTATGGTCGTTTGAAGTTGTCCCAAAACTTATACTTATCCAAACTTGCCTAACTTTCCAAATTTGATCTTTCCAGAAATAGTTCTTTCAAATAACGAGGTATTACAAGTCAAGTGTACTAGTATGTTTTAAGGTATTCACGGATGGCAAAGGCAGGATAAAAAGAGTTGAGAAGTGTATAGTCTTATCACATGTTTCTTGCTAGTTGATTTCTTTATATTATGCGGTGGGTATCGGGTTGACGGATGATGACTACCAGTACGTGCAGTTTTCATTGATACTACTCTTGCTATGCATTTTGGGTTAGTATGGTTGTAAGGTCAATGATGTTTCATAGGTGAAAATGAAGATAATCTCCAATAACTTCTACTCTTCCTTTTATACACTATCATCTAAGAAACTCTTGTACCTATTTAGACTAGATCCTTGAAGGTGTTGTTTATTTCGTAAACTTTTAACCTTGGTATGTTTAAAAAATTTATTCTATAAAAATCTCGTGAAATTCCTGTTATCTCACATTTTTAAAATTTTTTGCATGTTGTTAACCGTTTAGGAATCAAGGGTTCTCCTAGGTAGGTGTTAGAGTAGGTGTCCTCACGACCCAGTGGGTTGGGTCTTGAAAATTGATATCAAATCTTAGGTTACCAGTCTCCTAGTATAAGAGCAAATGTGTAATAGACTCCTGCAGTTTGGTATGTTGACGTAGACATCTAATCTTCAGGAAATTATGAAGCATTCTAGTAAATCCTTTCATTTCTTCTCTCATTTTGTGCGAGTTGTTACTTGTGGTATGAGTTGAGTCCAATTGGTATCTCCCGATTCCAATTGGTATTTCCCGATTCCAATTGGTATCTTAACCAAGTTATATGAACGTCATACTCCTGATTGAAAAGACATAAGCAAGGTGAATAGTAACTGTGAAGGTTCTAATTGGTTACATGCATTAGAGGTCGTACAAATGCATGGATGATCAAAAGTGGTCATCTATGGTGAGAACTAATCAACTATTTGGACTTATCTTTAAGTTGTATCTTGAAACTTCAAATGTATGCATATTTTAATATGAAATGACTGTTGGAGTGTAAGGTACATTTGCTTGGATACTCTGATGTGATTTTGTGCACAATATTGTATGTCTAGATTTTGGTGTATGTAGTATACTTGCCTAGATGTTAAAATTATGTGAGAAATGGTGCACTTGTGTGAAGGAGTGCAATGTTTAGTTGCGTATGGACTTACCAGATATAAAGAGGGTAAGGGAAAAGAAAAACTTGTGAGGGTAAGGAAACTCCGGTTTCAGGATAGTGGGATTAGTCCAGAATCATGTAAGAAAAAATGGTTCGGATGTGTCTATCGCTGAGTTGACTTGGGTGAGAAATGACTATCTTATCTAGGAGAGGATATCTTAAACACTTGTTATAACCCTCTGAGTCAATGAAAAACTTTTGAAATGGGGAAGAACCCCAGAAATGTTTTTTGTCCTCGGACTGGTCCTTTAGGAACCTCTTAGAAAGGATTATTCCCGCCAAAGTGAGATGGTTAGAGCGGAAATTCCCCCGCCAGAACAGTGCAGGGCGGGATAGAATCTTATCCCTATCTTCCCTATTTTTGCCTAGTTTGCCTATAGACCCCACATCGTGCATGGATGAAAATTCGCAATCTTATCAGTGCTCAGCAATAAGAAAAGTAAGTTATACCACCTACCATTACAATATTAGGTGCGAAGGGGGACTCTTTCTCAACTAGGCCTAGTAGGTGGAAACCTCTCTCACAACAGAACTTGGTGTTTTGGTGATCGTGATTTCTCTTATGACTTGTAGCATTGGGAAACTGAATGAAATAAAAGTTTTCCTTGTTGTTCCCAACCATAATAAACAAGCATGCAAAATTCATGAAACATACACGATAGGAATCCATGGACTTAGTGAATATCTGACTACGGAAAAAGAAAAAAAATTATTTGAAGTGGCAAGAGGCCACTGCGCCATCGAATAACGCTACACCGACCAGGATCCTGCCACAATGAGATGAAGGTAGCCGCCACAACAGGATGGAAAGCCGCTAGAGTGGCCTTATTTGTGATGAGCTATAGGGCGCGATCATTGCACCCTTCGCCTTGAAACCTCATTTTTAACAAAATTTTCAGTAGATTAGTGTATTTAAAGTACCCTAGAACCCAAATATGCAAGAATTTTAGTAATAAACCCCCAAATGATGCTCAAATCCGAGTTTTACACCAACAAACTATTCAACTTCCCTCATTCATTTTGGAGCCATTTTGGTCTTTTTTCTGAGAAATCCTAATGCTCAAAACATTGTGGAGACGTTGAGAACGTAAGAAAAGTGCCTATGATACATTTTCTCTGGAAAAAATAAAGCAAGTTATTTTAACATTTTTAAAACTAACCCAAGTCCTTTATATCCATCATTTAGTGTCATCCAATCGTTGTTATGTAAGTATTTAAGTAAATAGAGTAATGAGCCAGAACATTACCTTAAGATTGACGTTCAAAGTGAAACTTTTGAGATTTTTGAGAAAGTGAAAAGGAGGAAATGGGGAAACCATCCATTTCCCTCTACTTACTGATTTTTGATCCCCCGTTACAATGGGAGTTTCCCTGCCACAGCGGCCCCACCTCAGCGAGAACCTTGTCGCTCTCTGGGACATGCTATACAATTGGAGGTGTCTCTATCTCCATGTGTTGCTTCATTTCCTTACAAAATCCCTTGAGTAAAGAACCCTTGTGTACCTAAAATTGGGAAAACTACTATCATTTGTGGTTTCGTAGCAGGCCAACTCATTCGCTTAGAAGTACTCCAAAAAGGGCTCGTACTTGTCCATTCGCTAGTTGTTTGGGGACAAACGAAGAGTAAATTGGTATCTATTATAACGACTCTTATCTTCGTTATTTAGGAAAGAAAAAATGTCAGAATATTGAGCCCATCATCCCGCCAAAGCGGGACATGTGCTGCTAGGGTGGCGACACTCTAGTGGGACAAGAAGCGCTAGAGAGGGATGGTCAAAGCAAAACTTAAATGGCGCGAAATATTATTTTCTTTATTTTTCCAAAACACCAAAAAGAGGTAAGAATCACCCAAAAACCCTTAAAAGGATCCTCTAGGCTAAGAAAGAAGGATAAAGTGATTTCTAGCTCAAGTATGACGATAGCTTTTGGATTCTCGGCCAAATCCACCGTCTCAAGGTTTAGAATCAGGATTGGATCCATAATCCCGTACAACTACTTGGTGTCCAAGTAGGCTACGTTTATTTACTTGAGTAGTAGTAAATTTGTGCTCACTACGTAATATATTGCTAATTGACGATATAATTCATGTTTGGGCCTTCGGGAATGGATAACGAGACAATTGTAAATGATCCCTAGTTGTTAGACATGGTGTGAATCATGGTATAAACCTTGTCTTGTGAACTATGATTAGATGAGGGTTTGATTTCTATTTTTGCCTTTTATTTGCTTGTTAATGGCCCTAAGGTGGGTGCATGAACATGAATGTAAAAGCATGCATCGAACCTAATAAGACAACTGATGTTGTATAAATTACATACCATGAACCTGTTAATTGATTGTGTGACTTTATGAGAATTGTTTATTATGGGTATGATTATATTTGTGTTTGTGCTGACAAGATGAGGTGTCACTTTTGAAACATCTATTAGATCGGGTGGCACGTTGTGACACATCTATTGGATCGAGTGTCATATTTTGACACATATATTGGATCGGGTGTCACGTTTCGACACATACATATTGGATCAAATTTCATGTTCTGACACACTAACAGTTTGAGTGTGTGTTCCATGAGAGGACCAATTCTTCTAATTACATTCATGCTCTCCTAAACTGATACTTGAATTATGCATCTTGTATGTGTGTGTGTGTACTGTGTTGTCAATAAATGAATTATCTCTAATTTATTGGAATTTATTGCGAATGAGCGGGCTCCCGGTATGTTTTCCGGTAAGTAGAGAACCAGGGTCCAAGTGCTATTACGGAATATGGTTAGAAGGGTTGTATGTGTTCTTGAATACTGAGAAGTAGGGTAGTGTTCACGATCTAAATATTGGTTAGATCCTACCTTGGAAAGGGGATTTGTATTTGAAACTGATGGCGAGTCTGGATATGATATATTATGTAGCCAAAGATTAAATTGCAAGGTAGAAGAAGCGAGGGCATGTCGTGAGTGGTTGGTTGGATTTGTGATAGTTGCAATTAGGTGTCTCCTCTAGGAGATAGAATGGTGAAGTGATAATAAATAAAGGAGTGAGTAAAGGGGTTAGAGTCAAGTGTACTAGTATGTTTTAAGGCATTCAGGGATGGTAAAGGTAAAAGCATAAGGGTTGAGGAGTGTAATGTCTTATATATGTTTCATCCTAGTTGATTTTTTTATATTATGTGGTGGACATCGTGTTGACTGATGATGCCTACTAGTATGTGTGTTTGTACTAATACTACTCTTGCTATGCGTTTTGACATAGTTTGGGTGTAGGATCGATGATGTTTCATAGGTGAAGACAATGATAAATCTCCAACAACTTCTACTCTTCCTTTTTCTGTGGTGGGACATGTGTTGTTAGCTACCGCATTTTATGTATTGTAATCTTAGAAACTCTTGAATCTGGTTAGACTAGATCCTTGTGTCTGATTTTTATTTTGTAAACTTTTAACCTTGGTCGGTTTAAAAATCTTAGGGATCGTTTGGTATAAAGATTAATAATGGAGAGATTAGTAATACAGAGATAAATAGTGCATGGATTTGTAGTGCAGATATTAGTAATGCAAGATTTATTTTTATCAAGTGTTTGGTTCATTATCTTCCACCTCATCTTGTGTTAGGATTAAAACTCTACAAAAAGCTTTTTTTTTCAATTATACCCTTGAATGATTATGTAATTGGCCAAAGTAGTTAATTACCGGACAATGAGAAGAACAATTTTGTTATCATGTTTGCAATTTTTTCACTTGAATTATTTTAGGATAAATAAATGTACACATACAATTAAGCTCACTAACATCATATACAAATAAACAACTCATATTTCAGATTTGTATTGATTTGTATTAGATTGATTTAGTAACAAACAACCCTCTCTAAATAACTTGTAAGTTAATTTATTTTAATAAATTTACTAGTACAAATTTAAATCATAAAATCAAAAAAATAAACAAATAATTAAAATAATTTAAGGGATATTATTATTTTTATATACATTGACCCAAATTCCTACCAAACATAATACTGAATAATACCTTACCTAATATATAAACTATTTTTTCTAATAAGACCTATCAAACGACACCTTATGAAATCAAATTGTCAAAATCATTGATTGTGTTTAAAAAAGAAATAAACAAAAGAACAAGCATTTGGGCATTACATGTGAAGATACCATCACAGAAAGGAGCTTTATTAATTATTAATCAAAAAGAAAAATAAGAATAGGTTATTTTATTAATTAGGTAATTGTTTCTTATTTGACAAAGTAAGACCTGGTGAGCGGTATGTATGTTGGAAAATAATTAATTAATTAATTAGTTAAAAGAAGGTTCAATAATTTATGTGTCTGATCAAGAAAGATTCTACGAATTTCCTTTTTCTTTTAAAGAAAGAATAGATAAAAGGGGCCACATTATTTATCCTCACATTGTGCAGCTCATACAGAATTTTACTCAATATTCCCTTTATTTTGTATTAATTCGATAGGTAACGTTAAATGATAAGAAAATTTGCTCAGAATTTAGTCAAAAATTTAAAAGGTTTATAACATATTATTTTACTTTAAAATATTTTTTTTTTAATCAAAAGATACTTTTTTCGTTTAAAAAGGAATGACATTCTTTTTTGAGAAAATTGTATATGTAATAGCAAACTAATAACCTAAATTAAATGAAATAGTTAGGGTTTGATTTAATTGTGCTCCATAGCAAACATTAGCTAAAATTTGCCAGCGTCTCTCTCCCAAAAATCTCGCTGGCCTTTCTCCATTCTCGCTCGCCTCTCTCGCTTTATACACAGAAGTGTATAATTCTGTTTCTGTTTTGTATAAAGCGAGAGAAAATTGTATATACACATGCAAAAATGTATATCTTCGTGTTATACACTTAATTATACAATTTACAAACATTTTACTTCAAATATTGCAGAGAAAAAGGCCAACGAATTATACAATTGTGAATTATACAATTGCAGTGAAATACAATTTTCTCTAGCTTTATACAACAGAAGTGTATATATTGTGTTTCTGTTTTTGTATAAAGCGAGAAAAACATATATCTTCTTGCTATACACTTATAATTATGCAATATACATACATTTTAATTTGATTCAACTGTATGCAAAACAAATTATACAATTGCAGCGAAATAAGCCAGCGAATTATACAATTTAGGCCAGCGAATTATACAATTGTATATGTATAGCAAATTATACAGTTTTATGTTTTCTATGGAGCGCAATTATGCAAAGTTTGTTATAGCATACAAATATGAATTTTTTGTTTGCTATATGTGAAAGTTGCCCTTCTTTTTTTTAGTCAGTTTCAAAAGGAATGACATCTTCCTTATTTTAGTAAAATTTCATTTCAGCTGTTCACGTGACATGTTTAAGGCTGCAAGATTAATGGACAATTTTGTACATTTGACATAACTTTATTTTAGGATCACAATATTCAAAAGTTTTCTTTATTATCTTAAACTTTGTGTCAAGTCAAACTAGCATTCTTTGTGAAGCGAATGGAGTATTTAAGTTAAAATGGTAAAAATATTCAAAAAAGTGAAATAATATAGTGTGAAATATGTTATTTTACTATTCTGACCAAATTTCTGGCTAAATGAATTTTCTAATTTTGTATTTATCATATCCTTTAATATTTTGATATTTTATATGAAGTAAATTACACTATTTATAAAGTTACATTTATGATTTCACAAACAATAATAGGGTAAAGTATGATCTAAATTAGTTCCTTCAATATTTTTTCTTAAAAAATATACATTGCCTCACAATTAAGTTAATACTTTTCTATCTAATAATACATGTCGATTATAATATTTTTCTATCCAATAATACTTGTCTACTATTGACTTTACATACTTATTAAGAAACTATAAGCAGAATAGTAATTTTATTATATCACTCTTTGAATATAATAAATATAACGTTTTGAAAAATATATATCAAAATGATTATATCACAAAAAAATAAATCAAAAAATTAAATTGTGGTATTATTTATTAATTTTATGAAATGAATAAATATTATTAGATATGGTGAAATAATATAATGAACCATTATTGTTGGAGTAAGTGAGTATTGAATAGAGAAAGTACTTTCTACTATACTCTTTCTATACTTCTTTTCCTTCTCTTTTTGCAGTGGGTAACAGCATAATACCATCCTCTACAAAGCAACTTTTTCCTTTTTCTTTTCTCTTTATTAAAACATTTTCTTCAATTTATCGGCACATACCCACTTGAGATTCTGGAAAAACTTTATTACATTATCGGCAAATAATTTTTTTTTTTAAAAGATCTTGTGATTATAAATTTAAAATACATAGAATAAATTTAAAATATTTTTTGATCTTATACTTTTTAGAAGTATCATATACAAGTTATCAAAAATTAAAACATTTTTATTTTAAGTTAAATATTTATTCTTTTGTTTCCTTTCAAAATTCTAGACTAGTCCCAACTAAAAGTTACAATAAGTAATATAACATATTAAAGTATAATTAGATTTAATTTTGTTTATCATATAATTTTAAAAATTGATAAAATAATTCCATTGTTATTGATGTAGAAAATAAATGTAAATAGATATGTAATAAAAAAGTGTGTGATACAATGTTTGTTTTTAAAAAAATTCATACCTAATATAAAAAGTCTGAAGAGAAAAAACTGTCATTTTTATTTTTTATTTTTATAATAAGACAGTGGTTATATTACTTTATCCGAGAAAAATGTAAAAATACATCAATATATTTTGTATTATTAAAAAACATTTTTTACTAGAAAAAGGATATTTTATAGTCAAAATATACTCCCTCGGTTTAAAATAGATGGACTTAGTTTGGAGTTTAAAAAAAAAAAATATTTTATAATTTTAAATTAAAATTATGTATTAAAATATTTTATAATTTTATAATTCTAAATTTATTAAATAAAAAAATTTAAAATTAAAATGTTACAAAAAATAAAATTAACATTTTTTAGAAATAATAAAAAGAAATTGAATCACTTATTTTGAAATAGAGGCGAATATAAAATAAAGTGATATTTTAGTTTGGAGTATAAAGTTTAGACTGGCAAGCACTAGTTGTTAGAGTTTGATTTTGTTTATTTTAACAGTTGTTATAAAGTGTAATAGTGGTTTGTTGTTGGAATCTCTGGTACAAAATTGGTTTCCTGAATAGAGAAAAGAGTTTTGAGTGGAAAGTGGTAAATTTTGTGTATACTGTTGTTGAGTTGGGGGTGAGTTTGTGAAGAAAAAAAATGGCAGGTGGAGGAGCAGCTCCAGCAGCAAAGTCAGATGACCCAGCGCCACATCCAACAAAAGATCAGCTTCCTAATGTTTCCTATTGTATTACTAGTCCTCCCCCATGGCGTGCGTAACTTTCTTTGCCTAACTCTTTATTTAACCTAACTAATTTCTGTTTGATGGGTTCATTCATTCGTATATTTATCCTAAACTCGTCTCAATTTCATTTTGCAATAAATTGCCAACTAATTATGTTTTTGTTAGCAAATTGAGATGATGAATTTTTTTATTCTCCCTTCTTGTATATATGAAAGATAGTTGCATAATCAGACGCGAAAGCAAGATTAGAGTTTGAGGTTTTAATTTTTTTAATAATTGTCAATCAATTTTATTAGGGATTAATAAATTAATATATATATATATATATATATATATATATATATATATATTTTTTTTTTTTGATTAATTTTATAGTATAAATATAAGGTCTACGAATAAAGCTACTTGTTTGTCTGAACGCATGCACCTCACCTAGCTCCGCTTCTGGATGTATTTTTCGTGTATATAATGTTGGTCTCCCCTGTAATAACTGGAATCTGTTTTTAAGTTTTTTTCATTCTTACGTTTAAATAAATTTCACTTACCATGCCCATATCAGGTTAGATGAAAGTTTCACTCAACTTATTCAAGAGTTTCATGGCCAGAAGGCTCATTTTGTGAAACTAATATATTGGTGGTTGTCATAAAGTAATTAATATGCTTCCTCCTATTGCTCTTGAACAAAGAGTCGAAAGACATAACTGGAAACTTCTCTATACGAACATCTTACTATATATTTTCTCCGTTTCAAAAATAATGATCTAGTTTAACTTCGAACGAAGTTTAAGAAAAGAAAGAAAACTATTTAATCTTTTGGTTCTAAATTAAAATTATGTCAAATGTACCAAAATTTTCTTTAATTTTGAGATCTTAAATATGTCAAGTGAAAAGTTAAAGTTAAAGTGTTGCCAAAAAAGAAAATGCGTCATTCTTTTTTAAACAGAGGAGTATGTTTTTAGCAGTTTTACCATGATCTGGATGTTGTATCATGCTGATTTTGTTTAATTGTTGGAATGCAGCTGAGGCTATCCTTCTTGGATTTCAACATTATCTTGTTATGCTTGGTACAACAGTTATCATTCCTAGTGCTTTGGTTCCCCAAATGGGAGGTGGAAATGTGAGGCCTCTTAATACAATAAGCTGTTTAACTACACAGTCCATGGTTGATTTTGACCTCGAATAGTGTTGTCCTTCTTTAATGGAATCTTATGTGACTTTTTGCAGGAGGAAAAAGCAAAAGTTATTCAGACAGTGCTATTTGTTTCTGGGTTGAACACCTTGTTGCAGACTTCCTTTGGGACTAGGCTGCCTGCTGTGATTGGCGGGTCCTATACCTTTGTTGCACCTACAATTTCAATAATTCTTTCTGGTCGATGGGAAGACCCAGACCCTGTCTCGGTTGGTCTCTTCATACGCAATGAATCTCAGCATTTAAATGTCAAAAAACAAATAACAACTAGTTTTAAATTATTATGTTGCTTGTATTTTAGCAATTTTAAATAAGCTGCTTATTATTTTCTTTTAATAATTCGTATTGGTCTATATTCCGTTTAATTCTTTAATGGAAGGGAAGATATGTGGAGACACAGTGTAAAACATTATGACACTCATCTTTTGCATCTTAGAGATATTCGGTCCTTATTGATTGTAAACGTCTCCTATGATCATCAGAGATTCAAGAAGATAATGAGAGCCACCCAAGGTGCACTTATTGTTGCTTCAACACTTCAGATTGTCCTGGGTTTCAGTGGTCTCTGGCGCAACGTTGTAAGGTTTGTCAATGTCACAATGCTTATGCTTGCCGTGAACTGTTCATTACCTATAGCATAATTCATGCTTCAAGTTGTGCTTCTGTATGCACACCCCGTTCATAATTCTCATGTAGTACCTTCTCCTTCATCCATCATTTTTGTGAAGTGATATAATTTTCTGCACTTTGCATAGTTTTCCTCTATACTAGTGTATCAAGAAAAACTTCAAAAGATTATTCTTGTCTTGCATGTTCATGGCAAAGGCTTCATATAGATACTGTGGAAACTAGATCTTGTTAACATTTTATGTTCTGTGGATTCATAGGTTTCTGACCCCACTTTCAGCTGTTCCCTTGGTGTCTCTTGTTGGCTTTGGGCTTTATGAGTTTGGTTTTCCTGGGGTAAGTATACAACCTCGTTGCACTGATTCTGAAGTATCAATCCTATAGTACATTACATTTTTTCTGTGTGGGTGTTCATGGACTTGTTCCCCAGTTTGCTGTTATAGTTAAAAATAAAAACATCTTATCTGTTTAGGTTGCCAAATGTGTTGAAGTTGGGTTGCCACAGTTGGTCCTCTTGGTTATCTTCTCTCAGGTGGGATGCTATTTGGGAAATCAAAATTTCCTTCTGAAAATTATTTATGTTGAAAAGCATCATTAGACATGAAACAAACAAAGTTAACTTGGTGGTGATTGCAGTATTTGGCCCATCTGATACGCCCAGGGAAGCATATCTTTGATCGCTTTGCTGTTCTTTTCACTGTGGCAATCGTATGGATTTATGCATACATTCTTACTGTGGCTGGGGCTTATAATGGGAAGCCACAAAGGACCCAGATAAGCTGCAGAACTGATCGGGCTGGACTTATTGGTGCTGCTCCCTGGTATATAATCTTCTTTTATCATTTTCCAGGAGATATTCTTGTGGCTTTTTCTTTCATAACCTCTAGGCATAATGAGGAAAGCTTGTCCACATTAATTGCTGTTAATTTTCGCACACAGTAATTAACCTACATTATACTGTGGTGAAAAAGGTACAAGTTAAAATAGACCGTTAGGTATCTGAAAATCATTAGTCTGATTTTCTTGTTAAAGACTGCAACGTTGTTTCTTTCTGAAGTTGCCTACACTTTGGAAATGGTAAAAGCTATTGTATTTACTTCTATCTATTGGACCAAACTCCATCTTGGTGAAGCATAATCAGTCCCAAGCTTGGATAAATTAGTGGAGTTCTGGTTGGTTAATATTCAGCTTAGAAAGCGTAACTGTGCAAAGAGTTCATGTAGCCAACTCTAATGACGGATCATCATGGAACATAATGCAATTGTCAAAAGCAAAGCTTTCCACTTTGCTTAGTAGGTTTGTTTAAGTGCCTGTATTCGCTTAGCTTCCTACTAGATTTCTCCATCAGTCTATCAACATGATGCTTTTACTTCCAACATAACTGAGTGACTGTTGATTTGGATGCAATTTCCGAAATACTTCTCTAGAAAGAACAAAAAAACAAACAAATAACAGCAACATGTTGAAAGGAGAACAGATTTTGTTTCGCTAAAACCAAAGTCGTAACTGACAAAAACTGAAGACAATGAAAATTGTTTTCAGTTTAACAGAAAACCCAAGAATGAAAAGAAGATTAGCTTGTTCTTCCTGCTGAAACCCTCCCTTTTTTTAAGAAAAAATCCTTTCACATTGGAGTTGCTTTCTTCATGATGTTATCTAAACAAGGAATACTGCCCCGTTACATTTTGTATAACAATATTTGATCACTCAAGAAGTTGTAGATGTTAGTTTGACTTATATATTTTATTAGTAATACATAGTGGAAGAAAATGTTAAAGTAATGGTTGAAAAGGTAGTTTATTAGAGAAACATAAAATATTAAAGTATGAAAAGGTAGTTTATCAGAGAAAATACACTTTCAAAGTTCATAATGAATGTGGTGTCTTGAAAGTTATGAAACTTGTATCGAGATGGACTTGTATCAAATTGTTTAGAATTGGGACAGAAGTACTACGATATTCTCCCCTTCCTTTTTTCTCTTGTTTTATTTTTTAACTAATTCCAATCATCTTTAATTATTTCATTTTTTAATGGTTTTTTCTTATTCTTTTTTGGTCTTCCTTACTTTCTTTTTATGTTTCTATGTACTAACTCATTGATCTAATACATGATACTTTATTAAATCGTTGTAATAGTTACATAATTTGCCGGATTATCTGCAGGATTAGAGTTCCATATCCTTTTCAATGGGGAGCACCTTCATTTGATGCTGGTGAAGCATTTGCTATGATGATGGCTACATTTGTTGCTCTTGTAGAGGTTTATCACCCATTAGAACTTTGATACATAGTGAATATTACTATCTGATACTAGCATTTCTTTTGGTGCTGTAACCTATTTTTCTTGCCACCTTCTCTCTCCTCAATTATAAATACTGGTACTTTCCAACTTTGCTACCTTGTTGACTCAAATCCCCCAAACTCAAGGGTGGATGAGAAGGGTGCTTTCTGCTCGAGCTTACCTCTCGTCTATATAGTCTGGCATGCTTACAAATACTTTATGTCTGCATTTCTCTTTTGATACTTCTTTTGCCTTCGGTACGTAGTACTTCTGCTTGCATTAGGGTGCGATGAATATAATGACTACTCAGGTTGTTGGTTCAGCTTACATATGTTACTTGTTAACATGCAGCTCTCTCTCTCTCTCTCTCTCTTTCTTATTATCTCCTACTCTGTTCTTTCCTTCTTTAACTTCTTCATTGTTTTGTTAATTTCATCGACAATTTCCCTTGTTAGTGGGTATGGCTACTTTTATGCTTTTGTCAATATGTTGGCCAAAGCTAATCTCTTTCTTGCTTGTGCTTTCTTCTGTTTCAGTCTACTGGTGCTTTTATTGCAGTTGCAAGATATGCAAGTGCCACTCCCATGCCACCATCCATACTCAGCCGTGGCGTAGGTTGGCAGGTAAACAGATGCTGCCCCCCTGTAAACTCCCCTCCCTAGCCCCAACTTTCTAATACAATGACTTGAAAGGGAAAACACAAACTTTTTTGTTATTTTATTGAATTTCAACGCAGAATCAAATACATAGGGTGGTTTGAAAGGATTATATGGAGAGTCATGACATTGTTTCAGTCTTCCCAGATTAGCCTTTTCCACCAGAAGATTTCTTCAGCTCATACCCCAAAAGTTCTTCAGCTAGTACCCCAAGTCTGTCACATGCCTCTGTTTTTATTTATTTAGGGGAGGTGGGTGGGGGTGGGGTGTATATGGGCATATATGGAAAGACAATTAATTTGGAATTCTCAGTTTGATTCACGAGAAGAATGATTGTTCTTGCACTTCCTCATTCCGGTCTGTTACCAACATGCTCCATTATTATCATCATATAACGAACCTTTTTGCTGTATTTACTTTCCAAATTCTTGTTATGTCAGGGAATTGGCATTTTACTGGCGGGTTTGTTCGGCACCGGGAATGGATCTTCTGTATCTGTGTAAGTACAGGCGAAATCTTCTTCAGCACAATAGGATGGTAGAAATTAGTTATCTAAGACGAATTAACTCTCTCTTCATACACATGCAGTGAAAATGCTGGTCTTTTAGCACTAACACGTGTTGGCAGCCGAAGAGTTGTTCAGATATCAGCAGGGTTTATGATTTTCTTTTCAATTCTTGGTAACTTTCCTGTCCAAGTATTTTGTTGAGTAAATTTTCTTGATTTTCGCTGATATTTTATCCCTCCCCAGCTCCTCTTTTGCATGTTATTTATCTAAATGCACTTTGTTTCTTTTCAGGAAAATTTGGTGCCGTCTTTGCTTCGATTCCAGCACCCATTGTAGGCGCTCTCTATTGCCTATTCTTTGCTTATGTAGGTACGTAAATATACAAGGGAAGCCCTGTGTGATGATCATTACCAATATGTGGTTCACGTTATGAGGAGTTAGTGATTACTTGTTCTCTTTGTTTGTAGGGGTTGGAGGCTTAAGCTTTCTTCAGTTCTGCAATCTTAATAGTTTCCGTAACAAGTTTATATTAGGTTTTTCAATCTTTTTGGGTTTATCAGTACCACAGTACTTCAATGAATACACTGTGATTGCTGGTTACGGACCTGTTCACACACATGGACGATGGGTAAAGCAATAATTAACACTAGCTCAATACATGTCTAACATTTTCATTTTTGAGAGGTGGCTGAAAAGAGTTACTTGTGCTTTGTTGTTATTCTTCAGTTCAACGACATGGTGAACGTGCCCTTCTCATCAGAAGCTTTTGTTGCTGGCATATTGGCTTATTTCCTGGACAACACAATGCACAAAAAGGAGAGTTCGACAAAGAAAGACAGAGGCAAGCCGTGGTGGAACAAGTTCCGGTCCTTCAAGAGTGACACAAGAAGTGAGGAATTCTACTCTCTTCCGTTCAATCTCAACAAGTATTTCCCGTCAGTATGAGATCATATTGAGGAACAAAACAAAACGGTTCATACACGATAAAACCCCTTGTCAATGAATTCTTCATTGGGGCCTCACTTCTGCTACACATATTTTCTTTTATATGTATGCAAAAGAAAGGAAAGTATAACTAGTCTGACCATTTTGAAGTTACTTAGTAAATTATTTTTCTGTTGTAAATTCATGGATATGTGGATTTGAGTAGCAATATAGCAACTTTGGTGTTTCCTAGTCGTTGCAAAATCTAACCACCCAACAAGCCACTTAATCGTCGTTTTTCGTCTTCCAATTCTAAAAATGTTAGCAAGTATTTCATATTTATAGCTTATCAAGTAAGGATATCAACAATGTAAATTTCAATTTATAATTATCTCATGTTATATTATATTTTTTACTAAAGGTGGGAAAGAACTTTAGTAAAAGTTGAATTACAAAAGTACTCTTTAATTATTAATTTATTTTTTTGAAATTATTATTTTTTGCATTTAATACTTATTTTGGGATACAATGAAAACCCTTTAACTATTAATTTGTTTTCTTGAAATTATTTAAAATATTATTTTATTCATTTAATTTTTATTTTGGAATTTAATGAATTTTGATATTTCGTATTATGATAATTAATATTCCTATTTTCAGCTAGACATACAATTCAGTTCTCGTTATTTAATTGCAAGATATTATTAGTAAGAAAAAAAATCAACTAGCTTTATATCTTCGACGTAGTAATAGTGATGATTTTTTATAATCATAATTACTATAAATTTTTTAATACTTGGTCATTATGATTTTCCATTACACATTTTATATGTTTGAATTCAGTTACATATTTTATCCACAGATTACAGATTTATTTCCACATTACATTAAAATGTTATAAATTGTTTAATAAATTAAATATTAAATATTAAATATTAAATATTAAATCATTATTTTAGTATACATAAATGACCACAAACTCTTCATATGTAAACGTATGTAACTCTCACTAATTATATTCATTATATTTTGTACTTTTATCTCTTATCGATAATCAAAATGGATTAATATCATATTTTAACAACTCTTTGTATTCCTCAATGATATCCTATAAATAGTGACATTTGACACAATAATGTATAAAGTTAAACAAATTGAAAAAAAAAACATGAGAAAATATCTATGCTATCTTCTCCCGTCTCTTTTTATTTGTTCAATTTAACATTTATGTTTCTTGTTTATTGTTATTGTACAACTTTCTATCATTGTGTTGTTCTTATTATTGAGAATTTATCATGGTTTGTTGCTTTGTATAGATTAGCTTAGCATGTTGTATTTTAGTATCCTCATTCAAATATTGAATTTGTGCGATAGTTAGTTATTTTTACTTTATGCACTTATAGTCAATTTTATAGTTAAAGGTATATTTTTATTAGGAAGATATATGTAGTTCCTATCGAAACAATAATAAATTTTGTAATACAAAATTTATATGAAGAATTTTGGGATAACCGTGCAACGCATGTTTCCAGATCTAGTATATGATATTAAGTTAGAGTAATAACACTATGGTTTAAAATTTTTGATAAGTTAATATAATGATACCGAAATAGTATTGTATTGCTTTAATATATACTACTAAAAAATTGCCCAAAAACAACGGCAAAAAGCAATGCACTGCGTCATTTTCGATCAAAATCGACGGAAAAGCGACGCAATCATGTTCGTCGCTTTTTGGTTCGATGCTTTTCAAAAGGCGACAGACTGCGTCATTTTTTTGACTATTTTCAAGGATTTTTTAAACAAAAGAGACAGACTCTGTCGCTTTTTTTAAATTTTTATTTTTTTTATTCCAAAAAGGTGACACAGTCCGTCATTTTTCTGGAAATTTTGTTTTTCGAAATCCCAAAAAGCGACGGACTAAAGGACCCTATCCGTTGCTTTTCTGGAAATTATTTTTTGGAAAATCCAAAAAAGAGACGGATTAAAAGACACTTTCCGTCGCTTTTTTGGACTTATCTTAAAAAAATAAAACCCAAAAAGGCGACGAACAAAACCACCCTATCAATCATTTATTTTTAACAGAAGCTACTTGCAAATGCAATTCGATTCAATTCAATTCAGCCTAATTAAACACACAACATTATAAACAAGCTATACAAAACATAAAACAACAAACTTAAATTAACATTCAAAAGTATCTAAATCATAATTTAAAGACTTATAAAGTCTTTCAAAATTCATTTCAAAATTTCAAAAATTAAAAGAGACCTAAACTAGGGAGCTTAATAATAATCATCCTCGTCATCATTGTCGTCCTCAGTGTCCTCAGGAGTCGAAGTGGTAGGACGATGAGCGAGGTTCAACACTTGCTCTTTGATTTGTTGAACGGTTGCACTCATGCTTCATTTTTTAAATTCATTTCTCCGCTTCGACTCTGCCAGTGCTGATGTAAGCTGTGCTATTTGAGCCGACATAGCAGCAATCTGAACATTGTCAAGTGTATCGACTTGACGTGACGATCCAATACCTTTTAAGCCTGACTGGAGTCTTTTTACATCGTTTCGAGAGCATAGAATCTACCCTTGTGTATTCCCCTACCACTTTCTCTGTCCAAATTTGAATTGATAATATAGGTTTCATTTGGATCGAACTATCTAAACTCAGTGATGTACTAATGAAACTCATTCTGCATATTAAATATAAAAATGGACATCAATATATATACAGATAATAAATATATTTATTATTAATATATATTATTCATATTGACTAACTTATAAAAGTTTGTTCGGCTCTTTTCTCGATCCACACATTCGGATCCGACTCATTTCTTTCTTCTTCACATGAGTCTTTTTGAAAACCTCTGGTTCAATGGAAGTGCACCTTGATTTTTTTTCTTATTAATAAAAACTAAAATTTATAATGATATATATCAATTAACTAATTATTTATTTAAAAGTTTGAATTAAAACTTACCATCTATATTGTAATTTTTTCAACGGTCTTTGTGCCTCCAGCGAGCAACGAGCCACCCTTAAGACTGCCTCTAGCCTTTTTGACTTGTTCGGACATTGATTTAAGCTTATCTGTGTTACAATACAGATGCAACTCTTCAAATACATGAGGCAACATCTAACCAGACCGTTGATCAGTATCGCAAACTTACTTTAGCTAGCTAGATAGTTTCACGGATGCTCTCCTCTCAAATATGATTGCAATGACCAAATTGTACCTCGATTCTCAACCACACATAATAATAAAAAAATAAATAATGTTAATTAGATCGATATTTAAAAAATAGTAAATTATACTAAAACTATTAAACTTAACTAAAAAATATATACCTTAAATTCATTAAACATGCTTGACATATACTTTTTGGAATCTCGCTCCAAGAGTGATAAGCATGTGTATAAAGTCTTCTAACACAATCTTTTAAATCTCGAATAACATCCTTTGCAGAATGCCACCTGCAAAACACATAACAAATATATTACTTCATGAATAATATATTAAAGTATAAGAAATGAATAAAATAAACTACCAAATAGTTAACAAACAAACTTACGATGATCCATACGGCTCAATCATGACTCTACCGAATATGTCATTCTAGCCAGGAGTTAGCATATCAGCATCTAGTGTAGAACTAGGTGCAAATGTAGTAGAAGGTGATACACTAGGATTCACAAAACTCTAAATCAATGGAGGCGTACCTGCCATAGCATCTGACTGCTCGCTACTATAATTTTCAGTCCTCATGGCAGATAACTGAGGAGATGCATTAGGTCCTCGTAGCGTTGTGGAGTAAAGGACTGTGAAGTAGAAGAAGAACCGACTGGTCGACTCTAATTAGGATAACATTATCGAGGATCTGCTGTATCAACGGAGCAACAAATAAATGAGTATCGTGACTGATGCAGAAGAGGATCTACGGGTCTCCTTGTTGGCTTCTTTTTTTTAGCCTTATTCTGGCTAACTCCAAGATGCTCATGATTTCTATCACCATCGCCACTTGATGACGTTTGTATGCAAATTTACATGTAAAATATATAAAAATCATAAAATAAATAAAATTAGCAGAATAAATTAACTTACATGTAGTAGCTTTCATTCTACTACTATTCCTTCTTGCTTATTTTAATTTTATCATTCTCCCATTTTTCCTCCTCAATTGTTTTATTTTCATTGTCGTCCCATTCTTCGTCATCAAATGATTCATTTTCCTCATTCTCTGATATTCTTCCTCAATATTCAAAATTCCATCATTAGATACTTCTTCTAATATGTGTTGAGGATGTTGTAGTGAGATTTTCAATTCAACATCAACTTGTTGATGAACAATTGCATCATCATTTTGATATGCCATATCTAAGAAATTGTCAATTTTAATTCTTCCCACTGACTTACTTTTTATAAAAACTTACCAATCAACTTTGTGTCTATAGAATGGATATGGAGTGTAATACACTTGTTTAGCATTTTGTGCAATAATAAAAGGATCATAGGTTCTGTATTTCCTGGTATGCTTAACTGCAATTATATTATGTTGACGGTTAAAAATTTGTTCCTCCATGTGATGGTCAAACCACTCAAACAGAAACAATATACAATCTTCTTCTTAGGCCAACATGAATACCTCACTTTAATAATCTCTTGAATGACACAATAATATTCAATAGTTTGACCAGTACCATCAACATTACCTTGTATGTAGACACAACTATTATTTGTTTTCTTGTTCGTAGAAACTTCTTTAGTTTGAAACTTAAAACCATTGACAAATTACTTATTCATTGTCTATACTAGAGATTCAGGTACAAGTTCCACTTCTTTCAGTAATAGAAAATGTTGGACACTTGAATATTATCGTAAACCTACGTGATTGTTATTTGAAGTAATAAAATCTAGTATAAAATGAATATATCATTAAATATTAGTGACTGCACACTTGTTTAGTTTGTAATCCATTTGAAGATTCTTTATAGATCGCTTCATTACTCCATTTGCTTACAAACAAGTTGATCATTTTACATTCAAGTAGTTCGTTAATTAATGGACACTTATTATTATGTAATTTGATAACATATTTTAACACTTACTTGAGATATGATTGCATCTCTTGACAATTAAGCAAAATATGTGTCAGAGCTGATTGAATTTCCTTAGTAGTGAATCCTCGCTTTCCATGCCTTTTAAATCCTCGACCTTTCTGATTAAAAATTGTTATCGAAAGAAATAAATTTCATGTACTGAGAGGAACCCCCCTAAACATGATAGCACATACAAGACACCGAAGAGCCTCATAGTATTGATACACACTCGATTTTAAGGAAAATAGTACAAATTATTTTTTTAATTAAAACGATACATTTTAAAAAGATATCATTTGAAAACATAGAGGAAGTATACCATATCACATGGCCATTTAACCAAGATGTTGAAATCTAAATATAGGATCACGTTCCTTTATAATCGAAAGTCTTAAACAATACTAGACATAGTCTATTACAAATGAAAGAAAATGAAACTTGTAAAGCACTTGTCTTCGATTTATAAGGACCTACCACTTGGCCTTGGGAGGAATATCAATCCAAACATTGAGATAACAACTCACTTGTCAGAACCTACACTCATAGTAAAAAGGAGAGAAAATATGGGTTAGCACAATGAAGTACTAAGTATGATGACCATGCAAAACCAAGCTTAAATAAGGATATTTTATTTGAAAGTTATGTCATATGACATTTTTCGTAAAACTTCATGAACATAAGCATAATAGGAATAATATCCAAACATAACCAACATACAAGTCATATCTTCACATCAGGAAAAAATCAACATATAACCGTTACTTTCACATTAAACTTTCACCTCAAGTAACCCTCAAGCTATACTTTGTGCAATGTATAAATAACGTCATTACAACTATTCGCACTAAGGTCACCAAAAGTGAACTTACCATTCAACCTTTTCAACTTTAGACAATACACATTCATAAGAAACATAAACATCACATAAGTTATAACATCACATTAAGACCATAATCCAAGGCAACCGTAAGTCATACTTGTGCAATGTATGAGTAGCATGACTATTCACACTTAGTACTCCTTTGAATACACCATAGACTAGAAACATCCATATTCATTAAGTCAAGACAAGGAATTAAATGATAACACAATCCAAATAAAACATACATCATTACATTAAGTATACAAGTCAATATTCTTCATTAGCTACATCCTTAATAGCATCATCATAGGAGCACATTCATTCTTTTTAAAATCATAAATGACACACCATGGCTACTCTCTATAATGATCAGATCCTGTCGTTATAGAAAATCTAACGGGTGAAAATTTTGGATCGAAAAACTTTTTCATAGTATTTGATTTTTTCCCAACCTAGTCCAGATTTGAAAAAAAATTGGAGTCTTTGAGGTGTCGAAAAATATGGTAACAATCAGGTGGACCATTTATACTTTTAATTGCATGAGTAGTTAATTAACTCATTAAAGAATCCACATGACTTTACATAATTGAATTCGAACGTGTAGAACTCTGAGAATTGATCTTAGCATAAAGGGTATTTTTTAGGGTCATGGGTTGGAGGTGTATTCTGTAATGGGGTTTAGGAAATTCTTTAAATTTCTCACTAGTTTAGAAATCGCGCCTTGGTGGAGGATTTTTCCGTTGTGGCGTCGCTGCTATGGCGGGCAGGGCTTGAATTAAAGTCGTTAATAAACACCTAAATGAGGTCATTATACAATTTGACTTTTTGAGCTAAGTAACGAACCCCAGGCCTACTCATTTCTTCCATTCTTGAGGCTAAAGGTGATCTTTTCACTACCCAAATCCATTTTTTGATTTGCAAAGCGTAAGAGAATGGGTTAATAATAATGGGAAAGAGTTTTGATATAAATTATATTTTGGAAACAACCCTAAGTTAGATAATTGAGATCATAGGTTTGATCTAGGGTTCATAGATTGTTAGTAATTCAGATAATTATGATTGTTTATTGATTTCCATATTATATTGATTGTTTGTAGACCAAGAACAAGCGGAACAATCCAAAAATTGAAGGATCGTCAAATTTCTTAGGATTTCAAGTTTGTTTAGAGGTAGGTAATGGTTGTGATTTTATGATTGTATGATGTATTATTGTTATTGGTTCATTATGATGCATGTTTGTATGCAAATGTTGAATTCACACTTGTTGAAAATGAGATAGATGAATGATTACATGCCATGAATCACTCTATATTGTATGACTAGAAAGTATACTTGTGTTTGTGATTGTGGTGTGTTGATGGATCAAATTGTAAGATTTTGGAATAACTAATTGGGATCAGATGGCCATGTTTTCATATAAATAGGATCAGATTTCCATATTCTGGCATAACTATGGGATCAACTATCACGTTTTGGTACACTAATAGTCCGGGTTTGGGTTCCATGAGAAGACCAACTACTTGACATACTTGTGATAAATATGAAATTTTGGAAGCATGCAATATTCAATATTGTATATTTTTGATATATTGAATGATTATATTATTAAAATTAACATGTTTATGTTGCACTTCGTGGGATAGTCGTGTGATCCTACCATTACATGGTGGTTGTGTACTGATACTACACTTGCTCTTATTTTTGTTGAGTATAGTACATCTTCCGGCATCTATTGACAGACCTCGCTTAGAAGATCTGTGTCGTTGCTTCCTAATTCAAGGGTGAGGTCGAATCTTTCGGGCTGCCATGAAATTCTCTTTAGTCTATGTCCACCATTTTCTAACATAGACATTTGCCTTAGTTAGTTGTTTAGTTCATTATCTTGGGTTCGCATCCGTTCTTGTTTAGACTTAGTTATCATTTAGCAATTTTGATACATTGATTTTCATGTTTTAGGTTGTTTACTTCTGTATTTTCTTAGTTAGTTAGAATCCTTGTTGAAATTTGTGGAAACTTCTTACTTCATTTATTTAACTTGCTTTTGTAACTTAAATGTCTTAGTTTTTAGATTTATTGCTCTAGTTTTGGTCGTAATGGTTCTCCCACCAGAGTGTTAGTGTGCTGCCAATCACAACACTGGGGTTCGTGGAAAATTTGGTATCAGAGTCTTGGTTTGTTGATCTCGATGTACCGAAATGATTCTAATAGAATCTCAGCGGAACGGTACATGGACACCTTTACTTTTCTTCGAGAGGCTATAGGACTTTAGGAAATCTCTATATTTTTATCTTCTCTCCCTTCATGCAATAACTTGGGTCCAATTTCTATCTATGTGATACAAATTGGTATCTAACCTCCTTCACTCTTCTTTTCGCAGATGCTTAGTACTAGATATAACGGTGTTCATCTCACTGCTCCCATCAAAGCTCCAACTGAGTAACCTGCAGTGAGAAGTCGCGGTCGAGGCAGGGGTAGATGTCGTGGAAGAATAGGTCTCTTTGGTTATGATGTACCAGTTGAAAATGCTCATATGAATGAGAACCCTTCTGCAGATAATGAGAAGATAGAAAGGGATATTGAGGGTGGATATGTTGAGGAAGTTGGACACGAGGAATAGGTGCCAGTAGAGACTACAATTGTTCATTCCTTGGATCCAGTGTTAGCACAACAAATCTTGTCATTCTTGAAGGGTTTGGTTTTTCCTATAATGCTCCCCGCGATTCAAGCAACTTAGGCTCCCGACGTTCCTTTTACTGATAGCAGTGCTCCTAATGTGATTGGAACGGGAGGTAATGATGTTTTCTTCCGTCCTTTGATGGGTTCTGTTATGACTGGCAATGAGCAGGACATGTTGACTAAGTTTCTAAAGGTTAAGCCTACGATATTTTTTTGGTTCTAAGAGCGAGGATGCATATGAGTTCATTCTGGATATCTATGAGAGGCTGCGTTAATTGGGTATCGTTCACCAATATGGGTTTGAGTTCGTGTCTTTCCAACTCCAAGGTGAGGCCAAGCAATGGTAGAGAGCTTATATGAGAGTAGATCTTCTACTTTACCTCCATTCACTTGGATCTAGTTTCATTGTACGTTTTTGGAAAAATACGTGACTAAAACTTTGAGGGATCATAAGAAAGATAAGGTTATGGCCTTAGAGAAAGGTGGTATGAATGTGGTTGCGTATGAGGCCAAGTTCCATGTGTTGTCTAGATATGCTACTTAATTGGTTACTCATAGGAGGAGAGGATCCACTAATTTATTAGAGGGTTGAATTCTAAATTACAAGTGTTATATGTCCATATGACTTCTACAATGTGGATCTTCAATGAGGTGACATGCTATGTTAAGAAAGTGGAGGCGGTGAGGCGAGATGATCAGGCTAAGGCGTTGGCTAAAAGAGCCAAAAATGCTTGAAATTTTCAAGGCTCCAATTCTAGAAGATCAGGTAGACCTACACTGACAGCCAAGCCAATTCAGTTTGCTATGCCCATCTCTACATATAATTAAACGGGAACTCCATCTTATAATTTTTAGGATAGCCTAGGATTCGCTCCTTCGATGGGTACCAGACCATTTTTTGATCGTACTTTCTATAATTATGGAGAACGTGGATATAGGAGGAGAGATTGGCCCCATCCTCTTATGTTGGATGATGTACCGTGGTTTCACGGTACTTTCAATGCTTTTTCCTTAAGTTTAGTGTGTGTCTAAGGCCTCTTTGAATTAGTTTTAATGTATTTTTCTCTGTGTTTGCAAGAAAACTGTCCAAATGAAAACGCTGAAGACTGTACTGAAATTTGCAGAAGTGATGACCTACAGAGCCATCAATGGTCCGTCGACTCATCGATGGTCCGTAAGTGGCCACCACCATTTGAAGATTTATGCTGCTAAGAAAAGATCGGGGAATTCTGATTAAGTGTAGGGATACGGAAGGGATGACGGTCCGCCGTCTCATCGATAGACTGGCCTGGAAAATCGATTGTGTTAACAGAATGTGGCCCCAGTACCTGTTTTTTAAAAGATTCTAAGTATGGAGAAACGAAGGCCATCGACGGACCGTAGGTCCATTGACGGACCTTCGTTTGGGTCCGTCGATGGTAACATAATGATGGAAAAGATAGCAGCTGAAAAAAGAGTTGAAGTATGGATCGATGGAGGCGTCGACGGTCCGTCGTTTTCTCGACTGTCCGTCGATAGAGTTGTCGACTCGAGACGCATTTTAGAAAGAAGTTTTCCTTATTTAGGTTTTCCTTCTTTTTGGACTCTTTTATTATAAATAGGACCAAAAACCTCATTTTTAAGGTTAGACTTTTTGTTAATTTTCAGATTTGGATTGTTGGTTGTTGAACTTTGGGTTTTGAAAATACTTCACTTTTTCGAAATCGATTCTTACAATATTTTGATTAATTCAAGTGATTTTTTGGATTTTCTTCAAACTTTTTAAAGTAAGATGAATTATTGTCTAATCAATATGAATTGCGTAATTCTTAACATGGTAACTAAATCCACGAGAAGGGTTGTGGGATCTATGGGTAATTAACAAAATAGAGCTAGCTAAAATAACAATTCTAGAATAGTGTCTTGCATGTATTGATAATTCTTTCGTTTATAAGTCTTTTTTATGGTGGCCAACGTTAGAACTCGCCTTGTTGCTACTTGTTGAACCAAGGAGGTAGATAATAAGAAAAGAATTATCAACGTAGATTTAGTCTACACTATCTAATAGGCTAGGACAGATTGGTACGAAGTAATAACTAAGCCATACATCGATTATGATGCTTAATATAAGGTAAAAGTAAGGTTTAGTAAATTACACACACGTAGCTGGACCAAGGTGCGGAGTGAAATTCACTTGTTGATGGATCAAGGAATTAGGGATACATAACTTACCACTTTGCTTGCGCGATACTAGGAAAAAGTTGTTATAGTTAGGATTATTGCGTAATAAAACTATGGGGAACACTTACACCCTAGTTTCTCTCATCATTTTATAAACATCAAATATTTGAACTAGCTATTTGTTTACTTAGACTTAATTAATTACTTTTGTTACACAAAATCCCCCCTTTAATTGTTTATTTCCGGAAAGGACTTGACTAAATAGAAGTAATCATAGATTAAAGTTAAGTCTAAACCATTTTCCTCGTGGGATCGACCTCAACGTAACATTTGGGTTCTTTACTTTATACGACTGTTTATAATTCTTTAGGGAAGTATAGTTTATGCGTATCAAATTTAGGCGCCACTGCCGGGGAAAATGGCTTTTAGATTAACGTTAAGCACATTACCGAATTTTAGATAACAATTTCCTGATTTTACTATTTTTTTGTTTTTGTCTCTCGCAGGTATAGCTTTAGTGTATGCCAAGTACACGGAGTCGAGGAGAACCAATACTTCCACTTGATCCATGACTCAACTGCACACTTCGCAGAATGAATATTCAAAACAATCCTGCTTGTATCGATTATGAGATTAACCCTCAACTTCCCCCACCGGTTGATGCTCATAATTTAGTGGTTGTAATAACCCTGGTGAAGGTAATCTGAGGAGGCAACCTCTCCCCCACGCCCTCAAGAGTACTATAAGGGAAATGTTAACAACACTGACTCTGATGGACCACTTTTCCTACCTCCTCTACCACATGGTCATACTTTTGTGGTAACTAGTAGCTTAATGCAGATGCTCACCGCTAGAGGTTTGTTTTTAGGGCTACCATTTAAGAATCCACATGCTCCCATCGCCAAACTAAGGTCGGTGTGTAAGATATGTGCAGAGAGGCTAGACTTATACATGGATGTAATTGGATTAAGGGTGTTCACTTTCTTACTGACAGGGGAGGGCGCAATTTGGTTTACTGA
The DNA here is from genome assembly GCA_027789145.1 of Solanum arcanum. Taxonomy (NCBI): domain Eukaryota; kingdom Viridiplantae; phylum Streptophyta; class Magnoliopsida; order Solanales; family Solanaceae; genus Solanum; species Solanum arcanum. The sequence goes on from CM050944.1 coordinate 12,182,990, forward strand.
GTTGCCCTAAAATTCAATCTATACTTGGGAGAAATTGAGGGATGTGTTCCTAGGGTATTACCCGATTTCTAAAAGGCTAAACCACAAACATATGGTGAACAACTTTGGGGCATTACTGATATACCGTGGTTTCACGGTATAATTAATTCTTTTTCCTTAAGTTTAGTGTGTCCAAAAGCTCTTTTTGTGCTAATTTTGATATAAGTTTCTCTTTGTTTTGCAAGAAATCTGTCCAAAGCTGAATGCGGAGATTTTGAGCAAAAAATGCAGAAGAGACCACCTACGGAGCTTATGACGGTCCGTCGTGCCTATGACGGTCCGTAGGTGGCAGCGTAGAGAAGCTGCTGAAGGAAGATGGAGAAGTCTGACCAAGTGTGGGATTACGAAGCTTGTGACGGTCCGTCATGGCTATGACGGTCCGTCCTGCAGGTTCGTCGTGAAGATCAGAGAAGTGATCCCAGTACCCAGATTCCAAGAGTTGAAGTATTTTGAAACGAGACCCTCGACGGACCGTTGTGCTTATTTAGGTCCGTCACACTTGCCGTCGAGGGGAATGAAGAAAGCAGCAGAAGAATTGCACTAAGTATGGGACGACGGAGTCCACGACGGTCCGTCATGACCACGACGGTCCGTCGCGTGGTCCGTTGATCCAGCCGCGTTTTGGCAGATTTCCAGTAATTAGAATCCTTGTTTAATTAGGTTTTTATTTTTTTATAAATAGTTCGAAAAACCTCGTTTTTGAGGTTAGACTCTGTGATATTAAACATTATATTGTTAGACTTTGTGTTTGGAGTGTTTGATTGTTAGAGATTCTTACAAGTGATTTTTGGTGATTAATCAAGCAAATTTTCGGACTTTATTCTTTCTCATTGAAGTAAGTACATGAATTCTTGTTTACCATATTTGAATATTGTGTTTATGGCTATGAGGAACTAAACTCCATAACTAGGGTTGTGGGAACCATAGGCAAATAATGAGATAAACCCTAGCTAAAATAACAATTCTAGAATCGTGTCTTGCATGTATTAATAATTCTTTCGATTAGAAGTCTTTTTAACGGATGATCAACGTTAGAACTCGCCTTAATGCTACTTGCCGGACCAAGGAGGTAGATAATAGGAAAAGAATTATTAACATAGATTTAGTGTATACTATCTAATAGGCTAGTATTGATTGGTATGAGGTAATAACTTAGTCAAATATCGAATACGATGCTTAATATGAGGTAAGGATAAGGGTTAGGAAAGCAACACACGTAGCCGGACCAAGGTGCGGAGTGAGATTTTCTAGATGCCGGACCAAGGATTTAGAAATACATAACTTATCACTTTGCATGCAAGATACTAGGAAAGAATTGTTATAGTTAGAATTATCAAGTTATGAAACATGGGAACACGTAAACCCTAGTTACTTTGATTACTTGATTAAAACTCCACATTAAAAGCTGTTAAGTGTCTCTTTCAAGTTCGTTAGTTATTTTTGCTCATTAGGAAATACAAACCCCCCTTTTATGCTTTTACTTTCTAAGGAAGTCATCAACCGAACAATAGTAATAACAAGTTGAGGTTAAGTCTAGACTATTTTCCTCGTGGGAACGATCCCAACCTCACTAGTTGGGTTATTTACTTGACGCGACCGCTTTACTTCTCATTTGAGAAGTAAGTTTGAGCGTATCAAATTTTGGCGCCGTTGCCGGGGAACTTAGCTTTTAGATTAATTTGAACTTCTTACTATAGTTTAGTTGATATTTTCTTGATTTTACTTTGTTTTATTGTTTTTGATTTCTTTTTCAGAACTATCCTCCTTGTATGCCAAATACACGGAGAGGAAGAGAACCGTTGTTCCCCTACGATCACGAGCTAGAACGTACACTGCGAAACATGAATCGTAATTTGGGAATCAATGATGAGGATCCAAACCAGAACATCCCAGCTCGGTGATGTTCATGGTCGATGTTACCCGATGCTCGGGTGAACATCAGCAGAGGGACAGAATCCGCTCCTCGGCCCCAAGCATACTACAGAGGCTATGATAACATAGCGGTCCGGATGGGCCACTGGTTTTGCCTCCTCTACCCACAGGCCACACTTTTGTGGTGACTAGTAGTCTGATGCAAATGCTCACTGCCAGAGGTTTGTTTTCAGGGATACCTTCTGAGGATCCACATGCCCATATAGCTAAGGTAAGGGCAGTGTGTAAAAGTTGTGTGGGGAGGCCTGATTTGGATCTAGATGTAATAGGTCTCAGAGTGTTTCCTCTCTCACTGACGGGAGAGGCTGCTATGTGGTTTACTAGGCTCCCATACAACTCCATTTTCACTTGGAACCAACTACGGGATGTCTTCTTAGCACGCTACTATCCGGTCTCCAAGAAATTAAACCACAAAGACAGGGTGAATAACTTTGTGGCACTACCAGGAGAGTCAGTTAGTAGTTCTTGGGATAGATTCACCGCATTCGTGAGAAGTGTCCCAAATCACCGTATTGATGATGAGTCACTAAAGGAATACTTCTATAGGGGACATGATGATAACAATAAAGCGGTGTTGGACACTATAGCAGGTGGATCTTATGGAGAATGCCCTTATCTTTGAGATTGTGAGAAATTAGAGAAAATCTCCCGTAACAACAAAGATTGGAGTACTAGGAAGTCCGATCTGAGGAGAAACACCTTCGCAGTGCAGTCCACTCATAACCCAGCCACAGATGATATTCGGGAAGAAATGGCTCAGATGAGAACTAAGCTTGGGTTGGTACTAAAACATGTCACTGGGGGTGCAGAAAAGGTTAATGCAGTCAACTACTTGGCTAAACCACCACCTCCAATCAATGAGTGTTATTATGAGGAGGATTCCTATGCAGTAAATGAACAGATGGGGGGTTTCCGACCAAGTGCCCAAGGCTCTAATCAGGAAAATTGGCGCCAAGGTCAAGGGAACCAAGGTCGGAACTATGGTAACTACAATCGTGAGGGTCATTATGTCCGAGATGGAATACACAATCGCGTCAACAACTTCAACAGGAATAGCTATGGTAACAGAAACGACAGAAGTGGACCTTATGTTCCTCCTCAAAATCGTGAAGTTACTCCTAGGGATGGTGGAGGTAGTATGTCGCGAGTTGAGGATATGTTGCATAAAATGATGAGGAGGTTCGATGCTAGTGATGAGCAAAATAAAGAGTTGAGGAATGATCTACCGGGTATTGGGCAAAAAGTTGATGCACATGCAATATCGATTAAGCAACTTGAGTTACAATTGGCCCAATTATCTGCAACTGTGAACACACGGCAACCGGGCACTCTTCCTAGCAACACTGTCCAAAATCCGAAAAATGATGGACATTGTATGGCAATCACTACTCGCGGTGGCAAGCAAACCATTGACCCACCTATGCCATCTAATGAGAATGAGGTGACAAAAGACTCTGATACAGTGGTAAATGTTGATGCTAATTTAGAAGATAACAGTGCAGAAGATGCTGAGGTGCCTAAAAAGGTAACTCCCATGCCTAGTCCACCACCCCCATTTCCTCAAAGATTAGTGAAAAAGACTCACGATGGCAAATATCGGCGTTTTATAACAATGTTGAAGCAACTTTCTATCAATGTCCCTTTGGTAGAAGCTTTAGAACAAATGCCCGGTTACGCCAAGTTTATGAAAAATTTGGTCACAAAGAAAAGATCGGTTACTTTTGAGGATGATGATAGATTACAGCATTGTAGTGCCATTGCTACAAGATCTCTGGTCCAAAAGAAAGAAGATCCGGGTGCGTTCACTATTCCTTGTACAATCGGGCTATTACATTTTGCGAAAGCATTATGTGATCTGGGGGCAAGCATAAATCTCATGCCCCTCTCGATTTACAAGAAGTTGGGATTGGGTGTCCCCAAGCCCACTGCGATGCGACTCTTGATGGTCGATCGAGCAAGAAAGCGGCCCATAGGGATACTTCATGATGTGCTAGTAAAAGTGGAGTCATTCATCTTTCCAGCCGATTTTGTTATTCTTGATTATGAGGTTGATTTTGAAGTTTCTATTATCCTTGGGAGACCATTCCTAGCTACGGGAAGAGCCTTAGTAGACATGGAAAAGGGGCAGAAGAAATTTCGGTTGAACAGTGAGGAAGTGACTTTTAATATTTGTAGGTCCATGAGGCAGAGTGGTGAGATCCAATCGGCATCTGCTATATCCTACAACATGGGTGAGACCGTTGAGACACAAATAGAAGAACGTCTAGGTGTCGAAGCATTAGCGGTAGTGATAATGAACTTTGATAGCGATTAAATTGAAGAGTATGAGTCATTAGTCGCGGCTCTTGACCGAGGTGATGTTCGGTTTAAACCGAAGAAATTTGAGCTTGATATGAAGAATCGCGAGTCCCCACCCGCTAAACCATCTATAGAGGAAGCTCCAAAAGTTGAATTAAAAACTCTCCCACCTCATCTTAGGTATGAATTCTTTGGAAATGGTGACACTTTGCCGGTAATCATTGCATCAGACCTAGATGAACAACAGGTTCAGGGTTTGGTGAAGGTACTAAAAAGGTTCAAAAGAGCTATTGGGTGGACCATTGCGGACATTATTGGGATCCCTCCTGGTATTTGCTCTCATAAAATCCAACTCTTGCCTGATCATAAGCTGAGTATTGAGCACCAGAGACGCTTGAATCCTCCTATGCAAGAGGTTGTGAAGAAGGAAATTATCAAGTGGTTGGATGCTGGAGTAATCTATCCAATCGCCGATAGTAGTTGGGTATGCCCGGTTTAGTGTGTACCTAAGAAAGGGGGAATGACTGTGGTCCCCAACGAAAAGAATGAACTTGTTCCAATGAGACCGGTTACTGGATGGAGGGTGTGTATGGATTACCGTAAACTGAACTCATGGACTGAAAAAGACCATTTTCCTATGCCCTTCATGGATCAGATGTTGGATAGACTTGCCGGAAAAAGGTGGTATTGTTTTCTTGATGGGTATTCGGTATAATCGATTTCTATCACACCGTAAGATCAAGAAAACCACTTTCACTTGTCCATATGGGACTTTGCGTTCAGACGAATGCCGTTCGGGTTGTGCAATGCACCCGCAACCTTTCAGAGATGTATGATGTCAATATTTTCTGACATGGTGGAGGATACTATAGAGGTTTTTATGGATGATTTTTCTGTGGTTGGTGATTCATTTGAGCGATGCTTGACCAATTTATCTAAGGTTCTTAAGAGATGTGAAGACTGCAATCTGGTACTAAACCGGGAAAAGTGTCATTTCATGGTGAAAGAGGGTATTGTGTTGGGTCATCGCATTTCAGAAAAGGGCATAGAGGTTGATCGAGCTAAAGTTGAGGTAATAGAGAGACTTCCCCCGCCGATCTCTGTGAAAGGTGTGAGAAGCTTTCTTGGGCATGCAGGTTTTTATCGGAGATTCATCAAAGACTTTTCAAAGATTGCACACCCATTGTGCAAATTACTGGAGAAAGAATGTAAATTTTGTTTTGATGAATCCTGTCTTAAAGAATTCGGTGAGCTAAAAGAGAAGTTAGTGTCTGCACCTATCATTATTTCTCCGGATTGGAACAGTCCATTTGAGGTAATGTGCGATGCTAGTCGGGTGGCTCTTGGTGTAGTATTGGGACAGAGAAGAAACAAAATCCTTCACCCAATTTACTATGCTAGTAAAGCCCTAAATGAAGCCCAGAAGAACTACACAGTGACTGAGCATTCAGCATTGAGATATTTGATGGCGAAAAAGGATGCGAAACCAAGGCTGATTCGTTGGGTATTACTGCTGCAAGAATTTGACTTTGAAGTGCTGGATAGAAAAGGGACTGAAAATCAAGTTGCTAATCATTTGTCCCGTCTAGAGGATGAAGCTATGAGAGAGTTAGGGGATAAGACTGACATTGATGATACTTTCCCCGATGAACATGTATTGGCTGCTTCACAAGACTTGATTCCATGGTTCACAGATTTTGCGAACTATCTGGCTAGTGATATTGTTCCATCAGACTTGTCCTTTCATCAAAGGAAAAAGTTCATGTACGATGTGAAGAAGTTCTTTTGGGATGAACCATACTTGTATAGGAGTTGTGCCGACGGGCTTATTCGGTGTTGTGTGCCAGAATGTGAAATGTTGAGTGTATTGGAGGCATGCCATTCTTCACCTGTTGGCGGACATCACAGTGGTATCCGAACCGCTCACAAGATATTGCAATGTGGTTACTATTGGCCAACTCTTCATCAAGATGCTCATGGGTTTGCTAAATCATGTGACAAATGTCAACGAGATGGTAGTATTTCAAGAAAGCAAAAGCTCCCTCTAAACCCCATTCTTGTGATTGAGTTATTTGATGTGTGGGGTATTGACTTTATGGGCCCTTTCGTGAGTTCTCATGGGATGAAGTACATTCTTGTAGCAGTTGATTATGTATCTAAATGGGTCGAAGCCATAGCTCTCGCAAACAATGAAGGGAAGAGTGTCACTGCATTCTTGAAAAAGAATATATTCTCCCGTTTTGGCACTCCAAGGGCCATTATTAGTGATGGGGGTTCCCACTTCTGCAACAGATTGTTCAAGGGGTTATTGGAGAAATACGGTGTTCTCCATAATGTGGCCACTCCTTACCACCCTCAAACTAGTGGGCAAGTTGAGGTATCGAATCGGGAGATCAAACAGATATTGTCCAAAATAGTAAATGCTAGTAGAACAGATTGGTCAAGGAGGCTTGATGATGCTCTTTGGGCCTACCGGACAGCTTATAAGACTCCCATAGGTATGTCTCCCTACCAACTTGTATATGGGAAATCTTGTCATCTTCCGGTTGAGTTAGAGCATAAAGCCATGTGGGCTATGAAGAAGTTAAAATTGGATTGGAGCGAAGCTGCAGAGCAACGGTTAAATGGGTTGAATGAACTTGATGAATTTCGCTTGAAAGCCTATGAAAGCTCAGCCCTATATAAAGAAAAGATGAAGAAGTATCATGACAACAAAATTGAAAAACTAGAGTTTATGGTCGGGGATTTAGTGCTTCTATTCAATTCCAGCATGCGCTTGTTTCCAGGCAAACTCAAGTCCAAATGGACTGGTCCTTACATGGTTACCCAACTATTCCCTCATGGAGCAGTTGAGTTGGAAACTAAGGAGGGTGTGCGGTTCAAGGTGAATGGACATCGCATAAAAATCTATCTAGGGCATGCTGAATCGGCGAATGAAGTGATCGAGGCATACCATCTTGATGAAGTCTGAGTAATCAAGTGGCCCCAGTCGTGCCGCGACATTAAATCTGGCGCTTGTTGGGAGGCAACCCAATACTTATCGTCTTTTTAATAATGGTAGCATTTTTTCTATAAATGGGTTTTAAATTTGCAGGCACATCACCAGGAAATTCTGCAGAAAACTACTCCGCAGTAGCCACTGACGGATACAACGACGGACCGTTGCAAATGAAACGGACCGTCGTATGCATCCGTCACACCAGGTATGTATTTCTGTCATTTTTGAAATTAGGGCACACATGACGGAACCTACGACGAGGCGTCGCAAGTGCGACGGACCGTCGTCGGGGAACCGTCGCGCGATTAATGAAATTTACCCGACCCGACCCGGCTGAACCCTTTTTGAAATTTGACCGTTTATACCTCTCCCCCTCCATATTCCACCCCATTACTTCCTTATTCCCCTCATCTCCTCTCTCTTTTCAACTTCCACACTTCCCCTCACTGCTCATTGCTCCCAAAAACCACCTAAGTCTTATCATTATCATCTACTTGTCGGTGCTGCTTCTATTGGTATCTACCTTGCCACCTGAATCATTCTCCACTTGTGTTTTCTCCATTTCCAAGGTATGTGTCTCTAAATTTATACTCATTTCTCTTGTATTTTTGTTTATTAGTTAGTATCAGATTCGTTCTTAGTCGTATCTTGTTTCCTTTATATGATTATGTCTAGACCTAGGCTCTAAATGTTTGAATTTGCCATGTTAACAACCCTAGACATAGGTGATTTCACATTAATAGTTTCCTAGGTAGTTGGGATAGACACATATAGGTCCACAACACTACAACACCATGTGGGTTCATCGGGGTTGCTTAGGGTACCTACAGTTCGCTCTCTGATATTCAGAACGAGACCCCGATGACGGTCCGTCGTATACACGACAGACCGTCATGGGGTCCATCGTATACACGACAGACCGTCATGGGGTCCGTCGTATACACGACAGACCATCGTGGGGTCCGTCGCACAAGCCCTAGCACCCTCCCCAACGACGCCTGTGACGGACCGTTGTCTTCACGACGGTCCGTCCTGCAGACCGTCATGGTTGTCAGAGACCCTGTTTCTCAGGGTCTCTCAAAATTTTCAAAGTGTCCTACGACGGACCGTCGTCCCTGCGACGGTCCGTCCTGCTTGACCGTCATGATGGTCAGAGACCCCCTCTGATAAGGGTCTCCAAAAATTTTCTAAGTGTCCTACGACGGACACTTACGATGGACCGTCACACCCACGACGGTCCGTCCTGCACGACCGTCATGATGGTCAGAGACCCCCTCTGATAAGGGTCTCCAAAAATTTTCTAAGTGTCCTACGACGGACACTTACGACGGACCGTCACACCTATGACGGTCCGTCCTGCTTGACCGTCATGATAGTCAGAGACCCCTCTTTCAGGGTTCTTTCTATATACATTGACCAAGTACAACACGACGGACCTCATGACGGTCCGTCGTATCCACGACGAGCCGTCATCTAGCCCGTCGTGTGATGCAGTTTCACTATCACTAACACACTATTTTAAATGTTTTATGTTGTATGGGCTTGCTTGTCTTGTTTGACATAACTCGTACTAATAGTGATCCTTTGCAGGTACTATCTACTATGGCACCCAAGCAAGACCGAGCCTACGCACGCGGGCGATCCACGTCTGTTGCCTCGTCTGCACGCTTGATCATCGGGTCTGATGATGAGCGGGACCCTTAATATGTGCCCCCAGGCACTTCCGCACCTTCCCGTGCTGCACGTGCCCCCAGAGCCACACCCAAGACGGTGGCGTCCGGCGTAGTCACTGCCTCCCAGTCTGATGAGGAGCGCACACTGACCGGCACACTCTCTGGGTCGGCCACAAACGAGGAAGGCGCGTCTGGCTCCTTAGGAGTATCCTGGTCCGAGGAAGCTTCAGGATCTGCTGAGGTTCCCGCACCCGCCACTGCTGCAGCGTCGGCCTCGTCTGATGAGGCTGACAGTTCAGACTCTACATCCGGCGCACCAGCCCAGGTCCCCACCCCAGCCTCTGACCAGCCAAACCGGTGGTGCGTTGAAGGCCAGTTTCAAGTTTACTCCGACGCGAAGTTCTTGACCGATAAAGGAGTAATGACTCGAACACTCACCCTGGAGCGGCGGGTACTTACAGGGAGTCTCCCATCGATGCCGGAGATCCACAACCTATTCACCAGGCATCGCTTAGAGTGGACAGCCCGTCCGTTGGGACGATACAGCGAGGAGATGGTCCGAGAGTTCTACGCGTCCTCGTAGCGACTCTCCGATCACAGATCGATAGGCGGGCTGCTCCCACTAAACAGGCCCCATTGGAGCAGGTTCTAGTCCGGGGCGTGCAGGTTGACATTTCCTTGCCCGCCATCCGCCGGTTCCTATACGGCGAGAGTGCAGATGCTACTCGGACCCCCATCACTGCCGAGTTTGACTACCGCTGGCAGATAGTGAAGGATGGACAGTTCCTGCGAGAGCCAGCACTGAGGGAGACCACCAAGCGGTGGATGGCCCTGCACTTATCAGTCGACGGAGAAGGTGCCGATTGGGTCACCGAGCCGAAGGGGGCCATCAAGAAGGCCAACCTCACGTTCGTCGCAAAGTTCTTGTGGCTGCTCGTTCGTCACTGCCTTTCCCCCACAGCTGCTGATAACATAGTCACCTGGGATCGAGCAGTGCTGATGGCGGCGATGATAGCCGGCTTCGAGGTGGACTATGCATGGCTTCTCCAGGCAGTCATGCACGAGAGGGAATTCAAGGTCACTACCACCTACCCCTTTCCGTGCATGATCTTTGCCCTTTGCAGGTCTGCAGGTGTGCCCATATGGTACATAGATCAGTTAAGGACCCCGCCGGGTACTGTTGACATCGGCCTCATAAGAGGCGAGGCCAATGAGTTGGCCCCACGTCGAGGGCCCCATCCAGAGCTGCCCCCTCTTGGTGATGATCTTGTGGATTCGGTAGCCCAGGCCCGCACAGCTACACAGGCATCCACGGACACTACCCCGGTCGAGTCTATCCCGGGTAGTAGCACCACCCCTCTACCGACACCGGCCCCGCTTGCTCGAGTCCAAAAACTGGAGGCACAAATGCCCACTCTTCTGCATCATATCCAGCCGTGGATGCAGAAGTCTATTGCTGAGTCTGAGGCGCGTATGGAGAGGCAGATGCAGCGGAAGATTGCTGAGGTTAACCAGCGCCTAGATGCCTTTGAATTGAGAGTATTAGCTCTACCAGCCCCTCCGGTAGATGTGTTGACTCTTCAGGCTGCAGTCGACAGTCTTCGTGCAGACATCGACACGATCCTAGAGGCAAGAGTGCCGGAGTCTGTCGAGCCTACTGAGGATACTGTATTGGCGGCCCTGTTTCCTACTCCAGACATTCCCCCATCTTCCCCTCGAGAGAGTGCCAAGAGGAGTAGGGGTCGATTAGAGGATGAGGCGCGAGCAAGGAAGAAAGAGCACCGAGAGATGGATGCCGCGAGGAGAGCCTCACTTGCTGAGGTGGAGGCACACCAGATCAGAGCATCGCAGATAGCGGCTGGGGCGTCTAGCTCCCGCACTGTAGAGACAGCAGGAGGCACTACTGAGGGTGCGGTTGTTGCTGAGAACATCACTGAGGGTGTCCAGATTGCTGAGGACACCACTGAGGGTGTCCAGATTGCAGAGGATGTGGGTTCTGGGAAACCAGACCCACCAACTTGTTGATCGACGGCGCTATGCGCGACAGGTTTGCTTCACCTACCCCTCTAATCTTTAGATTTTTTTTATGCATTGGGGATAATTGCATGCTTTTTTGTTGGGGGTGGGGTAAATGGAAAGTGAGTTTTATGGTGAAGTCTGAGTAGCCCAACTCACTATCCTCTTTTGGGGTTTTCTTGCCTGTGTTCTTTTTCCCCAAAAGACTGATTACTTTTTCTGTTGAACCGGCACGTTATATCTGTTGTACATAGTTTAACTCTGAAGCATGATGGCTAAAATGAGATCCCGATAAAACTGGAAAAGGTTGCATGAAAAGGCGTAGTAACTGATAATTGTGTGGATCTAAACATGAAATAGAGTTACACCATTGCACTACCCTAAATCTTCAAGTCGAACTAGGTGTCTGATAATCTGGTATAGTGATGAGATGTCAAGTGAGTGTGAGGAAAGTTGAATAGTCCACTACTGATACTGAGCTAGAACTTGCCTGGCTAGTCCTGCTAAAAGTAAGCTGTAACAGACAATTAGGAAAGGATCATAGGCCCTCATTCAATATAGCCCATTTCTAGCCTAAATAAAAGAAACCAAATGAAAGTTATCCTTCTTTGACCCAAATAATTTGAGCTTAAAATTAGACATTTCTTTTTCATCCCAACTGATCTTTTCTGGGAACAATATGTTGGCCCTGGTCCCTCCTTGGACATGTGCACCTCAGCTTATGCCAAAAGCATAAGTTGAGGGTGGCTAATGTATAAACAACCTTCGTTATGGCCCTGACCCGACTTTGGGTATTGTGTACCTTGACTCATAGCAAAGCCATGAGTTGAGGGTGGCTGTTTTGAGGAATGCTCTGGAAAGTGGGGTTGAAAGAACAAAGAGAGAGAAAGAACAAAAGTAAAGTGACTCAAGAACTCTCTAAAAAAAGAAGAGAAATATTCAAGAATTACAAACGAGAAAAGAAAAGAGTTACTTACACAAATGAAGAAAGAAGGAAAACAGCAAGGTGAAAGAATAGGAGAAACTGGGCGAGATAAAGTGATAGAAAGTGGAAGGTTTAGCCGATATGTCAAGGAGGGAAAAAAGTCACTAAAGTATACCTAAATATACCTTACCTGACTCTGAGCCTACGTTACAAGATAAAAAAGTCCTATTGTGATCCTAAGGGTTGTATAGCGAACTTAAGGCAGTGAAAATAAGGGCAAGCTTATGGCAATAGGTATGAATGAGTGTGACTTTGTTCTGAGAGCGAGTGTTGAAATGTAATCCTTATACTCAAACTGAAATCATTGTGTGAAAAATGAGGATTTTGTTCTAAAGTGAGGACACTAGTTGCTATACCGGAATTGTAAGCATCTCGGTGAGAAATTGAAGAGGATAGGTGTTAGTGCGTGGTGAGTCTGTGTCATGTTCGAATCCCACAAAATTCAAGCCTAATAGTGATAGCATGCATAGATTTGATGAGATTAATCGGGATTGATAGCCAAATGATTGCAAAGGATAAAAACATGAATATTATTGTACAAAGATTGTGTAGTGAGTCATAGTGCGTCGCTTGAGGACAAACAATGAATTTAAGTTGAGGGTGTTGATATACCGTGGTTTCACGGTATAATTAATACTTTTTCCTTAAGTTTAGTGTGTCTGAAAGCTCTTTTTGTGCTAATTTTGATATAAGTTTCTCTTTGTTTTGCAGGAAATCATCCAAAGGTGAATCTGGAGATTTTGAGCAAAAAATGCAGAAGAGACCACCTACGGAGCTTATGACGGTCCGTCGTGCCTGTGACGGTCCATAGGTGGCAGCGTAGAGAAGCTGCTGAAGGAAGATGGGGAAGTCTGACCAAGTGTGGGATTACGAAGCTTGTGACGGTCGGTCATGGCTATGACGGTCCGTCCTGCAGGTTCGTCGTGAAGATCAGAGAAGTGATCCAAGTACCCAGATTCCAAGAGTTGAAGTATTTTGAAACGAGACCCTTGACGGACCGTTGTGCTTATGATGGTCCGTCACACTTGCCGTCGAGGGGAATGAAGAAAGCAGCAGAAGAATTGCACCAAGTATGGAACGACGGAGTCCACGACGGTCCGTCATGACCACGACGGTCCGTCGCGTGGTCCCTCGATCCAGCCGCATTTTGGCAGATTTCCAGTAATTAGAATCCTTGTTTACTTAGGTTTTTATTTTTTTATAAATAGTTCGAAAAACCTCGTTGTTGAGGTTAGACTCTGTGATATTAAACATTATATTGTTAGACTTTGTGTTTGGAGTGTTTGATTGTTAGAGATTCTTACAAGTGATTTTTGGTGATTAATCAAGCAAATTTTTGGACTTTATTCTTTCTCATTGAAGTAAGTACATGAATTCTTGTTTACCATATTTGAATATTGTGTTTATGGCTATGAGGAACTAAACTCCATAACTAGGGTTGTGGGAACCATAGGCAAATAATGAGATAAACCCTAGCTAAAATAATAATTCTAGAATCGTGTCTTGCATGTATTAATAATTCTTTCGCTTAGAAGTCTTTTTAACGGATGATCAACGTTAGAACTCGCCTTAATGCTACTTGCCGGACCAAGGAGGTAGATAATAGGAAAAGAATTATTAACATAGATTTAGTGTATACTATCTAATAGGCTAGTATTGATTGGTACGAGGTAATAACTTAGTCAAATATCGAATACGATGCTTAATATGAGGTAAGGATAAGGGTTAGGAAAGCAACACACGTAGCCGGACCAAGGTGCGGAGTGAGATTTTCTAGATGCCGAACCAAGGATTTAGAAATACATAACTTATCACTTTGCATGCAAGATACTAGGAAAGAATTGTTATAGTTAGAATTATCAAGTTATGAACCTATGGGGAACATGTAAACCTTAGTTACTTTGATTACTTGATTAAAACTCCACATTAAAAGCTGTTAAGTGTCTCTTTCAAGTTCCTTAGTTATTTTTGCTCATTAGGAAATACCAACCCCCCTTTTATGCTTTTACTTTCTAAGGAAGTCATCAACCAAACAATAGTAATAACAAGTTGAGGTTAAGTCTAGACTATTTTCCTCGTGGGAACGATCCCAACCTCACTAGTAGGGTTATTTACTTGACGCGGCCGCTTTACTTCTCATTTGAGAAGTAAGTTTGAGCGTATCAATTACAAGGGGAGTCAATAACTAGTTCTTGGGATAGGTTCACCTCATTCTTCAGAAATATCCCAAACCACCTCATTGATGATGAGTCACTGAAATAGTACTTTTATCGGGGACAAGATGATAATAATAAATCAGTGGTTGATACGATTGTGTGTGGTTTTAATGGTGAGTGTAATTATGCAGAGATCGCTGAGAAGTTAGAGAAAATCTCCCAAAATAATAAAGCTTGGAGTACTAGGAAGTCACCTACTGGGAGAAACACTTTGTTAGTGCAAGTTTCACATAACCCAGCTGCAGATAAAATTCATGAAGAGATGGCTCAAATGAGAACTAATCTTGGGTTGGTGTTAAAACATGTCACCGGGGGTGTAGGAAAGGTAAATGTGGTGAACTATTTGGCTAAACAACCACCACTGGTTGATGAGTACTACTATGAAGAAGATTCTTATGCAGCGAATGACCAGACATGGGGTTTCTGGCCGAACGCCCAAGGCTCCAATCAGGAAAATTGGTGCCAAGGTCAAGGAAATCAAGGTCGGAACTATGGGAATTAGAACCGAGAGGGTCACTATATTCTAGATGGAAACTACATCCACGACAATAACTTCAACCGGGGTAACTATGGTAATAGAAACGATCAGAGTGGGCCATATGTTCCACCTCAAAATTGGGAAGTTGCTCCTAGGGATGGTGGAGGTAGTATGGCGCGAGTTGAGGATATATTGCAGAAGATGAGGATGAGGTTTGATTCTAGTGATGAGCACGCCAAAGAGTTGAGTGGTGATTTACCAAATATTGGGCAAAAGGTGGATGCACATGCCATCTCAATCAAGCATCTTGAGTTGCGAATGGCCCAATTGTCTTCTACTGTGAAACCACGCCAACCTGGTACTCTTCCTTGCAATACTGTCCAGAATCTGAAAAATGATGGAAATTGTATGGTAGTCACTACTCGAGGGGGTAAGCATACAATGGATCCACCTATGTCGTCCGGCATCGAAGAAGAGAAGAAAGAAGATAATGAGGTAGAGTAAGTTAGTGGTTTGTTGGTAGATAAATCGAAGAAAGAAGATGAGACACCCCAAAAAGGGACCCCCATTCCTAGACCACCACCCCCATTTCCGCAAAGATTGGTGAGAAAGACCGAGGATGGTAATTACCGATGTTTTATTACTATGTTGAAACAACTTTCCATCAATGTCCCTTTGATAGAATCTCTTGAACAAATGCCCGGTTATGCCAAGTTCATGAAATATATGGTCACTCAGAAGAGATCGATTAGTTTTGAGGATGAGATCGGATGCAACACTGTAGTGCTATTACTACAAGGTCTCTTGTGCAAAAGAAATAAGATCAAAGTGCTTTCACTATTCCATGTACAATTGGGTTTTTACACTTTGCTAAATCATTATGTGTTGTTAAGGCAAGCATAAGACTCAGGCCTCTCTCTATTTACAAGAAGTTGGGTTTGGGTGACCCAAAGCCCACTGCGATGCGGCTACTGATGGCCGATCGAACGGTGAAGAGGCCTATTGGGATACTCCATGATGTTATAGTAAAAGTGGAGTCGTTTATTTTTCTGGCAATTTTTTGTGATTCTTGATTGTGAGGTGGAATTTGAGGTGCCTATTATTCTTGAGAGGCCGTTCCTTGCTACCGGTCGTGCCTCAGTTGATATGGAGAAAGGAAAGATGAAGTTTTAGTTGAACAATGAAGAAGCGACTTTCAACATTTGTAGGTCCATGAGGTAGAATAGTGAGCTCCAATCGGTATCTGCGATATCCTACAAGGTTGAGAGTTCGTTCGAGGTACAAAAGAAGAGTGTCTTGGTGTTGAGGCACTAGCGGCAGTGATCATGAATTTTGAGAGTGACTATATCGAAGAGTATGGGTCATTGGTTGCGGCACTTGATCGAGGTGATGTTCCGTTCAAACCAAAGAAATTGGATTTAGATATGAAGCATCGCGAGTTTCCACCCTTGAAACCATCTATTGAGTAGGCTCGAATATTGGAGCTTAAGGCTCTACCACCTCATCTGATGTATGTATTCTTGGGGAAATGTGACACTTTGCCGGTAGTTATTGCATCAGATTTGAATATGCAACAAGTAGAGTGTTTGGTTGAAATGTTGAAGAGGTTCAAGAGAGCTATTAGGTGGACTATTACGAAAATTATCGGGATCCCTCCCGGTATTTTTTCAGATGAAATCCAACTCCTGCACGATCGTAAGCCTAGTATTGGGCACACGAGACGTTTAAATACACCTATGCAAGAGGTAGTGAAGAAGGAAACTATTAAGTGGTTGAATGCCAGAGTCATATATCCGATCGTTGATAGTAGTTGGGTATGCCCTGTTCAGTGTGTGCCCAAGAAAGGAGGAATGACTGTAGTCCCTAATGAGAAAAATGAGCTTGTTCCAATGAGGCCGGTGACCGGATGGAGAGTGTATATGGATTACCAAAAATTGAATGCATGGAACTGAGAAGGACCATTTTCCTATGCCATTCATGGATCTGATGTTGGATAGGCTTGCAGGAAACGGGTGGTATTGTCTTCTTGATGGTTATTCGGGTTACAACCAAATCTCTATTGCACCAGAAGATAAAGAGAAAACCACTTTTACTTGTCCTTATGAAACTTTCACGTTTAAGAGGATGCCCTTTGGGTGGTGTAATGCACCGGCTACTTTTCAGAGATGTATGACGTCCATATTCTCCGATATGGTGGAGGACACTATTGAGGTATTTATGGATGATTTTTCTGTTGTTAGTGACTCGTTTAATCATTGTTTGAATCACTTGACTGAAGTTCTCAAAAGATGTGAAGATTGCAACCTTGTGCTAAATTGGAAAAAAATGCCACTTCATGGTGAAAGAGGGTATTATACTGGGCCATCACATCTCAGAGAAGGGTATAGAGGTTGATCGAGATCAAGTCGAGGTTATAGAGAGACTTCCTCCACTCATCTTTGTAAAAGGTGTGAGGAGTTTCCTTGGGCATGCGGTTTTCTATCGGAGGTTCATCAAGTATTTTTCAAAAATTTCCCATCCTCTATGCAAGTTACTTGAGAAAGAGCGTAAATTTTGATTTTGATGAATCCTGTCTCAAGGTATTTGGTGAGTTGAAGGAGAAATTGGTGTCTATGTGATACCGTGGTTTCACGGTATTTTTAATGCCTTTTCCTGAAGTTTAGTGCATGTCCAAAAGCCTTGTTGTATTAATTTTTCTGTAAGTTTCTCTTTATTTGCAGGAAATCTGTCTAAAGATGAACGTGGAAGTTTTTGAGCAAGTGCAAAAAAGTACCACCTACGGAGCTTGTGACGGTCCATCGTGCCTGTGACAGTCCGTAGGTGGCATCGTAGTGAAATTGCTGCAGGAAGATGGGGAATTCTGACCAAGTGTGGGGTTACAAAGTGCGTGACGGACCGTCGTAGCCATGACGGTCCATCCTGCTGGTTCGTCGTGATGATCCGAGAAGTAGTCCTAGTACCCAAATTCCAAAAAGTTCAAGTGTTATGGAACGAAGACCCTCGACGGACCGTTGTGCCTGTGACGATCCGTCATACCTGCCGTCAAGGTTAATGAAGAGAGCAGCAGAAAAATTTGCAAAGTATGGGACGACGGAGTCCATGACGGCCCGTCACGACCATGATGACTCGTCGCGAGGTCCATCGACCCAACCACGTTTTGATAGATTTCCAGTAAATAGAGTCCTTCTTTGATTAGGTTTTTGTTTATTATAAATAGTTTGAAAAACCTCATTTATGGGGTTAGACTCTTGGTTATTAGACACTTTCATGTTAGATTCTTTGTTGAGAGATTATTTTGATTATTAGACTTAGGATTGTTACACTATTCTCTGGAGTTGATTGTTGGTGATTTTGTCGATTAATCAAGTAAAATTTATGGATTTTATTCTTTCTCAGTGAAGTAAGTGCATGAATTCTTATATCATATATATGAATATATTGATTATGACTATGGGTAACTAAACTCTGTAACTAGGGTTGTGGGAACTATGGGTGAATAATAATATAAACTCTAACTAAAATAACAATTCTAGAATAGTGTCTTGCATGTATTGATAATTCTTTCGCATGACCAACGTTAGAACTCGCCTTAGTGCTACTTGCCAAACCAAGGAGGTGGATGATAGGAAAAGAATTATCAACATAGATTTAGTGTATACTATCTAATAGGCTAGTATTGATTGGTACGAGGTAATAACTTTGTCAAATATCGAATACAATGCTTAATATGAGGTAAAGGTAAGGGTTAGTATAGCAACACACGTAGCCGGACAAAGGTGCGGAGTGAAATTTTCTAGGTGCCGCACCAAGGATTTAGAAATACATAACTTATTACTTTGCATGCAACATACTAGGAAAGAATTGTTATAGTTAGAATTATCAAGTTAGGAACCTGTGGGGAACACGTAAATCCTAGTTACTTTTATTAATTGATTAAACTCCAACATTTGAATCTGTTAGTTGTCTACTTTAATTTAGCTAATTATTTTCATTCATTTAGAAATAAAAAAACCCCTTTTATTGTCTTTGCTTTCCAAGGAAATAATTGACTAAAATAATAGTAATAATAGATTGAAGTTAATTCTGAACTATTTTCCTCGTGGGAACAATCCCAACCTCATTAGTTGGGTTCTTTACTTGATACGACCGCTTTACTTCTTATTTGAGAAGTAAGTTTGATCGTATCAGTCTACACCCAGTATTATTTCTCCGAATTGAATTAAGCAATTTGAGGTGATGTGTGATGCCAATGGGTTGCGTTTGGTGTAGTTTTGGGTCAAAGAAGGGATACAATCCTTCACCCCATTTACTAAACCAGTAAAACCCTTAATGATGCCCAAAAGAACTACACTGTGACTGAACAAGAGCTCCTTGCGGTGGTCTTTGCTTATTTCGCTTCTATTTGCTTGGCAGAAGAGTTATAGTGCATACTGATCACTCTACCTTGAGTTATTTGATGACAAAGAAGGATGCAAAATCGAGGTTGATTCGTTGAGTATTAATGTCACAAGATTTTGACTTTGACGTGAAAGATTGAAAAGGGAACAAAAATCAAGTTGCCGATCACTTGTCCCAACTAGAGGATGGATCTATGCAAGAACTGGGTGAAAAGGCTGAAATTGATGATACTTTCCCTGATTAGCATGTATTGGCTGCTTCTCAAGACTTGATTCGACGCTGATTTTGTGAATTACTTGGCTAGTGATATCGTCCCTCATACTTGTCTTTTCATCAAAGGAAAAAGTTCATGTACAATGTGAAAAAGTTCTTTTGGGCTGAGCCATTTATATAGGAGTTATGCCGATGGACTTATTCGGCGTTGTGTGCCGGAAGTCGAGATGTTGAGTGTTTTGGAGGCAGGCCACTCCTCACTTGTGAGTGGGCATCATAGTGGTATCTGGACAGTCCATAATATATTGCAATGTGGCTACTATTGGCCAACCATACACCAAGATTCTCATGAGTTCGCCAAGGCATGTGATAGGTGCCAAAGAGATGGAGGTATTCTAGACAGCAAGAACCCCCTTTAAATCTCATTTTTGTAATTGAGTTGTTTGACGTATGGGGCATTAACTTTGTGGTCCCCTTATTGAGTTCGCATGGGATGAAGTATATTCTTGTGGCTGTTGATTATGTGTCAAAATGGGTGTAATCCATAGCACTTGCGAAAAATGAAGGGAAGAGTGTCACCGCGTTCTTGAAAAAGAACATATTTTTCAGATTTGGCACCCCAAGGGCCATTATTAGTGATGGGGGATCCCATTTATGCAACAAGTTGTTCAAAGGGTTGTTGGAGAAATATGAGGTTTGCCACAATGTGGCTACCCCGTACCATCCTCAGACTAGTGGACAAGTTGAGGTATCAAACAGGGAATCAAGCAGATTCTACCAAAAATGGTGAATGCGAGTAGAACGAATTGGTCAAGGAGGCTTGATGATGCTCTTTGGGCCTACCGGAAAACACACAAGATGCCCATAGGTATGTCTCCATACAACCTAGTATATGGGAAGACTTTTCACTTGCCGGTTGAGTTAGAGCATAAGGAAATGTGGGCAATGAAGAAAATGAAGATGGATTGGAATGAAGCAGCGGAACAAAGATTGAATGGGTTTAATGAGCTTGATGAGTTTCGCTTGAAGGCATATCAAAGTTCAGACCTCTACAAAGAAAAAATGAAGAAGTACCATGACCAAAAGATTGAAAAGCGCAATTTTGTGGTTGGGGATTTGGTGCTTTTTTTCAACTCCAGGTTGTGCTTGTTTCTGAGAAAACTCAAGTCCAAATGGACTGGTCCATTCTTGATCACCCAAGTTTTCTCTCATGGAGCGGTTGAGTTGGATAATAAGGAGGGTGTAAAGTTCAAGGTGAACCCCCGAAGAATCAAAATGTACCTTGGGAATGCTGAAAAAGAAAATGAAGTGATCGAGGCATACCATATTGATGAAGTCTGAGTAATAAAGAGTCCTGCATCCTACCGCGATGTTAAATAAAGCACTAATTGGGAGGAAACCCAATATGTATCCTCTAGCAAACAATAGTTTTTTTCGTGATTTTATAGGCGTAGTTGCATTATTTCTATTTTTCTCACTTAATGTCACGTATTAATTTTCTTTTATTTTTTAGAAGCAATGGCTAGATAGTAAACTAGGGTCGGTGTCTAAAAAGTGTACAGAAAATACAAAAAGATTAGCTTATTGGGTGATCAATGTGCAGGGATGGAATCCCCAGAAATCTACAGAAAATTGGCCTAGTGCACTGATTGACGGACTAACCGACGGACCATCATCCTGTCAACGGACCGTCGTCCCATGTTTGTTTCTTTAATTTTTTTCTAAATTAGAGTACATTCGCAATCGACGAATCGTCGAATGACTTACGGTCCGTCGATGGGGAATCTTCGTCTCTTCCGACCCACTAACCTGACCCGAACCGACCGGCTATATATTAAAGTTTTAAACTTTTCAATTACCCACCCTTTAAAAACCTTCCCCAAAACCGTTTCCCTCCTTATTTCCCTTCAACTTTCCCACTTCCTCACCCATTTACTCCCAATTTTATCAATCTGATTCTCCTCTTCCCCAAATCTCCATCAGTTTACCAAATCCCTTCTCTTCGCCAATCTTCCATCTTCGTCTGTCTTCTGCCCTGTCGGTGTTCGAGGTCTCTCTTTGGTATTTCGTACTTGCAAGAATTCATACCCTCATTCCCTACACTACAATATACAGGTAAGTCTTTCTGCTCTGATCTATTTACTCTCATTACTTTACATGCTAAATTGCAGGAATATGATAGTAGGTCTTGAATTTGGGACACCGTTGCAAGTTTAAAATATTCAAATTGAATAACTAGTCTTACAACAATGAAAGTGAATGGGATGGGGTGTATTGTCTAATAATTACTGTGTTTTGAGTGTTGTTGTTTCTGACTTAGGGTTTGATAGTCTGTGAGAATATACGTTTAAAACAACGATAATTCATGCCCTATGAATGATGAAATGCTTTGTTAAATGCTAGAGAAACTTAATATTTCTTAGATTCATCTAAAATTGTTCTTTAGGGGTAACAATGGCTGCCAAAATTCTGTCTTTGAAAGACAGAACGAGACCCCATCGACGGACCATCGGTCAATCAATGGATAATCGTTGAGGTTCGTCAACAACATCTCGCCTAATGTTTCTAAGTGTCTACCCACGGGGGTAGACGACGGTTCGTCGACCCATCAACGGACCATCCTGCATGACCGTAGACTCTATCAGAACCCTTATTGTTGAAGTTCCTAGAAACTTTTCTAAGGGTCCATCGAAGGACCCCCATTAACGGACCGTCGTTCAGTCGACGGTCCGTCATGTAGGTCCATTGTCCTTAACAGAAACTATGTTTTTTAAGAATTCAAAAAAGTTTCTAAGGGTCCATCGATGGAGTTGGACCCCCACTGACGGATCGTTGTTCTGTTGATGGTCCGTCCTACACTTCCGTCATCTCTAACAGAACCTTTGTTTCTTCAATGTATAAATTAATTTTCTAAGTGTCCACCGATGGATCCCCACTGAAGGACCGTAATAGGGTCCGTCAGTCAGTTCTGTAGTTCTACATCACAACTTTGTTTGTGTTTCCTCCTCTGTGCTTAATTCTTTTGAGTGTGTTGCATGCCTTAATTAGTACTAATAACCCCTCCTTGTAAGTACACATGAAACCCAAGAAAGACTTAGTCTACTCTCAAGGACGATCCAAGTCTATCGCCCCTTCCCGCCTGTTGGTGATTGGAACGTCTGACGATGAACGCAACCCCGAATACGTGCCCCGAGGCACCCAGACATTATCACATTATTCAAGGACCTCTCAGAACACGCCTAAGAGGGTGGCGTCTGGTGTAGTCACTACCTCCTAGTCTGATAAAAGTGCACACTAACCGGCACACCGTCTTGGTCTGCTGTAGTTTCTGAGAGAACATTTGGCTCTGCGGAGGCTTCCGGGTCTGAAGAAGCTTCATCTTCACATGGGGCCACTGCTCCAGCTTCATCGGTCCACTCTGCCTCATCTGATAAGGCTGACAGTGCGCATTTTACTCCATCACCCCTGACCGACGTCCCCGCATCGATTGTTGATCAGCCAAATCGGCGGTGTGTCGAAAGCCAATATCATATATACAGGGATGCAAAGCAGCTCAACGTCAAAGGGGTCATGACTTGGACTTTGATAGTCAAACAGAGATTTCTTATTGGGAGTCTTCTCACGATGACATCTATACGTGACCTTTTCACTTACCATCGGCCAAACTGGATGGATAAGAGTTTGGGCTGTTACAGCGAGGAGATGGTGCGAGAGTTCTGCGGCGCTTATGTGGCGAATCTAAGGGCTAGTTTGGACAAGCGGGATAACCCCGCCAAACACGTACCACTTGAGCATGTTCTTGTCCGTGGCAAGCGGGTGGATATCTCTTTGCCCTCCATTCGCAGATTTTTATATGGTGCTAACACTGATGCCACCAGGACCCTCCTGACTCCCGAGTTTGACTATCGGTGGAAGCTGGTAAAGGACGGCCATTTCCATCGTGAGAGAGTGCTGAGAGATACCACCAAGAGGTGGATAGCCTAGAACATCTCCGTGGATGGAGAGGGTGTTGATTGGGTGCTGGAGCCCAAAGGATGTATAAAGAAGGCCAACCTCACATTCACGATCAAATTCTTATGGATGTTGGTACGTCATTGCCTCTCCCCCACTGCTGCTGATAATATTGCTAAATGGGCTAAAACAGTGCTGATAGCTGCCATGGTTTCTGGGTTTGAGGTGGATTTTGCGTGGCTGTTACAGGCAGTCATTCATGAGAGGGACTTTAAGTCCACCACTACTTACCTCTTTCCTTGCATGATTTTTGAGTTGTGCAGGTCTGCTGGAGTGCCCGTGTGGCATATTGATGTTCTCTGAGGTGGATCCAAACAGAGGGTCCAGAGATGAGGTGAAGTCGCTCGGTAGAACTTAGAGGACACGGTAGAGCAAGACCAAAAGCCTGACCGGGTACTAGAACAACTCCGAGCTCCTCCCGCTCCACCCCATCTACAGCATTGGTCCCGATCGCTAGGGTCCAGAAGTTAGAGGCCTAAATGGCCACACTTCTGCATCATATCCAGCATTGGATGCAGAAGTCCATTGCTGAGGCGGAAGAGAGAATCGAGAAGAAGATGGCCCAGCGGACTGAGAGGCAGATTATGGAGGTCCATTAGCCCCTTGACGTATTTGGGTATAGGGTTCTCGCATGGACAACCCCTACTGTAGATTTGACGACTCTCCAGAATGCTGTGGCGAGTCTGAGAGAAGATATAGATGTTATATTGGAGGCCCGGGTGCCCGAGTATGAGGCCCCTAATGCGTAGCCTATTGAGTATACGGTGATGGCTGCATTTTTCTCCACCACTGCTGTGCCATCACCACACCCACGTTAGCAGACCAAGAGGCACCGATTTAGAGAGGATGATGAGACTCGAGCTAAGAAGAGAGAGCGTTGGAGGCTGCGAGGAGAGCCTCAGTGATTGAGGAGGAGGCCCGGCAGATGAGGGCTCAGGCAGTGGCTGCTGGGGCGTCTAGATCCAAGATTGCTGATGTTGAGAGGAGCACTACTGAGGGTGCTGTTATTGTTGCGAACACTACCATCTTGTTGACCATCGGCACTATGCGCCTCAGGTTTGCTTCACCTACCACTCGTTTTATATTTTATGCATTGGGAACAATTTCATGTTGTTTTGTTTGGGGTGGGTAAATGGAATGTGAGTGATAGGGTGAAGTCTGAATAGCCCAACTCACTATCCTCTCTTGGGGTTTTCTTGCCTGTGATGTTTCCCCCAAAGAGACACTTTAATTTATTGTTGAGCCGGTATGTTAGTATCTTGTACATAGTATTGATATGAAATCTAAAGCATGATGGCTAAATAAAATGATATCCTGATTTAAAGAAAATGGTTGCATGACTAGGCATAGTGAATGATGAATGTATGGCTCTAAGAATGACATAGAGATACACCCCTGCATGACCGTCAATCTTAAACTCGAACGAAGTGTCTGATAATTTTGAAGGGTAATGAGGTGTTAAGTGAGTGTGAGAGAGTTGAATAGACCACCATTGGTAATGAGCTAGAACTTGCCTAGTTAGTCTTGCTAAAAGTGATTTGTAATAAACAATTAGGAAAGGATCATAGGCCCTTGTTGAAGATAATCAATCTTTAGCCTAGATAAAATAAAACCAAATGAAATTAATCCCTTCTTGATCAAAATGATTTGAGCTTAAAATGAACCTTTCTTTTCTACACCAACTTATCTTAAGGGAAAAATGTGTTGGCCCTGGTCCCTCCTTGGGCATGTGCACCTCAACTTATGCCAAAAGCATAAGTTGAGGATGACTAATGCAGAAAACAACCTTGTCATGAACCTGACCTAACCTTGGGTATTGTGTACCTTGACTCATGGCAAAGCCATGAGTTGAAGGTAAATATTATGAGGAATGCTCCGAAAAGTGGGGCTGAAAGAATAAAAAGAGAGAAACAGGAAAACAAAAATGACTCAAACAAAGTTGAAATCAAGTGAAAAATTGCAAAATTTAAAAGTAAAAAAAAAAAGAAGAGTCACTTACACAAAAGGAGAAAGAAAGAAGAAAAGCAAGGCAAAAGAATATAAGAAAATTAAGAAATAGGACGGAATAAATGATTAAAAGGTAGGATGCTTAGCTGTTATGTAAAGGAGGGCAACAAGTCACTAAAATACATCAAAATGTACTCTACCTGACCTGAGCCTACATTACAAGCTAACAAAATCCTATTGTGATCCTAAGAGTCTAATATGTTGAACTTGAAACAGTGAAAATGAGGGCAAGCCTATGGCGATATCAATAAGGTGTGAAGTTGTTCTGAGAGTGAGTGTTGAAAAATAATCCTTATAATCAAACTAAATACACTGTGTGAAAAAGGAGGATACAGTTTTTGAATTAAAGACACTAGTTGCAATACTAGAAAGTTGGTGCTTTGGTGAGAGATAAAAGAGGAAAGGTGTTGGTGCGTAGTGAGTCTGTGTCATGGTCTAATCCACATGAGTGAGCCTAATAGCAATGTCATGCATGAACATAATGAAAATAATCGGGATTGATAGCCAGATGATTGTGAAAGCTAAAAAAAGGATACTTTTGTACAAAGGTTTTTGGGGTGAGTCATAGTGCGTCGCTTTAGGACAAACAACGAATTTAAGTTGAGGGTGTTGATGTACCATGATTTCAATGTACTTTTAATGATTTTCCGTAATTTTAGTGTGTGTCTAAGGCCTATTTGAAGTAGTTTTAATGTATTTTCCCCTGTATTTGTAGGAAAACTATCCAGAACAAAAACGCTGAAGACTATGCTGAAATTTGCAGAAGTGATGACCTACGGAGCCATCGACGGTCCGTTGACTCATCCAAGGTCCGCAGGTGGCAACCGTTGTTTGAAGATTTATGCTGCTAAGGAAATATCGGGGAATTCTGACTAAGTGTGGGGCTATGAAAGGGATGACGGTTCGTCGTCTCATTGACAAACCGTCCTGGCATACCGTTGGTGTTAACAGAATGTAGCCCAAGTACTTGATTTTTAAAAGATTCCAAGTATGGACAAAAGAAGGCCATCGACGGACCATAGGTCCATTGATAGACCGTCGTTTGGGTCTGTCGATGGTAACATAATGATGGAGAAGATAGCAGTTGAAAAAAGAGTAGAAGTATGGATCGATGGAGGTGTCGACGGTCCGTCGGTAGGGTTGTCTACTCGAGACGCATTTTAGAAATAAGTTTTCCTTATTTCGGTTTTCCTTTTTTAGGACTCTTTTATTATAAATATGATCAAAAACCTTGTTTTTAAGGTTATACTTTTTGTTAATTTTCATATTTGGATTGTTGGTTGTTGAACTTTGGGTGAAAATACTTCACTTTTCTGAAATCGATTCTTACAATATTTTGATTAATTCAAGTGATTTTTTGGATTTTCTTCAAACTTTTTAAAGTAATTAGATGATTCTTGTCTAATCAATATGAATTGTGTAATTCTTAATATGGTAACTAAATCCACGACTAGGGTTGTGGGATCCATGGGTAACTAACAAAATAGAGCTAGCTAAAATAACAATTCTAGAATAGTGTCTTGCATGTATTGATAATTCTTTTGTTTAGAAGTTTTTTTAATGGTGTCCAACGTTAGAACTCGCCTTGTTGCTACTTGTCGAACCAAGGAGGTAGATAATAAGAAAAGAATTATCAACGTAGATTTAGTATACACTATCTAATAGGCTAGGACAGATTGGTGTGAAGTAATAACTAAGCCATACATCGATTATGATGCTTAATATGAGGTAAAAGGTAAGGTTTAGTTAATTACACACATGTAGCCGGACCAAGGTGCAGATCAAAATTCACTAGTTGCCGGACCAAGGAATTATGGATACATAACTTACCACTTTGCATGCAAGATATTAGGAAAGAGTTGTTATAGCTACGGTTATCGCGTAATGAGCCTATGGGGAACACTTACACCCTAGTTTATCTCATCATTTGATAACATCAAATATTTGAACTAGCTACTTGTTTACTTAGACAATTAATTACTTTTTTTACACAAAAATCCCTCCTTTAATTGTTTATTTCCGGAAAGGACGTGTAAATAGAAGTAATTGTAGATTAAAGTTAATTCTAAACCATTTTCTTCGTGGGATCGACCAGAACCTAATATTTGTGTTCTTTACTTGATACGACCACTTATACTTCTTTAGGAAAGTATAGTTTGAGCGTATCACAGGACTTTGCACATCAACCGTCTAGAGTAGTGGTACCCGCGAAGAATAGTAATAATTGTAAAAGACATCCACAAGGTAGGACGGGAGGTAATCAACGAGGTCATAGAGGCAGAGAAAAAATGGTAATGTGGGTAGAGGTAAGTGCAACAAGGGAGGTAGCTCGTCTAGATGATTGGGCTCAGCGTTATGCTTTTTCGGGAAAGAATGAGGTAGAGGAATTTTATGGGTGATCACAAGTACTATTCTTAGCTGTGATCGGATGGCTAATGTGTTGTTTGATTCGGGTTATACCTATTCTTATATATCTGTGATATTCGCCCTAGAATTTGATATGATTTATGATGTTCTCGATGCCCCTATCCATGTTTCTATCCTAGTTGGAGAGTTAGTCATAACTACTAATGTCTATCTTGCTTGTCCTATTTTGTTTATAGGTTTTTAGACATGGGAAGATTTGGTTATTTTGGTGATGATTGACTTTAACATAATCTTAGGCATGACTTGGTTGTCCCCCTATTATATTGTGTTAAATTGTAATACTAAGTTTGTAACTCTAGAAATTCTGAGAAGGGAAAATTAGAGTGGGAAGGGGTGAACAAGACTAAGTAAGCTAAGATCATATCCTCCGTATTGGCTAGTTAATTAGTAGAACAGAGTTGTTTGACTTATTTGGCCCATATTAGGGATGTTAAGATTGAGGCTCCATACTTTGGGTCTATTCTCGTGGTGTCTGAATTTAGTGAAGTGTTTCCTAATGACTTGCCTAGTATGCCTCCTAATATATATATATATATATTTTTGCATTTATTTAGAGCCTGATACTCATCCCATTTCCATCACTCCATATCACTTTGTTATGAAAAAATTAAGAGATCTTAAAACTCAAATCAAGAGCTTTTTGATAAGGGATATATTCTCCCTAGTGCTTCACCATCGGGTGCAAAGAAAAACATAGTGAAGCTTGTGGCAAAGAGACAAAATTGTCAACAAGTGAAGTATAAACATCAAAGGCCTGCAGGTTTGCTTCGAAGAATGCCAATTCTAGAATCTAAATGGGATAGACTAGCCATGGACTTTGTGATTGGTCTTCCCAAGACCTTGAAGAAGTTTGATTCTTTTTGTGTAGTGGATGATAGATTGACTAAGTCAGCCCATCTCATTCCAGTAAGAATAGACTAATGCTGAACTATTGGCTAAAGTGTATGTGAACAAGATAGTGAGGTTGCATGGAGTGCCCCTTTCTATCATCTCAGATCGTGGTACCCAATTTACTTGCAAGTTTTGGAGGAAATTGCATGATGAATTGGGCACACAACTCACTTTTGGTACAACCTTCCATCTTAAGACAAACGACAGTCAGAGAAGACTATTTAAGTGTTAGAAGACATTTAGAGCATGTTTGATTGATTTTGGAGGGCATTTGGGATAAATTATTATCGTTGTGAGAATTCTCTTATAATTATAGTTATCACTCCTGCATATATATGATACCATTTGAGGCACTCGGTGGGAGGGGATGTCGATCACCAATAGGATGGTTAGAGGCTGGAGATATGAAACCTTTAGGGATTGATTTAGTGAAGTATGCTCAAAATAAGGTGAAGAGTATTCAAGCTAAACTTCTAGTAGCCCATAGTTGGCAAAAGCAGTATACGAATCATAAGGTGAGAGACATGACGTTTTAATCTGGTGAAAATGTTCTTCTTAAGGTATCACCCATGAAAGGGTGATAAGATTTGGTAATAAGGGTAAGCTAAGTCCTAGATATATTGGTCAATTTGAGATTCTTGAATATGTTGGACCGGTAGTGTATAGGTTGGATTTACTTTCTAATTTATCAAATGTTCATCTTATATTCCATGTATCCATGCTCAAGAGGTATCATGGTGACAAGAATTATATCATTAAGTGAGACAAAGTTATTTTAGATAAATACCTCTATTATGAGGAGAAACTGATTGCAATTCTTGATCGGGATGTGCACAAGTCGAAGACCGAGGATATTAAGTCTGTGAAAGTTCAATGAAAGTATCATCCAGTTGAGGAATCTATATGGGAAACCAAGAAGGATATGTGAGACAAATATTCCCAATTGTTCATCAAATCTGGTACTACTCCATTTCTTCCTTAGCCTATTTTTCCTAAATTTGTCACTCGCGGACGAGTGATGGTAAGTTCGTATCTATTGTAATAACTAGGTTAAGTCATTATAGAAAATCTAATGGGGGAAATTTTGGGTCAGAAAACTTTTTCGTAGTATTTGAATTTTTCTCAACCTAGTCTAGATTTGGACAAGATCAACATCTTTGAGGTGTAGGGAAATCTGGTAAAAATCAGGTGAACCATTTATGATTTTGATTACACGAGTAGTTAGATAACTTTTTAAAGAATTTGCGTGACTTAAGGGAATCGAATTCGGATGCGTAGTACTCTGGGAATTGATCATAGTGTGAATGATATTTTCTGAGCATCGTGGGTTAGAGGTGTGTCATGGAATGGGGATTTGGCTATTCTTTAGATTGCTCACTTGTTCGGAAATCCTACTTTGGAAGATGATTTTGCTGCTCTAGCGTCATCGTTGTGGTGAGGTGATGGCCACTATGGCGGGTAGGACGCGAATTATAGTCCTTAATAAACCCCTCAACGACCTCATTATGCACTTTTTGACTTTTTGAGCGAAGTAATGAACTTCAGGTGATTCCTACTTGTTTTCCACCATTCTTGAGGTAAAGGTAAGATTTTCACTCCTTGAATTTGTTTCTCGGTCCCTAAAACGTATTAGAATGGGTTAATAATTATGGGAAGGGATTTGATATAAATTCTATGGTGGAGACAATCCTAAGTTAGATGATTGGGATATGAGTTTGATCTAGGGTTGATAGATTGTTAGTAATCCATGTAATTAGTGATTATTTATTGATTCCCGTATTACATTGATTGTTTGTAGACCAAAAGCAAGCGGAACGAATCTGAAAAGGAAGGATCAAGTTTCTTAGGGTTTCAAGCTTATTTCGAGGTAGGTTATGATTGTGATTCTATTGATTGTGTGATGTATTATTGTTATTATTTTATTATGATGTATACATGTATATGAAAGTTGTATTGTTGAAATTAACACTTGTTGAAAATGAGATATATAAATAATTATATGTCATGAATCACTCATGATTGTATGACTTGAAAGAATACTTGTGTTTGTGATTGTGTTGTCTTAATGGATCGAATTGCCATGTTTAACTGGATCAGATTGTCACGATCCTGTATAAATAGAATCGGATTGTCGCATTAGCATAACTATGGGATCGGGTACCACGTTCTGGTGCACTAATAGTCTATGTTTGGGTTCCATGAGAGGACCCAACAACTTGAAATACTTGTGATAAATGTGAAATTGTGAAAGCATGTGATATTCAATATTGTATATGTTCGAGATATTGAATGATTATATTGTTGTAATTAACTTGTTTAAACTAAGAATTCCCATACTTTGATAAAGTCCTTTCAGAACATGTCATTATCATTCATTAGGAAGGGAAATAGAGATTGTTACTAGACACTCTACCTCAACTTATGGATGAGTATCCATCTTGAATCCTATATTTATTCATTAGTGTACAATTCAGAATAACCTTTCAACTAAAACTTCTTCATTAACATAATCTTAGAAAAATCAGTCAGTATTAATTAAGAATAAGACTTCAATCATAACACTTTTACATCCTTGACATTATCATAATATATTCATAGAACTCACACATATACTTCACTTTATGATCATTCATATATCCTTCACGAATATAGAGGTGCAAGGAAAATAATCATCAATTCAACACCACAATATGCATAGTAAATAAACACTTCTATCGTTCAAGTGGATCAACATGTAATTCACAATTCTAATTCAATAAGTAATTGATCATAACTTCCCTTCAAGGCCATAAATCACAATCAATAACACACCAATATTCTACTACAATTAGGCATGTGTAATGATATACTTCAATAATCTAAAGAAACTTAGACAATTGTGTTCACATGCATTCATCATCAACTAACCAACTTCATAAAAGCACAATTTATGAATTGAGAGAATTCATGGGTTCATAGAGTATTTTCATCATAAATCATCAATTAAACACTAATACAATCATAATATCCAATTAATAACCTTTGAAAATGGTTGGTAAAGGAACCATGGTATTGAGTAAAAGCCCTAATTTTATCATGAACTTAGGAACTTTGAATTGACTCTAGGGCTGAGAGCTATCCCTAGATGAAGGATCACCATACCTTTATTAAGAAACCTTGAAGAAAATTGAGGGAAAAACCTAGAAATCCTCAAACTCAACCTTCAATGAGTTCTTCTTCTTATTCCTCCGTGAACTTAGAGAGAGAATTTTGAGAGACGAAGAACTTTTGGGGTTTTGATTTGAATAATTGAAAATAATAGAGTTAATTAAGTGTATTAAGACTTAAAACTATTGATATGAATGATATAAACTATTTCAAATCAACTCAGTTAATAATTAATTAAAACAAAATTACTTAAAACTCTTTAATTTGGCAGCCCCGTCAGGGACTATAGCAAACTTGATGGCTCATGAAGGGGGAACACGGTCCGTGGTCCCTATGAAGTGTAAACTCGTTTTCCTTGCTAAGCCCAAGATTTTAAGTCATATTCGTGGCCACTTCTATAGGCCGTGGTCAAGTTCACTAACCGTGGAGTGGTCTGTGAATTTTGGGCAGTAGTTTGGCCTCAAGGCCTTTCTTCACCATGCCATCAAGTCATCTTCACGGCCACTTCTACGGACCGGGGTCAAGGCCACTGACCGTGAAGTGGTTCGTGGTTTTTTTACAATGCTTAGTCAAGGTAGGGAAACCTTTCCCTTTGGCTTAAGTCTTTCCCCTTTGGCTTGACACTTTCCTTAGCTACCCATAACCAACATAAAAAAGGGTTCTTCAATTATGGATCCTAACACATATCTTGACGGTTACTCACTAAAGTCAATCAAACAAGGCCCGGGACAATATATCATAACGAGAAATCTCACTACAAAACTCAACACAAGGTCATTAAGCTCTAGTTTTACTTATTCATTTTTACGGGTCGTTACAACAAATGATCAATATCCACTTCATAATTGCGATTGTGACTGTTTCTCCTACATGACATGTCATCACCAAAGTAATGTGAATAAAAATTACCACTTTATATCCAAATATGACCTTGAACAACTGATCCTTTGATCTTTTCCCTTTGCTTAATTGTTTCCTTAGAATTGACAATTTTTGTACATGTATACATGTATATATATGTTAATTAAAGACTTGGTGAATATATATAACTTAGTGAATATTTAAAATGTCTACCTCTCAAATGGATACATCCATCTTATTTGAACCGGACCTCCGAGGCGGGCCTCTTGTACAAGGTGAATTGAAAGATGCTCCATCACATCAAAGAAACCACATGGATATATTTTCTCCAACTTAGTTGTTATAACAAGAATTCTTTCCCCCATCCTGTCTAAACTACTCTCCAACAACTTTCAGAACACAATTCTTTAACAAAAAGACTTATCTATGTGATTGGTTTCAATATCATTTCGGGTGGATGACTAAAAGCTATAGGAATTAAAGTTTTCATGAGCACATGACAATCATGACTTTTCATACCTTTCCATTCTTCTTCATTCATATCTTCCCGCATTTCTAAATTCGAATCATAGCCCTCCGACATCCTCAAATTTTTAATCCACTCACAAATTTCATGTTTCTCATTCAAATAATCAACCATTGAGTTCATAGACGCACTTGGAATATTCCAATATGAAATATTCATTAATCTAACCACAACTAACAAGTAAGAATGCAGAATCCCTTCACATAATGGACGACTAAACTCTTCTAATTGATCATGGAAGTGTCTTGCTTCTTCACTAGGAGCTTCATCAAAATATTGTTCGGGTTCCATCCCACCTTGAACCCCGCAAGTATTGTTGATCATTTATGAATCCTATCATGTTCAACCATAGCATCATGTTCAACCCTAATTTGCCCATTTAGGGCCAGCATATTATATTCATCCACAAGCATCGAATTATTAAACATACAATTCAATCCACCTCTTTCTCCATGATCAATTCATACAAAATATCTAAGCTTAAATCCATTACGATACAAATAAACTATGATTGTATTTGGGGTAGAACATTTTCAGCACTTACATGCAATACAAGGAAACCTAACCAATCCATTGTTCTTGAGAATGTCAAGTGTCACTGTACATTCAGTAAAATCTCTAACACCGTTAACAAAGTCAGGTTTCAAACCACCATCAGTTTCATTATGCAAATTATCCATCCACACATGATGATATTTTTGAATTTTTTTTTGAAAATTGGCCTTAAAATTTCTTAAACAAAAACAATGAAACCCAAATGGAGCCTGCCAATTCGGAGAATTATACACGGATGAGAGTATTCCGTGATGCCTATCTGATATCAATGACCCCTCTACGACCCTTGACAATGTGCAAGTGCAAATTATCCAAAAATAAAGTCCATGTCTCTATGCTCTCATTTGCAACTATTGCAAATGTCAAAGGTAATATAGAGCCGTTACCATCTATTGTAATCGCAATCAACAACTTGATATCATATTTTCCATAGACATGTGTTCCATCGATCGATATAACAGGACGACAATGCACAAACCCATAAATGCATGGTTTAAAAGCCCAAAACAAATAGTTGAATACATGTTTAATGACATCGACACGCCCCTCTATTTTCCATTCTACTATTGTTACAGGATTGAAGTGTTTCAAAGCTTCCATGAACCTCGGTAACTCGACAAAAGAACCCTCCCAAGTACCATAGACTTTTTCAAAAGCCCACTTGCGACCAAGATAGGCTTTTCTTTTACTTATTGAAATGTCATATGCTTTAAGAACGGTTGTTTAACAATCTTTGATGGGAAACCTGAAAAGTAATAATAATATTAATTATCAAATAAAAATGAATATTTTCTTATTAAATAAGAATCATCTAAGGATAAAATAGTACCTTGGTGTTCTTTCTATATCAACACGGAGGACGTTAGCAATCATCTCAACATCCAAGTTGAAATGTCCTTCGCGACATGTATCCATATCACATGTATGTTCTTCAATATATCTTCCAACTTCCCACATGTTAGTATGTTTATCAATAAAAGAAGTCAACCTAAATTGGCATCCTTGTTCCACACGCCTGCAAACAAGTCGCCATGATTTTTTTGTCAATTTAATAACAAAGTACTCCCTTGCTACTTTCAAATGTAGAAGTTTAACTTCTCTTTGCAACTGCTTCTTTGAATTGAATAACATGCCTTTTTCAATATAAATAACACCATTCATGAAATCTTCTGGTTCATGCCACGTACGTTGTGATGTATACTCATCATATGTATCACCAAAGATATCTGAACCATCCGGGAGATGATCAAGATAAGGAATTTCATGATTACGAAACGGGCTCATGGACATTGGTCTTGGCGATCGATTGAGAGTCGAAACATCATCATCACTAGATGATGCCTCAAATGGAACATTATCTCCTGATTCCTCAGCATTAGGCAAATCATCACTATCACTAGCTGAAGGTGAGCCATAATTAGGAAGGTCCCGATCATCGATATTCACAGGATCAATGGGTTCATCTTGTGTAATATTTTCCCCATATATGTAAAAAAGTATAAATATTTCGCTCATGCAATTAACTTACTTAAATAAAAAAAATCAAACGTTGAACATACTGAAAATCATCTGCACCAAAAGTAGGCGAGACATGAAAATTTGAGGATGTCCCAACATTTTCCGTCATTTCAAAGTGTAATGACTGACCAAAATAATTATCTAATCCATAACTTGGAGCAATATTCCTATCTTGCTGAGGTAAACCGCTACAAAATATATAATAGAAGAAAAATAAATCATATAAACTAATAAATAATTGACAAAATCAACAAATAATGATTGAAATATAATTATTGAGCATTACCGATCACTTTCATTGATAGTTTCATTTAAATCAAAATCATATCGGCCGGTAAGAATATTTTGATAATGAGTCATGTTAGGAAAATCAGCAGATTGAGTTATTGGAAATTCATCAACGCTATTACGATTTTCTATTTGGGGATTCACATCGACTGATAAATGAGAACGTTGTTGACTAATCTTAAGCTCTTTCCTAACATAGATTTCAAGTATTGTTAACTTGATTTGATCTATGTAGTCATTTGGAACCCTCAAAAAGTCGGTCAACGATTCGTCATTATAGATAATCCACTCTCCAAAATTAACTTGTCCTTGTGATAAAAATGAAGTAGGGTATTTTCCAACTATAATCAAATTATAACCAGTACTGTTTATACCCATTCTTTTATAAATTGCTGAAATGAATTTATGATATCGAACATTAATTGGATATTTAGCATTGTGTTTGGGAGGAAAATTATAATAAACGGTATTTCCGTCATGTATAAATTTCGTCATCCCAATAAATTGAAACTTTAACTTTAGGCGTTGAAGACATTTTTTTTAAGATTGAATAAACAAAATATAGAAGATTTTATGTTATGGTGATATCAATCATTTTAAACGACCTTAAATAGAGATTGAAAGTTTTTTCAGAATAAAAAAAATAAAAATACATAGCGTAATATTTTTTTTCGTTTTATGACATGTCAAATCAACATAATTGTATGACAACACTGAAAAAGCATTTTCGAAACGTGAAAAATATTCCTCTTATAAAGTGTAATAAAAAGTTCCACTTTATAAAGTGGAAGAAAAAACTCCACTTTATAAAGTGTAAGAAAAAATTCTGTTATACATTAAAAATACACGTTATGACACTAACGAAAAACATTTAAAAAAATTAAATAAAATAGAATTTTTTTTCCACTAAACTTATTTTAGTTACTAACTAAAATAGTGAATTATTTTAGTCATTTTTACACTTTTGTGGCTTATTTAGGTTTCCAACTCCTCCATCTACTCTCCTCTTCTTCTCTTCTCCTTCATAGTTGTGTTTAGGTGAACATAATTTTAACATGAATTGATATTAATTCTACTATATTGCATCATGCCTCCTTTGATGTGCAGCACCGCCACGCGTCAAATTTGGCCGACCAACAAACACCGTCATCTTCGCACCTCGATTCTCGGTTCTCCTCTTCGCCTGCTCTCAATTTTGCACGTTGGTGGAGTCTGTCGCTGCTTCCTAGATATATCAGGTGAGCGTCTTTTACACAAATTTCACGGGTCTTTTCGTTTCTTTGATTCTGATTCCCTTACTCGGTCTCTGCTATTTGATTTCGCAATCCTTTTGTAATTCTCTTGCCAGCGAGGCATCTTCGACTTCTCGTTTCAACTCGACTTTGGGTTTCTCTATATTTTTAAGCCTTTCTTGACTTCATGTATTTTTGTATTTTTGCGCTTTATCTCATATCGACAATCATCATGTGTAAGATTCTAACTTGGACATTTACTGAGCCTTCAATTTTTCCTATGATTTTCTCAGTTTGATATAGGATTCAGCTCTTAAAAGTAGACAATTTCTTCTCTACAAACTCAAGGTCCTATTATTAGATTTTGTTGAAATTTATATAATATAGTGTGTAATAAAATTATTCCCAGAGCCTTTCCATAGCTAAGGTAACAATTCACTTTGATTTTGTTAACTTCATCAAACTTTCCTCTGCAAATTTCTATTGCTACTCAAGAATCCACATTTCGCTGTAAGATTTTCAGCCTGCAACTCTTGAATAGTTTTGAAGAAGCAAATCTGAAAATCACTCATGTCATGATATCTCAAAAGTAACATTTTTATTCGTTTCGTACAATTGACAGTAATGTTAATTTATAAAGTTATCAAGTACTGTGGAGATTTGTGTTATGAAGTAGTTGCGAGAACAAATATAGTGGACTTTTTTTAGACCTTTACTCTATTGAAAGACTACCTAAAGCACATAATAAAACTAGATATGTTGTTTTGAACTTGTATGAATAAGTATGCAACCTATTTGATGTTTGCGTATTTCTTCTGCTTTCTTCGCAGCGAGTGCAACTACTACTCCCCACAGGGAAGATGCAGGTCAGTGTATATTGGGAGAAACCTATTCTTTTTCATAATACAACAAGATAAGTTTGAATAAGATGTTTTGATCTAACCTTCATTCCCTGGCACCATCACATGATTCACCATTCTAAGTTGAAAATCGATAATACGAGGGCTTTAATCGTATTATATATAGTCTAATCCTTTTTTAGTAAGCAAAACAAGTCCATTCAAGAGGCAAATGTTATTTATCGGTGTGTTATTCGCCAAGTTGATAAACCATCTATTTTCAATGGTTAGTCTGCTCCTTGATCATTATAGCTTTTGTCTTTTACTATGTGCCCATAGATGACCATGATAAGTATAAATTTAATTTCGAAACTGTTATGAATTAACTACCTCCTTATTCACTTTACCAACCTGATTATTTTTTTCTACATGCTTCGTTCCGTTTTAGTTGTCATAAGTATAATTTAAGCACAGGAGAAGATTTCAACCCAGTTTGTCTACAACATTCTTCCTCGTGTTAATTCTAGAGCCCAACTTCTTGAATGGGTCTAAGCAAATTCTTCATAGATCATTGCTAAATTTGTGAGTTTGTAGATTGAACCACAAAAGCAATGTACACAATTTAATTTCATGTAGCAACCATAAAAACACTTTCTCTTGCGAAAATTTATGCCTAATACATCTTCACTTGCATCTTTGCAGGGTTACCAGTGTTGGAGTTCATCCAATGCAACAAATGTTACACTTTGTACATGCCTTATGAAAAGTCGACGTTTCAAACTATGTCAAATAGTTGATTCAACTTGCCTATGCCTACTGACGACAAAAATAAGTTTAAGTTTTCATTCTAAAACAATACTACTACAATCCTTTTTTGTCCCTCATTTCCAAAATGGTTGTTCCCAAACGAAATACCTCCTGCAGACTAATCAAGATGCATACTCAACTCAATCACTAAACTACTTCCCTTTACTTATGAGCATATAATATATTGTACCGAAAAGGGCCTAAAATACCTTTGAAGTATTGAAAATGGTATAAAATTACTCTTTATCCACCTATTAGCTCCAAAATACCCTTGTCATCCACCCTTGGGTTCAAAATTTATCACTTTTTTAATTGTTTTAAAATTAAAATTTTAAAATACTTGACGTTCAACTATTGGTTATAATTTAATTTATTAATATATTTTATAAACCAACCTACTATGCACTCATTACTAACTAATCCCACACAATTAATAATCCAATTATAATATCAAAATAGTCATTAACAGTATTAAAACACGATGAAATTATAGATTCCTAAAAATGACATCCAAAATTATTCGAGTCCGAATCGAAGCCCCAATTAAATTTATATTGAGCCGCTTATGTAGGAGGACACTTTCAATAGGATTCTCTCTCAAAATTGAATTAGAAATTTATGATTAAAGGTAAAAAAATAATACATACCGAATTAATTCATGCACTTTTTTAAAATATAATTTTATAAATTTTTATGTTTTGTTTTAAAATCTTTAATATATTACTTTGGAAAAAAGTTACCTATGAAGTAACATCACATAATTGAGACATAAAAATAATTAAGATGAATATAGTGAGACTTTTAAGTTTATCGGTAATTTTTATTTACACACTTGAATGTATGATAATTTACTTCTATAGATATTTTCGCCTCAAATTTTTAAAAACACTCAATTGACAGTAGTGTTTCTGTTGTTGCATTAATAACATGACGGGTTCATTAATTTAGAGCGGTTTAATTGGTAATGGGTGGGTAGTGAATTGATTTATAAATTATACTAATAAGTTAAATTATAACAAATAGTTGAGCGCCACGTATTTAAAAAATATTTAAATAGTTTAAATATAAAATCGTTAATAAGTGGTAATTTTGAACCAAAAGGTGGATGACAAGGATATTTTGGACCCAATAGGTGAGTGGAGAGGGTATTTTTGAGCCAATAGGTGGATGGAGGGTAATTTTGTACCATTTTCAATACTTTGAGGGTATTTTAGGCCCTTTTCCGTATATTGTAATAACCTTTCCGATAACTTTGTTTTTGTTGGGCCCGGGCAACCTTTATATATATATATATATATATATATATATATATATATATATATATATATATATATATATATATATATATATATATATATATATATATATATATATATATATATATATATATATATATATATATATATTCTTTTTAATTAAAAGCGTCTTACGTCTATATTTATATTAAATAAATAAATATTAATTTTATGTATATTTGATGCGAAAATTCGCTAAATAAGAGACGGACTAAGAGATTCCGTCCATCACTTTTTGTAAAATAGTTTTAAAATAATATTTTTATTAAAAAACGAGAGACGGTGTGGCAAATGATGTCGTTTTTTGAGCGACGCAGTTCGTTGCTCTTTTGTGCGTCATTTTTAGCAGTTCTTAGTAAGAATAACAGAGAAGGGTTTGATATATCCCTTAACTTTTTCATTTAGGGCAAATATATCCCTCATTATGAAAGCGACTCACATATACCTTACTATTATACAAATGACTCTCATATGCTCTTACCGTTATAATAGAGCTCATATATACCCTTCATCTGACGTAGTTGAAAAAAATAGTTAATAGAATATACACACACACACCTACATGATTCTTTTAAAAATTAAAGTAAAAAGAATCATAAAACTATTTGTTTCAATTACGTCATATGAAGGGTATATATGAGCTCTACTATAACAGTAAGAGTATATATATTTTTTTCATACAAAAAATATTTTTTGACTTCTTTAATTATCATTATTCAACTTTCTTATTTTTTTTCTTTCACTAGTCTTTCGGAATGTGCATTGCACATTATCTATCCTCTATTATTTTCATAAAATTTGTACATGCCTAATTTTGTATCTTCAAATTCATCATGTTTCCAAAGATTGTTATTGTTAGAAGATTTATGCATGCCTAATTTTATGTATTATTCTAAATAGCACTAACTTGCTTTTTTACCAACAAAAAAAGGCACAAGTATATAAATTATGATGTACCACATTCAAGACAACCATGCTATTTCCATACATGTCCAGTAACTTCACTATCTTTAGAATGTCATACATAATCTTTAGGTCTATTCAAAAGTATGTAATTTTATTTTGGTTTGAAGATGCAACAAGAAAATAACAAAAAACTTCATTTCATATACCAAATACATTTCCAAGAAGCAGCATATATTAGGCCATCAGGATTACATCCGTTGGTTCACTACTAAATCATCAAAAGCTCAATTATGCTAAATATTGATTATAGCTTCTAAACTCTTCGTGTATGGAGAAAATGAATGAAAAAGTTGGAGTTAATTTTATCAGGAAAATAAATCTTTGATTGATTATATATACATTGACATTTCAAAAGTTGATATTTTAATAAAGATAGGAAGATGAAGAAATTCAACATTGAGATTAAATAAATATAGTTAAGCACTAAAGAAACGATACAAAGTCAAGAAATAGTAAATAGACATTATTAAGTCTATGAGATACAAAATACACGTTTCATGAGCTATAAGGAGAAACCACAACATCCGAGTTATTCATATACTAATGACTATATAGTCTCTTAAACTTAAATGATTAATTAATTGTATGAATAATGTTTACTACATATATTGAGTTTTCAAGTGTTGTATATACTATAATATTATATATAGTTATTATCTAAATATAATTAAATAAATATTTTATGACATTTGAAATTAGAGCAACTTTTATTAATGGCATTATTAAAGTAACTCAATTTTATATGTATATTTTCTATAAGTTTATGACTTTATATATGAACCTAGATAGTATATTTGAGTTGTCAATAACGAATAGGTTGATGTGAGGATTATTGTTTTTCCTTAAGACTTAAAAGTCGTAAGGAGTTAGAGAAGCATCCAAGGAAGAAGACTTAGAATTAATCTTAGTGCATCCACATGGAGAGTTTGGTAGCCATAAGATTAACATTTTCTAAGTAAGTAAAGCAAATATAGACTAGTTTAGAGATGATGGAATAAATTTATAGCTTTAAAGTATCACCTTTAGACCTAAGGGGCAGATGATAAGATGAGAAACCAAGTCAAGTGTGAAAAATTAGATAGCAATGCGTTGAAAAAAAAGATTTAGAGATATATCAATCCATGCATACTCTAGTGTATTCCTCAAAATTCATTCATTACAACATCTTGTTGATGCTTCTAATATCAAAATTGTGTCTATGAACTATGCTCATACACATGAAATAGATTCACATCTATGCTCGATTCCCATAATGAAGGGCAAACACT
This sequence comes from Solanum arcanum, assembly GCA_027789145.1. Lineage (NCBI taxonomy): Eukaryota > Viridiplantae > Streptophyta > Magnoliopsida > Solanales > Solanaceae > Solanum > Solanum arcanum. The sequence goes on from CM050944.1 coordinate 12,224,874, forward strand.
TATCTCAATGATTTCAATCTAAATCCATAAACTTATCTCATCCTTATGATATCAACCTATTCATATAAGCCCTCATATTATGCTCAGTATGACGAATTTATGATTTACTTTCAATGGCTAACAAAACAACATTATGCAATCCATATTTTTGTATAACACGTCTTGATTGAATCGTACTTGTCACGCCCCGAATCTACCCCTAGGACGTGGACACAAGACCTAGGATCATGAGTCCCCCCAAGCTAACCCTGCTGACAAGTCATAAGCCTACTAAAGATATACTAAATCAATAAATGTTGTGTGGAAGTTAAATCATGAGGTAATCAGAAATGATGGGGAAATACCCATATACTACATCGGAAGTATAAAAGTGAGAGGTTAAAGAACACCTGAAAAGTTGAACTCCAACAACATAGATAAATATAAATATGTCATAAATAAGCCTCTAAACTTACTAGAAGTGTTGGGACATGCCCCAACTAAATCTAGAAAAAACTGAAACTAAAATTGAAAGCAAAGGAAGACAATCGTACCAGCCGTCCTCGAAGAATGAGAACTCATAATTGATTCTTCTTAATTGAAGATCGAGAACCGACCAAAATGTGACCTGAAATCTGAGAACCTGAACCTACATTAAGAGAAGATGTAGCGCAAAGTATGCATTAGTACTTGAAAGTTATTGATCATGCATGATGAAATAAAGATCAACAATAACATAACTGAACCAAGGAATAATATCTGAACAATAATATGAGATAAGCATGATACTAACTGAGAATACTGAATCATGAAATAACTGAGTGCAATGACCAAGTTTATAACATGCCGAAACTGAAACTTGAACTATAATTGGTAACATGGTTAATGCAATTGAATCTGACTGAACTGTGGGAGTTACTAATAACCGACATAAAATCACATGAGCTAAGTGTGGATTCTAATGCATACGCCTTACCGAGAAGGCCCAAATGTCAGGATAGAGGTATAGAAGCATGGCTGATATGATCACTAAAAGGATGCCCACAAAGGGGACATACAACCTACGAGGCACTTAGTTCTGAAACTTGAAGGTGATTGACCCTAATCCACACGGTATTAAGCATCTCCCATTTGATTATGTAGTTAAGAATTTGTGACTGAATTTCTGTAATACTAGATAGCTTTAAATAATGACATGCTAACTTAAGATGCAACATTTACAGAAACATTTAAATTTGGGGCATGTATATCTGACCTAATTTTTTTAATGCATGAACTAAAATAACTACATAGATAGGGTTTAGAGTTTATAAATAAATCTGAGCAAAAACGATACTACAAACATGATAATTTGGTTTGGATCATTGTAACAGCTTAAACCTAACAATTTCTAACATTCAAGAAACCCTAGGTCTAGATAATATTCACAGAGTCAAGATTATAAATGAAATCTAGGGACCTGATGGGTGAAAGGAACCCATACTGAAGGCTCTTATAGTCTGTGAACACATCTACGTGATCACCATAGAAGTAATGTCTCCAAATCTTAAGTGCAAACACCATTATCGCGAGCTCGAGGTCATGAGTTTGATAAATCTTCTCATGTAACTTAAGCTGTCTAGAAGCATAAGCTATAACCTTACCTAATTCTTAATACAAAACAGAGGCCGACTCTGGATGCATCACAACCGGTAACATAACCGTCTAAACCCGTCAAGTTCTAGTCAACCTAGTTTTCAGTTCTGCAATGCTTTTCTTACAGTCATCTGACTACTAAAACTTAACTTTCTTCTGAGTTAACTTAGTAAATGGAGAGTCTATGGATGAAAATCCTTTTGTGAACCTTCTCTAATAACTAGACAAACTCAAGAAACTTCTGATATTTGTAGGAGGGGTAGGTCTGGGCCATTGTTTCACTGCTTTTATCATCTTAAAATCCACTCGTTTTCCTTCGCTGGACATAATATGACCAAGGAAAGAAATGGACTTCAGCCTAAAATCATATTTTCTAAACTTAGCAAATAACTGGCGGTCCTTGAGAGTTTGCAGGACAATCCTCAAATGATTCACATTTTCTTACTCATTCCTAAAGTAAATGAGGATATCACCAATAAAGAGGATAATGAACAAGTCCAAAACTGCACGAACACTCTGTTCACCAAACCAATTAAGCTGTAGGAGCATTGGTTAGTCCAAATGATATAACTACAAATTCATAATGGTCATACCAAGTTCTGAAGGTATTTTTGGGATGTCACTATCTCTTAATCTAAGTTGATGATAACCGAATATGAGGTCTATCTTTGAGAAATGACTAGCACCCTAAAGTTGGTCAAATAAGTCATAAATACTGGGATAAGATACTTATTCTTGATTGTGAATTTGTTAAATTACCTATAGTCATTGTACATTCTGAGAGAACCATCTTTCTTTTTCAAGAACAACACAAGTGCACCTCATGGGGAAATAGTAGGACGAAGCGCTTATCTAAAAGTTCTTTCAACTACTCTTTTGATTCCTTAAGCTCAGTTGGAGCAATTCGACAAGGAGAAATAGAAATAGGTTGGGTATGTAGAAGGACATCAATTTCAAAGTCAATTTCCCTTTCGGGACAAACTCCGGGAAGATCATTTGGAAACTCATTAACTACTAGAACTTACTCAAAAGTTGGGGTTTGGGAGCTTAAGTCCTTAACCCGAACTAGAATATAGAGAAAACCCTTTGAAATCATCTTTCTGGCCTTAAGGTAAGAAACTAATTGACCCATAGGCTCTAATATACTACACTTCCATTCTAAGATTGGTCAGTCTTGAAACTGAAAATAAAAAATCTTTTTTCTACAATCGTCTAAGTCATAATGGGAATATAAGCAATCCATGCCTAAAATAACATCATAGTCTACCATTTCTAACTCTACAAGATCCTGAGGTGACTTTCTAGGATAGCGTGACAGACAATTTCAGTATACCCGTCTAGCTATGACTGGGTCACCGACTGGAGTAGAGATTAAGAAGGGTTTTCAGAGGGTTTTTGGACTAACACTGAAGTTGACTGCGATAGAAGGGTTACAAAAGAAAGAGTAGCCCCTGGGTCTAACAATACATAAACATATAAGTTAAATACTTGTAATTAAGTAGTGACCACATGAGGAGAATCTTCCTCATCTTAAGGGGCCTGAAGAGCATACAAACTATTTTGGTGTTGTCCACCACCTGTACCAGATGAGTTACCCTGCTAAGGCGGGTAACATATCGGTAAAGCTTAAGTTGTAGACTAAGCTTTACTATTAGTTCCTCCGTGACCCTACTTAAGGACGATCTCTCAACCTGTGAGCAAACTGACCACACCCAAAACATCCTTCCTTTATGAACGACACTCCCCTGGATGGTTCTTACCACACTTTCGAAAAGTTGGTAGGTTTCGGTCCCTAAAATAGTACCTTGAGATTTAGAGCATGATGCCCTACCTTTTTATCTTGTCAGAACTTAGAGTATTGAAAACTAGATGATGAAGGTGCAAGATCTGAAGATTTTTGCTCAAACTACGAGCGATTTTTTGAAAATACTCTTAGTTTCCTGTTCTAGCCTTCTTATTATCCTAATCCTTCTCCCTAAGTTTGTCTCCCTCAAACTACTAAGTTTGACTCATGATCCTAGATATGTTCATATTTTCCAGCAACCTAACATTCCTACACTCTATTTTCACCAAGTCGAATACCTCATGTAGAACTTTTTCATTAGAGCCCTCGAATCGATAACTATGTGAGGAGCATAACTGGAGAGTTGGGTGAAATTGAGTCCATACTCTTGGACTAACATGGAAACCTGCCTCAAATTCATAAACTCCTTGGTTTTTGCCTCCCACAACTCTCTCGTGAATAACATGTCTAGAAAAGTTTCACCAAAGCATTCGCAAGTGATAGGAGCGCATTAGTACCCCTGTTTTCCTTCAAGTGAGTATACTAAATGTGAGATACTTCCTTCAACTAATAGGATGCCATCTCTACCCTATCATTACTGGTCACTTGAATCACTCCGAAGATCTTTTTTACCTTATTTATAAAGCTTTATGGATCCTTACCAATCTACAATCCTAAGAACTCTGGCGGATTCATCCTAACAAAGTCACAAACCCTAGCTTCCACTTATCCACCACTAGTGCAGGAACTAGAAGCAACTGGTTGTTTAATTAGTCACACTCTAAGCCAAAAGTTGAATGGCTTCCAAAACTCAGCATTCCAAAATCTTAATTTGGGACCGGAGGAGCTACGTTAATATTATGTGTATTTTTATCCCTTCCATATGATCTACGAGGAGACACAATCTGAAATGCGTAAATTCAAGTTAGAAATGAGAAATTTAGATCATACCTTACACACGATAATAAAAAAAAGAAAGTAAAGTTTTTCCTAAAACACTTTGTATCCTCCTTCTCATTAGATGCAGTGCACTTCACACCCATGAAAAAGAGTCTACTTAGTGCAACTTTTCCGACATCCTAGGACTCTTAATACTAAGGCTCTGATTAAAAGTTTTTCATGTACCGAAGTTAAACCAGGACGTAAACACAAGACCTAGGATCACGAGTGACCCTAAGCTAACCCTGCTTGCTTTATATAAGCATAACAAATCTAAACTGAATCAATAGATATTGTGTAGAAGTTAAATCATGAGGTAATATAAAATTATGGGGAAATACCCATTTACTAAATTTGATTCTACAAAAGTGAGAGCTTAAACAACGTCTGAAAATTCAAACTCTAACATTATAGTTGAATCGAACTATGTCCGAAATAAACTCAAATTGACTAGAATTGCTGGGACATGCCCATCCAAATCTATTAAAAATTGAAACTAAAATTGAAAGAAAAGAATGATAATCATGTCAACTAACCTAGAAGAATGAGGACCCACCACTGATGCTATTGAACCTAAGATCGTGAACCGATCTAAACGTGATGTGGAAGATGAGAACCTGAACCTACATCACTAGAAGATGTAGCGCAGAGTATGTGTTAATACTTGAAGGATACTAAGCATGCACCATAGAATAAAATTGAACAATAACATAACTGAACCAATGCATAATATCTGAACAATGATATGAGATAAGCATGATACTAACTAAGAATACTGAATGATAAAATAACTGAGCGCACTTACCAAGTTTTTAACATGATGAAACTAAATTTGAACTACAACTGATAACATGCTCAATGCAATAGAATCTGACTGAATTGTGGGAGCTACTACTAACCGACCTAAACTGACATTATCCAAATATTGAGTTTGATGTATACGCCCCATCGATAGGATCAAATATACATGACAAAAGATATAGAGGCATGACAGGCGTGAAAACTAAAATGGTGCCCACATAGGGTACTACAACCTACGGGGCACATAGTTTTGGGACTTGAGGGTGAATGACCCTAGTCCACTCGGTGTTAAGATTCTCCGAATTGATTAAACAACCAACAATTTATAATTGAATTTATGTAATACTAAATAGCTCAAAATATTGTCATGCTATCTAAAAATGCAATATTAATATGCTGATAACGAAACATTTAAATATGAGGCATGTGTATCTAAAGTATCTGACTAGCATGTGTAATTCATGAATATGAGGCATGTATATCTAAAGTATCTGACCTAGCATGTGTGATTCATGAACTAAACAAACCATGTAGCTAGGGTTCTGAGTTTATGGATGAACACATGCAAAAATGATACTACTACATGATAATCTGATTTGGATAATTAGAATTACTAAAACCCAACAATTTCTAACTTTAAGAAACCGTAGGTCTAGATAATATTGAGGCAATAAATATTCTTATAAAAATCTAGGGACCTAATGGGTGAAAGGAACCCAATAATGAAATTCCACATACCTGGTGAATAATTCCACGAAGAGATCTTTTGATTTCGGGGCTGAAATTGATGAAAACCTACTATATTTTTACTAAGTCTTGGTGGACTCTTTCTCATCGTGCGTTCCAATTTTCTAACTTTGTGGTGAATGATTTGCTTATGGTGACTTCTAATTTAGTTACTAAACTAAAGCTAACAAAAAATACAAAGTTTAGGGGTTAAACAACGTAGTTTAGGTATCCAACGCAAAAGTAAAAGACTAAACGACCCCAGACTTAACTGTTGATGGGGCCAACCGACGGACCAGACCCACGGACTGTGGATCGAATGACGGTCCATGTTGGTGAACCATCTATCTCCATATAGGGGCTCGAATATGGGGCTTCAATTCATGGACCAGGACCATAGTCCGTGGCCAGTCTTACGACACGTAAGTCAGACCATGGGTCGACACTTGGACAAAATTTCAAGGCTTTCAGGGGTAGGGTCGCAGGTGGTGAAGCACGGATCACCATAACAGACCATGGGTCACCCTATGGTCCGTGGTTGGTGCCCGTTGTTGCCACCTACAACTTTTGAAATATGCACTTTTGGTTTTCTATGACACGGAGTATTGTAGTACTTATGATATTTAGTTCTAAACTCTTTCAGTGATCCTTTTTCAACTTTGACAACGGTGTTGATGATAATAGTTGACTAGTGATAAAATGAAAAGGTTGATGTCTCTTATTGTGGTAGTGCAGGTGTTCTTATTCCATCTAATGTTATAATGTGGATAAGGAATATTATGGTGTTTTACTATGAGTAATAGTTAAATGGGAGCAGTTATTCGATTCCCAATAGTTAGATGTGAAATCTCACTTGGTAGCGATGATGAGAGAATGCAAAATTATTACATGGATCGGTTAGAAGGAGTCCATGGAGTGGTTGTAGTACGAGGCTTGCATTGGTGTTGTTAACATGTTGACAAATACATGATGCATTAGGTGTTTCATGATATGGGCTCAAGGTTGGTTAAATGCAGCTAAAAAGAGAAGTATTCTTTGGATGCGATTCCTTATAAACGGTATAGAACATGAATCTTGTAGTTTAGATAAGTATGACCATCTCACATTTACAATCTTATGATTTAGATATTAGGCTTGAAAGTAGTAAGAGTAGACAATTTAGATTAGACCTCGATAAGAGTAGTCATAAATCCTTGTAGCAGTTATGAGTTGCAGCTAATGAGCTGCAATGTTCATACAAAAGGGCATACTTTAGAGATGTTGCTAGAGAGTTGTATTGCTTAAGGCATAAAAATCTTATTCTTATTTGATACCCTAGTGTAAGATTGTAGTCACGTAATTTTTGACCGAACTTCAGGCATTACACCATTTTTAGTACATAAATATTGCTTTTATATATAAAATAACTATTTTATTTTTCTCGTATTTTGGTAAGTTTATTTTAAAAGATTGAAAAACTACAAAAAAATATGTCCTCTTTTAATATAATTTTATAAATAAGCTAGTATTTTTTAATTATACTTTAGACTAGCTATTTGAGTTTTCTTATATTTTATTATTTTAAAATAATTAGTTAACTTTATTATTTATTTATTAACACAAAAAAAAAAAAACCTACCCATGCATTACCCCCAACCCCACTTCACCATCCCCCCCCCCCCCACTCACCTCACCTTTTTTTTCACACGAGACACACTCCTCCACACACACACACATATTCCTACAAATGCACATATACGGGCAGAAACCAAAAAGGAAAAAAAAGGAGAGGAGACAAGAAAAAAAAAAGTTGTCCTTGCTAAATTTGGAAATCTATAGATTTATATGTTACTCTCCATTGGCTATTCTAAAATAATTTGAAGGTGCATTTATGCCACAATCTATTTATTTTATTTTTATTAAAAGTTTTATGTAAAGAATATGCTTGAGTTTTTTTTTTTATGTAAAATAATAAGAAAATATTTGTTCCATTAAGGTCTCATATTTTCTCAAATAATGTTCTCTGTTTATTTGTTCTTTTAAGAGTTATTTGGAAAAATTGTATATAATAGCAAACTAATAACCTAAAATAAATGGAGTAGCTAGGGTTTGATTTAGTTGTGCTTCATAGAAAACGTTAGCTAAAGTTTGTCACGTGTCTCTCTCCCCAAAATCTCACTCGCCACTCTCCATTCTCGCTCGCCTCTCTCGCTTTACACACAGAAGTGTATAAATTCTATCTCTGTTTTGTATAAAGCGAGAGAAAATTGTATATACACATGCAAAAATATATATCTTCGTGTTATACACTTAATTATACAATTTACAAACATTTTACTTCAAATATTACAGAGAAAAAGGCCAACAAATTATACAATTAGGAATTATACAATTGCAGTGAAATACAATTTTCTCTAGCTTTATACAACATAAGTGTATATATTTTGTTTCTGTTTTTGTATAAAGCGAGAGAAAAATATATATCTTCTTGCTATACACTTATAATTATGCAATATACATACGTTTTAATTCGATTCAACTGTATGCAAAACAAATTTTATAAAAATATTACAGCGAATTATACAATTATGCATTAGACAATCGCAGTGAAATAGGATAGCAAATTATACAACTGCAACGAAATAGGCCAGCGAATTATACAATTTAGGCCAGTGAATTATACAATTGTATATGTATAGCGAATTATACAGTTTTATGTTTGCTATGGAGCACAATTATGCAAACTTTGCTATAGCATACAAATATAAATTTTTTCTTTGCTGTATGCGAAAGTTGCCCTTTATTTTATGATTAGGCCCATTTATTTTTTTGAAGATACTAGCATGTTTATTGATGATTGCTATTCCATGTAGTTAATTGCGTGCTCGTTATGTAATTGCTTATATATTTGATCAGTAATCGAAGTGATTTTGAGATAATAATTTATTATAGATTTGTTAGATTAGGCTATAATATAAATCTGATTGATTAATGATTTAGAAAAGCTTTGTAGAATATGTTTTAGTCTTTTTAATATATTATTTGGATTTAAAAAATAATAATTCTTCCTTTGGGATAAAAGCAAAATGATTATCGCTTTAATTCGAATTATTAAGATAAAAAACAAAATGATATATGAATATAATTTATAGCTTTATGATAAAATATAAGAAACAAATAATTAGGAAAACTAAATAAAAAATAATGAGAAAGCAGAAGAAAAATAATAGAAGAATAAAGTACGAATGTAAATAGGAAAAGAATGAAGAAAAATAATAAAAAGAAAAAAAGTAAAGTAAAGAAAACGTAACACAAAAAGGTTACACCAAAAAGTAAGAAAAAACAGAATGTTGACAAAAATAAATAAATAAATAAAAGATAAGAAGGAAACAGAATGTAAAAGCTAAAACAAAATAAAAGTAAAAAAAACGTGAAAAAAATATAATTACAAATAAAAATAATAATAATAAAAAAGACAATTTTAAAATATTCAAACTCAAAAATCTCAATCCTACACAAATTCTAATTTCTAGCAGTTAGATATAAATATATATGTTCCTTATCAACAATAACACACAAAAAAATATAAATATATAAAGAAGGGAAAAAAAGAACTTGTAAATATCCATTTCTTAACTTTACTTTATTTAGTGTGAATAAATTCGTGTGCATATACATATTTCTAATCAATGTACATATATTAAAATAAATAAGATAGTTTTAAAACCTATTTTAAAACAAAGAAACTAAGGATAGTTATTTTTGAAAAGAATAGGAAAAATATGGAAAAAAAATTCAAGTGTAAAGTTAGTTTTCGGTCATTTTCAAATGACTATAACTTCTAGCTTAGGATGAGTTAGGGTCTGTTCTTTAAATAGTTGGAAATCCCTTGAAGAGATCTTTACAACTCCTCCGAGTTTGTGCATTTTCGATATCGTATGAGGGAGATATGCCTATCGAAAGTTGGGTTATTGTTTTGAGGAAAGTCCAATCCAAATTTTAGTAAAGGTAAAGTAGTCTTTTTGCCCTACTATTTCCGAATGTGTTTTAAGGGTTTATTAAGGGTAAAACTAAGCCTTAATTCAGTTTTAGAAAATTGAAATACGCTTTGATCTTGGAAGAAAATAGAAGAGAAGAAGGAGAAAGGAGAAAACGCCAAGAATTCATCAAGAATGCCAAGATTTTCGAGTGGAATTCATCGGGATTATCCCCATAAGGTATCTGAGATCTTTCTATGTTGGGTTCTTTCACCCACAAACCAATATGCTTAATTCAATGCATTTAGAGTAGATTGAATGTTGAACATCGAAGTTCTTGAAGAACAATATTTGGATTCTTGTTGGTTGAGTTGGAGTATACCTTTATTTGTTTTTGATTTGTGTTTCCGCATTGTTTTCCGAGTCTAATCAATTGGGTTTGAGAATATTAGTGATCCTATGTGTTTGGGGAAAGATCCATAGGAGTTTAGAAGGTTTAGAGATGAAAATCAGAATCCCTGGGACGCCGTGCCAACAAGAGCCCTTCAGGACAGACTCTGTCCGTCAAGCTCTGGCGCTTTGTCTAGAACGCCTGAGGACAGTGTCAATCGGTAAGGATCGATGCCCCAAGTCTCTCAAAGAGCCAAGTCCAACTAGAGACCCTATTCTTCCCCCATCTTTTCGTACTAATTCCTAAGTGATGTACCTATGTTTCTTTGTTGAATACAACACAATAAAGTACATCTAAACATCATGTAGTCATCCATAAACATGATATCATGATCCTTCAATACATAATTTTATTCAAGGAAAGTTAATATCAAAGTTAAAGAGGTTAAAAGTTAAGAATAAAATCAAAGTAAGTTCTTAAAGTTTTCAAGAGTTTAAACAAACATTTTTTATTTTTTTTAAGGCCCAAGCTACAAGTTGAGAAAACAATAATAATTGAGTTTAAACCTCAAAATTTATAAGGTAACTAAGTATTCCATAAAAGTTAAGTTTCAAGTGAAGCAAAGAGCAAAAAGGTGTTAGTATCCTATTCATGAATAGTAAGAGTCAAGTTACTATGTAAATAGTAAGAGTCAAGTCACTATGTAAATAGTAAAGGCCAATCGTCCTTTAGCAAGGATGAAAGGTTATTATGTATGTCTATATAAGAGGCATTTGCCTTCATAAATAAATCATCCTTCATCCAACAATCTTTTCTATACTCTAAAAATTACAAATCCGCTTCCCCCCCCCCCCCCCCACATTGGTATCAGAGCTAGTTAATTAAATAATTATGGAAAACAAACCAACTATGTCGGAAGATCTACAAAAACAGGTATACCATTTTATATTCATGAGTAGCTAAATTAATTTATTCCCGAAAATCTCTTGTTAATTATAATTGTTTATCATGCTTGAATAATGTTATAATAACCATCTTTAGAAAGTTTGCTACAGAAATATTCTTCGAATAAGTATGCTCAGACTATGCCATCCTAAGGTTGAAACCGGTGGCGAGAGAAGGCCGTTTAGGGAGTAAACAAAGTTGAGGCGCTGTTAGGGTAACTAATCAAAGAAGAAAGTCAGAGTAGTGACCAGACGAGATGATTATTAAATCATTATTTTTGCATAATAAGCAAGTATAATTTATTAAGAGGTTGAAAGGAATAAAATTTTAGTGAAAATAAAAATGATAAAAATGGAAACTTACCTATTAAACAATGATGTTGAATATAAGATATTACTACTCTATATACTAAAAATCAATATTGATATAAAAAGAGAAATTTATGACAAATTATTAACATATGAGATAATAGAAATAACAACCCAAGGTTGGACTAAGTTAACCATACAAAGTATACAGGATGAACTTTATTATGATATGTATGATTTATATGATGATTTAGATATTGGAGATTAAATATGACTGAATATTGGCTAAGGCGATATGGTAGAAATTACAGGTTAAAAAAGATTAAATATCCAGATAAATTAAGTAAGCTTTTTAAAATATTATATAAAAATTATGATGGATAAAAATAAAAATACTAAAATAAAAAGAACCAAGATAGATAAAAAGGTAAGAAAAATATGGAAAAAATTAAGATCTTTATATACAGGATATGAACTATCACAACTAGTCAAAACAGATAATGATAAAAAAGATCAATTGATAAACATAATTTCAAAAACAGAATATAAATATGTCCGCTATTTGAAAAGACAATATGAACAGAGAAATCTATAAACAACGATTAATAGAAGAAATAAGGGAAAAAATAGCTGAAAAAGAACAAGAATTACAACATAGAAAAAGAAGATTAGAAGAAAACATATTAGCAGAAGTATGTAATAAATCAATACTAGCACAAAGAAAAGATATATCCATGTTAAAATTAGAATTAGATTGTCTTGAATATGAGTTACAACATAATATAATACATAAATTATAATGAATAAAGAAGAATTTGCAGTAGACGAAAAAACATACGAAAATCAAGAAGGAATGATAATAAAAATAATATTTTCAAATCTAGGAAGAAGATATAAAAAAATGGGAAATAATCTATACTTAATGTTAGAAAAAGAAACGGAAAAATTAGAAGATAGTTTAACAGCTATGATAAGAATAACAAAAGAAAATGAAGAAATAGACAAATCAAAAGAAATTGAAAAAATAAAAATACAAGCAAAACAAGAAGTACAACATTTAGAAGAAATAAAAAATACAAGAATAAGTGAATTAGAAAAGGAATTAGCTAGGCTAAAATTATTATATGAAAATAAGCAAAAACAAAAGGAAAAAGATAAAGAGCTTGAATTAACTAATGAAATAAAAGAAATGGAACAAAAATTAAATGAAGATATTGAGATAAATGAAGTAAATGAAATAGATGAAAATGAAAATGACCAAAAATCAGAAGTAAGAGACATAAGAGAGACATATCTGTAAATCTTAGAACAGACAAATAAAATAAAAAAAATTGGAAATAAACACAGGAGATATGAATAGACCCAGTACGTCAAGAGTCAAAACCCCAGATAATAGTCCCAGAAATAGTCCTAGAAGTAGTCCTAGGTGGACACCACCAACTTATTATACAGAAAGTTATCAACAATCAGATAGAAATAATGCAATATGGAACAGTAGATTGAATAAAAATTGGATACCGAAACCAATAAGTGAACAATATAATTTTTTAGACTTAGATTGTGTCACAGACATAAATAAAGCAATATTACTATGGACAGGAAATATATCTAAACAGTTAATAGATAACAAAATAGAAACAACAAAAACACCGAGATACATAGAAAGAACATTCGGAGGAACAAGAAAATTATGGATAGAAAATCTACCCCAGAAAGTTTAGAAGTACTTAGGAATGATAAGAAAATGGATGGATCCCCATCAGCAACAAATATAGATATACTAGACAAATATGAATCAGCAATAAGAAATGAATTTGGAGGTATGACCACGGATATAAGAGAACAAAATAGGGAAAAAATAATAAATAGACAACTTATGACAAAATTGGCTATATGTAAAATGTGTTATATAGAAGAATATACTTGTGCATTCAAAGAATATTATTACAAAGCTAAATACAATTTAGACGAAGCAAAAGAAATAAGAAAACAATATTTTACAAAATTACCAGAACCATTTAGTACAAAAATAATAAAGGATTGGAATAATGAAGGAATGGTAGATACTTTAGGAGCTAGAATAAAATTTCTATCTCAATGGTTTACACAATTATGTGAGAACCAAAAAGAAAAATTAAAAATGAAAAAAGTACTAAATAAAAAATTATCATGTTGTAAAGATAAAATGGCACCACAATTTTGATGTACAAATAAAAAACAAAAATCCAAAAGATATAAAAATTATAGAAAAAATAAAACTAAGTATAAATATAAACAACCAAGACGAAGGTATTATGTAAAAAACTATAAAATGAAAAGACCATATAGACCAAAAAGAAAGGTATCCCAATGTACTTGTTATAATTGCGGAAAGATAGGACACATAGCTAAAGATTGTAAATTACCTAGAAATCCAAAAAGAAAACAAATAGCAGAATTAATTATAGATGATGAAAAATATATGCAAATAGAGTACATAGATTATGAATTAAGTGAAAATGATAGTATATATGAAGTATCAAATATAGAAACTGATAATGGAGAAGAAAATATTAACCTAGATAATAACGAAACAGATGAAGAAGAAATATAATGTCTGAAAACGAAATAATATCTAAAGAGAACTATGAAGATGAAGAATCATCACACCAAAAAATTATATTTGATAATACACTTTTTGAACAAATAAAAGGAAAAGAATTAGATTTAAGTGTTGAAAAAATACTTGACATACCTATACTAAAAAACTGGTTTAAAAGACAGAAAGAAGAATACTATGTAGTTAGTCAAAAAGAACACATTATAGAAGGTAAATATACAAGTGGAAAAGCATATATACCTATAATAAACAAACGAATAATAAATAAAGAAATACAAAACATAAAAAATAAAGAAGCTATAAAATGTGTACATTTAGGAGGAACAGAATTACTAATAAAAGCTTGTTTCAGAGAAGGAATAGATACACCCATTGAAATATATTTAGCAGATAATAGAATAAAACATCCTATAGAAAAAAGTGTAATAAGTGCAGTTAAAGGAAATTTAATATACCAAAAATTTAAATTTATAATAAGTGCTAATTATACAGTAGCATTAACAGATACAAATATAGATAAATCATTAGTATTATATTGGAAAATGTCAGGAATAGAGTTAGCACAAGAAAGTAAGGTATTCACAGCAAGATGTAAAAATCTTCATCTATTAACAACAAAACATAAAATAACAGCAAGAAATAAAATTGATAAAATAAAAATAGAAAATCCTTTTGAAAGAATAATTACGGTAATAGATAATAATGACTATAGTTATAAAGAAATGGATACAGAAGAATAATTGGAGATAGTAAAAGAAAGATTGAGTACCTCAAGTACACCAAATACAAACAGATTAAATATGATGACTAGAGCTTCCTCATCAAGAATGAGTTCATCTAAAAGAAAATATGAAATATCACAAGATTTAGAAGAAATGACAAAATATCATTATTTTATAACAGGAATAATGGACCAGAGAAAATATAAAATCTTAATAAACACAGGACAAGAAGAAAATCATATAACAAGAGAACTAGTATTAGAAGAAGAGATTATGAAAACAGGACATATATGCCCTAGATTACCTAGTGAAATAGTAAATACAAATGAAGAAACAACAGAAAAAGAAATAATTATAGGAGAAATTCCATTAAAAATACAATTTAAGATATATGAAGGAAATCAGAATATCACATTAGGAATAAAATGGTTAGAAAAGGTTAAACCATACAGCATAGAAAATGAACAATTAACAATAACTTGTCAAAATAAGAAAATAATTATAAAAAGAACAAAATGATTAATGAAAATATTTATACTTGCAAAATTATTGTAGAAGGATATCACAACAGATACTATACCCTTATGATAGATACAGGAGCAGAAGCGAATATATGTAAATATAATTGCTTACCAGAAGATAAATGGGAAAAATTAAAAACACCTATGGTAGTAACAGGATTTAACAATGAAGGAAGTATGATTAAATATAAAGAAAAAAATATAAAAATACAAATATGTGATAAGATACTAACAATAGAAGAAATGTATAATTTTGAATTTACCACAAAAGATATGTTATTAGGAATGCCATTTCTAGATAGATTTTATCCACACATAATAACAAAAACACATTGGTGGTTTACCACACCATGCGGAAATAAAATAGGAGCAAAAAGAGTAAATAATAAACAACGAAAACCTATGGAATGGATAAAAGGAAGTGAAAAAATAAACCAAGAAATGGAAAATATAAATAATAAACAGATAACACAATTAGAAATTATTATATTTGCTATAGACAAAATTAAAATTATTAATGAACAACTAGAACAATTATATAGCGAAAATCCATTACAAGGATGGGAAAAACATAAGACAAAAGTAAAAATTGAATTAATAGATGAAAATAACATAATAACACAAAAACCATTAAAATATAATTTTGATGATTTAAAGGAATTTAAAATACATATAGATGAATTATTAGAAATAATTACATACAAAAAAGCAATAGTAAACACACAAGTCCAGCATTTATAGTTATAAAACATAGTGAACAAAAAAGAGGTAAAAGTAGAATGGTCATAGATTATCGTAATCTAAATGCTAAAACTAAAACATACAATTATCCAATACCAAACAAAATACTAAAAATAAGACAAATACAAGGATATAATTATTTTAGCAAATTTGACTGTAAATCAGGATTTTACCACCTAAAATTAGAAGAAGAATCTAAACAATTAACAGCATTCACAGTACCGCAAGGGGAAAAACATAAGACAAAAGTAAAAATTGAATTAATAGATGAAAATAGCATAATAACACAGAAACCATTAAAATATAACTTTGATGATTTAAAGGAATTTAAAATACATATAGATGAATTATTAGAAAATAATTACATACAAAAAAACAATAGTAAACACACAAGTCCAGCATTTAT
Source organism: Solanum arcanum (assembly GCA_027789145.1). Taxonomy (NCBI): domain Eukaryota; kingdom Viridiplantae; phylum Streptophyta; class Magnoliopsida; order Solanales; family Solanaceae; genus Solanum; species Solanum arcanum. The sequence continues at coordinate 12,241,326 of CM050944.1, forward strand.
AGTTATAAAACATAGTGAACAAAAAAGAGGTAAAAGTAGAATGGTCATAGATTATCGTAATCTAAATGCTAAAACTAAAACATACAACTATCCAATACCAAACAAAATACTAAAAATAAGACAAATACAAGGATATAATTATTTTAGCAAATTTGATCAGAATCAGATTTTACCACCTAAAATTAGAAGAAGAATCTAAACAATTAACAAAGATTCACAAGATCATAGGTTTCTATGAATGGAATGTTTTACCTTTTGGATATAAAAATGCACCAGGTAGATTCCAACATTTTATGGATAACTATTTTAACCAGTTAGAAAACTGTATCGTATATATAGATGACATATTGTTATATTCTAGAACACAAGATGAACATATAAGATTATTGGAAAAATTTATACATGTAGTAAAAAACACAGGTATAAGTTTGAGTAAAATGTAGTTATGTATTGTTGTTTGTTGGGATGCTAGTCATGAGTAAATTCCTTCTTTGTCACGACCCAAAACGGGGCCGCGACTGGCACCCACATTTACCCTCCTATGCGAGCGAACCAACCCATATAGACCTTAACATTTCAATTTATAACAACAGAAAATAATGCGGAAGACTTAACTCATTAATAAAACAATTCAAAACTATTATTAATATCCCCAAAATCTGGAAGTCATCATCACAAGAACATCTATCTCAAATTGCTAAACTAAAACTGTCTAAGAAGCTAAAACTAATACTAGCTAGTCCATGCCGGAAGTTCAAGGCATCAAGACTTGAAGAAGAAGACCCAGTCCAAGCTAGACGCATTAGCTCACCCTGAATTTCCGAAGGTAGTGAAGGCTGGCTAGACCTACTGTTGAGTTGAAGTTGACGGAACGTTTGCTGCATTGCACAAATAACAAAGAAGAAAACATAAAAGTAGGGGGGGGGTCAGTACAACCACAAGTACTGAGTAGATATCATCGGCCAACTCAAAATAGGGAACAATATATATCAATAATAATGTAAATCAACTACAATACTCAACATGTAGCAATAACAACATAAATTCCTCAATAACTACAACCGAGTTCACACGTGAGGACTCAAGCCTCAATACCATACTCATTTGGGAATTAAGTTCATTAGATTGAGTATATTCATTATCTTTCAAGATTCATTATCTTTCTTCCTCTTGTGTCGGTACGTGACACTCCGCTCCTCTATTTCTATCCTGGTGCGGGCGTGGCACTCGGATCCTCATATACTATCCTGGTACCGGAACGTGGCACCCGATCCATATTCTATCCTGGTGTCGGAACGTGACACTCCGATCCTCATATTCATTCTATCCTGGTACCGGAACGTGGCACCCGATCCTCATATTCATTCTATCCTGGTACCGGAACGTGGCACCCGATCCTCATATTCATTCTATCCTGGTACCGGAACGTGGCACCCGATCCTCATATTCATTCTATCCTGGTACCGGAACGTGGCACCCGATCCTCATATTCATTCTATCCTGGTACCGGAACGTGGCACCCGATCCCCTAATTCATCAAGCCTTCTTTCATACTAAGGCATCATCATTAACAAGTGAATTAGGGTTTCTATCAAGATTTGGGATTCAATAGCTTTATCATGCTTATTTATTCACAATTTCATAATCATATTCATGCAAGCATACAATTTAAGCATATAGAAGGGTTCACAATACTATCAATACATATCATTCACTATTAAGAGTTTACTACGAATATCGTAAGAGAAACCATAACCTACCTCCACCGAAGAATTGGAATCAACAAGCAATTTCCCAAGCTTTGATATTCTTCTTCCTTGTTCGGCTCTCTCTCTCTCTTTCTCAATCGATCAATCTATCTCTCTCTTTTCTTTTCTCTTTTTCTTATTCCAACCCTCTTTCTTTTACCCTAATTCATATATAATTAAGAATGAAAGATGGTAATAATGACCCACTAATTAACTTAAGGTTACCTATTTTAACCCCCAAGTAATTAGATTTATTAATATTAACCCTCAAACTTTATAATTAAGGAAAGAATAGTCCAAAACGTCCCTTAAAACGTGGAAAGAAATCCGATTCGACCGGGATCACGCGACTGTGGACGGGTCATTATGCCTGCGACGTCCGTCACTCAGGTCGCCGCAGCCTCTTAAACTCAAAGTGGATCAGTGACGGTCCGTCACCCCGTGACGGTCCGTCCGTCGCCGTTCACGGAGTTCGAGAGTCGATTTTCGCATCAAATTTCAGAATTCTAAGTGTCATGGGACGAAACCTCTGTGACGGACCGTCGTTCCTATGACGGTCCGTCGTGGTGTCGGTAGTCTAGGCCAGTTTTTCCAGAAATAAAATCTGCTGCTCAAAATGACTAAACGGGTCGTTACAATAGATACCAATTTACCCATCATTCGTCCCCGAACGATCAAAAGAAGAAAAACAAGGGCGGAAGGAAGTACCTGAATCTGTAAACAGATGTGGGTATTTTTCTTGCATATCTGCCTCCTTCTCCCAAGTAGCTTCTTCAACCGGTCGATTCTTCCATTGCACCTTGATGGATGCAATCTCTCTTGACCTCAACTTGCGAACTTCTCTATCTAAGATAGCAACAGGCTCCTCCTCATAAGACAAGTTTTCATCAAGCAAAACTGAATCCCAACGGATGATGTAGTTTCCATCTCCAAGGTATCTTTTCAACATGGATACATGAAATACCGGATGTACTCCGGACAGCCCTGGAGGTAAGGCTAATTCATAAGCCACCTCCCCTACTCGCTTTAGTACCCCAAATGGTCCAATATACCTTGGACTTAGCTTACCTCTTTTACCAAACCGCATCACCCCTTTCATTGGCGAAACTTTCAACAAGACTTGTTCACCCTCCATGAACTCTAAGTCTCTAACCTTTCGATCTGCATACTCCTTTTGTCTACTTTATACCGCCGTAAGCTTTTCTTGAATAGATTTCACTTTCTCCATCGAATCCCTCAACAGATCAGTACCCCAAGGCCTAACCTCAAATGCATCAAACCACCCAATGGGAGATCTACACCTCCTCCCATACAATGCTTCAAATGGGGCCATATCAATGCTTGAGTGGTAGCTATTATTGTATGAAAACTCTGCTAAGGGTAAGAAGCTATCCCAATGGCCACCAAACTCTATCACACATGCACGAAGCATATCCTCCAACACTTGAATCGTTCGCTCATCGCCCATCGGCCTCCGAGGATGGAACGCAGCGATACTAAGGTCCACCCTAGTACCCAATTCCGTATGCAATGTTTTCCAAAACTTAGAAGTAAACTGCGTACCTCTATCTGATATGATGGATAGTGGAACCCCATGCAATCGAACGATTTCTGAGATATAGATCTTGGCTAACTTCTCTGCATTGTAAGTCACCTTGACCGGGGTAAAATGAGCAGACTTAGTTAACCTATCAACAATCACCCAAATGGAGTCATACTTACCCATTGTCTTTGGAAGACCAACCACAAAGTCCATAGCAATTCTTTCCCACTTCCATTCCGGAATGGGCATTCTCTGAAGTGTTCCTCCGGCCTTTGGTGTTCATACTTTACTTGTTGACAGTTTGGACACTTGGCAATAAAGTCAACAATATCGCGCTTCATTCTACTCCACCAAAAGTGTTGCTTTAGGTCACGGTACATCTTGGTCGCACCCGGATGTATAGAATACTTTGAACTATGAGCCTCTGTCAGAACAGTGTTGATCAAATCATCAACTCGGGGTACACATACCCTTCCCTTGATTCTCAAAACACCTTCCTCATCGATTTGTGCTTCCTTAGCCTCTCCTCGCAATACTTTATCTTGAATTCGTCTTAGTTTCTCATCATCAAACTGTTTTCCCTTAATCTTGTCAAGAAAAGAAGATCTTGACTCCACACTAGCCAACAATCCTCCCTTCTCATTTACTTCTAACCTCATCAAGTCGTTAGCCAGAGTCTGAACCTCTCTAGCCAATGGTCGTCTAGAAGCTTTCAAGTGAGCTAGACTTCCCATGCTTCCCGCCTTTCTACTTAAAGCATCCGCTACAACATTCGCTTTTCCCGGATGATACAAGATAGTGATATCGTAGTCCTTTAGTAACTCCATCCATCTCCTCTGTCTCAAGTTCAAATCTTTCTGAGTAAAGACATACTGAAGGCTACGATGATCCGTGTAGACCTCACACTTAACCCCATATAAATAGTGCCTCCATTGCTTTAATGCAAACACTACCGCGGCCAATTCCAAGTCATGAGTTGGGTAGTTACGTTCATGCACCTTTAATTGCCTTGAAGCATAAGCAATCACACTCTTCTCTTGCATTAGCACTGCACCCAACCCAGAATAGGATGCATCACAATAAACAATGAAGTTCTTGCCTTCCATGGGCAAGGTGAGAATGGGTGCGGTAGTCAACAAAGTCTTGAGCTTCTGAAAGCTTTCCTCACATTCATCTGACCATACAAATGGAACATTCTGCTTAGTCAAGTTCGTCAATTGGGAAGCAATAGAAGAGAATCCCTTGACAAATCGGCGGTAGTAGCTAGCTAACCCAACAAAGCTTCTTATTTCTGACACATTAGTGGGTCTTACCCAATTCTTCACTGTCTCAATCTTAGAAGGATCTACCATTACCCCATCCTTCGAAACTACATGCCCCAAGAAGGACACTGCATCTAGCCAAAACTCACACTTAGAGAACTTGGCGTAAAGCTTTTTCTCCCTCAACATTTCCAATACCATTCTCAAATGCTCTTCATGTTCCTTCTTGCTCTTCGAGTATACCAATATATCATCAATAAATACGATCACGAAGAGGTCCAAATATGGCTTAAAAATCCCGTTCATCAAGCTCATGAACGCAGCAGGGGCATTCGTAAGACCAAAAGACATCACCACAAATTTGTAATGCCCATACCTTGTTCGAAAAGCAGTCTTTGGCACATCCGTTGCCCGTATTTTCAATTGATGATAACCAGATCTCAAGTCAATCTTGGAGAAGACACAAGCACCTTGTAACTGATCGAACAAGTCATCAATGCGAGGAAGAGGATAATTGTTCTTTATGGTTACCTTGTTTAGTTGTCTGTAGTCTATGCACATCCGAAAACTCCCATCCTTCTTCTTCACAAACAAAACCGGAGCACCCCAAGGAGATGCACTTGGTCTGATGAAGCCTTTGCTCAACAACTCTTGAAGTTGTGCCTTTAACTCTCTTAACTCTGCGGGAGCCATTCTATAAGGGGGTATAGAAATGGGACGAGTACCCACTTCAAGATCAATACAGAAGTCAATATCCCTATCCAGTGGCATACCAGGAAGATCTGCAGGGAACACATCCAAAAATTCTCGAGCTACCGAAACCAATTCAATTGAGGGTACTTGGGTAGTGTCATCCCTAAGATGTGCCAAGAAAGCTAAACAACCCTTACTAACCATCTTCTGAGCACAAAGAAAGGACACGATACGAACCGGATTGGAAGTGTAGTCACCCTCCCACACTAACGGATCTGTCCCAGGCTTGGCTAACGTCACAGTTTTAGCGTTACAATCCAAGATCGCAAATTGCGGAGAAAGCCAAGTCATACCCAGAATTACATCAAAATCTCCCATTTCTAAAATAACCAAATCTACATAAGTGTTGCTCCCCACAAAATTCACCAAACAAGACCTATATACCCTTTCAACTACCACAGACTCGCCCACCGGAGTAGAAACACGAATAGGCATATCAAGTAATTCACAATGTAGATTTAGACCATTAGCAAATGAGGAAGATACATAAGAAAACGTGGATCCAGGATCAAACAATACGGAAGCCATGCAATCACAAATCAAAAGGTTACCTGTGATGACAAAGATCAGACGCCTCGCTTGCATCTCCCAGGGAAAGCGTAACAATGGGCCATATCACCCATCTGTCCATTGCCCCTACCATGTTGCGTAGTAGTGGCTCCAGTTTGCCCATCTCCTCGGCCGTTTTGGTGACCACCATTACCTCGACCACCACGTCCTCCAGAAAAACGGCCTCTACCATGACCACCTCTACCTATAGCTATTGGGGTTCTGTAACTCCGGTTTGGACAATACCTCTTAATGTGTCCAACCTCCCCACATCCATAACACTCTCGGGGTTCATGCATAGGTCTCTCGGAGTAGTGTTGACCGTTCTGAGGTGGACCCCCAACTACGATCAGAGTGAAGACCGAATTGGTCGACTTGAGTAACCTCCGAGCTCGTCCTCTGGAGTGAGAACCATTAAACTCACCTCCCCTTCAAACCTTTTTGATGTTGATGTAGTGGTGAAGTCATCCGCTTCACTCCTTCCACCTCTATCACAAAGTCTACCACCTCTTGGAAGGATGTTGCCGTGGCGCTACCGTAAGGTGAAATCCGCACTCGACCTCAACCCCTTTACAAAGCGGCGGATCCGTTCTTGTGGACTGAAAGCGAGTTGAGTGGCATACCTTGATAAGGCACGAAACTTAGCCTCATATGCGTTAACCGTCATCCTACCTTGCTCGAGACTCAAGAACTCATCCCTTTTTCTATCTCTCAAAGTCCTTGGGATATACTTCTCCATAAACAGTAGAAGGATGCCCAAGTCATAGGTGTGGCCTCGTCGGTTGACACTCGACATGTGATCGCCACCACATTTTGGCGTTCCTTTGAAACCGATAGCTTACGAACTCAACGCCAAACCGTTCTACTATCCCCATCTTGTGTAGTAGCTCATGACAATCAACCGTAAAATCATAAGCATCTTCGGATTCTGCACCCTTGAAGACTGGAGGTTTCAATTTCAAGAACTTACTGAAAAGTTCGTGCTGGTCGTTTGTCATTATCGGTCCAGTAGTCAGACGTGGAAATGTGCCTATCTCCAATGAGGCATCCATGCGGGGAGACATAGTAGCCGTATGTCGTACCTCTGAAACCGGAGGTGTTGGTGCAGAAATCACTGGAGGTGCCTGACCGTGATCAGATAATCCACTAAGATAAGCAAGTACTTGGTTGATCATCTCTGGGGTAGGTTGGGGTGGCAATTCCTCATGTTGCGCTTGTTCATTCTCCCCTTCCTCACCCTCTCTTATCACCTCTTGAGTCGGTGGAGGAGTCGCCACCCTAGTATCAGATGGGCTAGGTGCTCGTCCTCTTCCTCTAGAGGACGTCCCCCCACGACCTCTTCCACGGCCTCTTGCCGCTACTCTTCCTCGAGCCCACGGCCCGGTCTGGCTCGATCGTTCTTGTTGTGCCGTTGTTGCTGCCGGTGCAGTCGTTGCTCTAGTTCTAACCATCTACGAAATAGAGTGAAGATGGTCAGATACCAATTCGTATCGCCTAGATACCAATTGGACTCAAGTAGTAGCACGAAAGAAAGAATGAAAGAGTGAAATTTTCCTAAAGTCTTATAGCCTCTCAAGGAAAAGTAAAGGCGTCCCCCTACCTTTCCTTAAGACTCTACTAGACCTGTTCTTGTGTGATGAGACCAACGAACCTAATGCTCTGATACTAAGTTTGTCACGACCCAAAACGGGCCGCGCCTCGCACCCACATTTACCCTCCTATGCGAGCGAACCAACCCATATAGACCTTAACATTTCAATTTATAACAACAGAAAATAATGCGGAAGACTTAACTCATTAATAAAACAATTCAAAACTATTATTAATATCCCCAAAATCTGGAAGTCATCATCACAAGAACATCTATCTCAAATTGCTAAACTAAAACTGTCTAAGAAGCTAAAACTAATACTAGCTAGTCCATGCCGAAAGTTCAAGGCATCAAGACTTGAAGAAGAAGACCCAGTCCAAGCTAGACGCATTAGCTCACCCTGAATTTCCGAAGGTAGTGAAGGCTGGCTAGACCTACTGTTGAGTTGAAGTTGACGGAACGTTTGCTGCATTGCACAATTAACAAAGAAGAAAACATAAAAGTAGGGGGGGTCAGTACAACCACAAGTACTGAGTAGATATCATAGGCCAACTCAAAATAGGGAACAGTATATATCAATAATAATGTAAATCAACTACAATACTCAACATGTAGCAATAACAACATAAATTCATCAATAACTACAACCGAGTTCACACATGAGGACTCAAGCCTCAATACCATACTCATTTGGGAATTAAGTTCATTAGATTGAGTATATTCATTATCTTTCAAGATTCTTTATCTTTCTTCCTCTTGTGTCGGTACGTGACACTCCGCTCCTCTATTTCTATCCTGGTGCCGGAACGTGGCACTCCGATCCTCATATACTATCCTGGTACCGGAACGTGGCACCCGATCCATATTCTATCCTGGTGTCGGAACGTGACACTCCGATCCTCATATTCATTCTATCCTGGTACCGAACGTGGCACCCGATCCTCATATTCATTCTATCCTGGTACCGAACGTGGCACCCGATCCTCATATTCATTCTATCCTGGTACCGAACGTGGCACCCGATCCTCATATTCATTCTATCCTGGTACCGAACGCGTGGCACCCGATCCTCATATTCATTCTATCCTGGTACCGAACGTGGCACCCGATCCCCTAATTCATCAAGCCTTCTTTCATACTAAGGCATCATCATTAACAAGTGAATTAGGGTTTCTATCAAGATTTGGGATTCAATAGCTTTATCATGCTTATTTATTCACAATTTCATAATCATATTCATGCAAGCATACAATTTAAGCATATAGAAGGGTTCACAATACTATCAATACATATCATTCACTATTAAGAGTTTACTACGAATATCGTAAGAGAAACCATAACCTACCTCCACCGAAGAATTGGAATCAACAAGCAATTTCCCAAGCTTTGATATTCTTCTTCCTTGTTCGGCTCTCTCTCTCTCTCAATCGATCAATCTATCTCTCTCTTTTCTTTTCTCTTTTCTTATTCCAACCCTCTTTCTTTTACCCTAATTCATATATAATTAAGAATGAAAGATGGTAATAATGACCCACTAATTAACTTAAGGTTACCTATTTTAACCCCAAGTAATTAGATTTATCAATATTAACCCTCAAACTTTATCATTACGGAAAGAATAGTCCAAAACGTCCCTTAAAACGTGGAAAGAAATCCGATTCGATCGGGATCACGACTGTGACGGCGTCATGCCTGCGACGGTCCGTCACTCAAAGTCGCCGCAGCCTCTTAAACTCAAGTGGCGTGACGGTCCGTCACCCTGTGTGACGGTCCGTCCCGGCCGTTCTGAGTTCAGAGAGTCGATTTTCATGCAAATTTCAGAATTCTAAGTGTCATGGGACGAAACCTCTGTGACGGACCGTCGTGCCTATGACGGTCCGTCGTGGTGTCTGTAGTCTAGGCCAGTTTTTCCAGAAATAAAATCTGCTGCTCAAAACGACTAAACGGGTCGTTACATTCTTTTAAAATATTTTTAGTGTCGTTCGAGGACAAATATTCCTAACGTGGGGATAACGTAACACTCAAAAATATGGTCTTTTCATTTTATAGTTTTTTTTACATAATATCTTCGTCTTGGTTGTTTATATTTATACTTAGTTTTGTTTTTTCTATAATTTTTATATCTTTTGGATTTTTGTTTTTTATTTGTACATCCAAATTGTGGTGCCATTTTATCTTTACAACATGATAAATTTTTATTTAGTATTTTTTCCATTTTTAATTTTTCTTTTTGGTTCTCACATAATTGTGTAAACCATTGAGATAGAAATTTTATTCTAGCTCCTAAAGTATCTACCATTCCTTCATTATTCCAATCCTTTATTATTTTTGTACTAAATGGTTCTGGTAATTTTGTAAAATATTGTTTTCTTATTTCTTTTGCTTTGTCTAAATTGTATTTAGCTTTGTAATAATATTCTTTGAATGCACAAGTATATTCTTCTATATAACACATTTTACATATAGCCAATTTTGTCATAAGTTGTCTATTTATTATTTTTTCCCTATTTTGTTCTCTTATATCCGTGGTCATACCTCCAAATTCATTTCTTATTGCTGATTCATATTTGTCTAGTATATCTATATTTGTTGCTGATGGGGATCCATCCATTTTCTTATCATTCCTAAGTACTTCTAAACTTTCTGGGGGTAGATTTTCTATCCATAATTTTTCTGTTACTATGAATGTTCTTTCTTTGTATCTCGGTGTTTTTGTTGTTTCTATTTTGTTATCTATTAACTGTTTAGATATTTTTCCATTCATAGTAATATTGCTTTATTTATGTCTGTGACACAATCTAAGTCTAAAAAATTATATTGTTCACTTATTTGTTTCGGTATCCAATTTTTATTCAATCTACTGTTCCATATTGCATTATTTCTATCTGATTGTTGATAACTTTCTGTATAATAAGTTGGTGGTGTCCACCTAGGACTACTTCTAGGACTATTTCTGGGACTATTATCTGGGGTTTTGACTCTTGACGTACTGGGTCTATTCATATCTCCTGTGTTTATTTCCAATTTTTTTATTTTATTTGTCTGTTCTAAGATTTCTGTATATGTCTCACTTATGTCACTTACTTCTGATTTTTGGTCATTTTCATTTTCATCTATTTCATTTACTTCATTTATCTCAATATCTTTATTTAATTTTTGTTCCATTTCTTTTATTTCATTAGTTAATTCAAACTCTTTATCTTTTTCCTTTTGTTTTTGGTTATTTTCATATAATAATTTTAGCCTAGCTAATTCCTTTTCTAATTCACTTATTCTTGTATTTTTTATTTCTTCTAAATGTTGTACTTCTTGTTTTGCTTGTATTTTTATTTTTTCAATTTCTTTTGATTTGTCTATTTCTTCATTTTCTTTTGTTATTCTTATCATAGCTGTTAAACTATCTTCTAATTTTGCCGTTTCTTTTTCTAACATTAAGTATAGATTATTTCCTATTTTTTTATATCTTCTTCCTAGATTTGAAAATATTATTTTTATTATCATTTCCTCTTGATTTTCCTATGTTTTTCGTCATCGCAAATTCTTCTTTATTCATTATAATTTATGTATTATATTATGTTGTAACTCATATTCAAGACAATCTAATTCTAATTTTAACATGGATATATCTTTTCTTTGTGCTAGTATTGATTTATTACATACTTCTGCTAATATGTTTTCTTCTAATAATCTTTTTCTATGTTGTAATTCTTGTTCTTTTTCAGCTATTTTTTCCCTTATTTCTTCTATTAATCGTTGTTTATAGATTTCTCTGTTCATACTGTCTTTTCAAATAGCGGACATATTTATATTTTGTTTTTGAAATTATGTTTATCAATTGATCTTTTTTATCATTATCTGTTTTGATTAGTTGTGATAGTTCATATCCTGTATATAAAGATCTTAATTTTTTCCATATTTTTCTTACCTTTTTATCTATCTTGGTTCTTTTTATTTTAGTATTTTTATTTTTATCCATCATAATTTTTTATATAATATTTTAAAAAGCTTACTTAATTTATTTGGATATTTAATCTTTTTTAACCTGTAATTTCTACCATATCGCCTTAGCCAATATTCAGTCATATTTAATCTCCAATATCTAAATCATCATATAAATCATACATATCATAATAAAGTTCATCCTGTATACTTTGTATGGTTAACTTAGTCCAACCTTGGGTTGTTATTTCTATTATCTCATATGTTAATAATTTGTCATAAATTTCTCTTTTTATATCAATATTCAGATTTTTTAGTATATAGAGTAGTAATATCTTATAATCAACATCATTGTTTAATAGGTAAGTTTCCATTTTTATCATTTTTATTTTCACTAAAATTTTATTCCTTTCAACCTCTTAATAAATTATACTTGCTTATTATGCAAAAATAATGATTTAATAATCATCTCGTCTGGTCACTACTACAGCTTTCTTCTTTGATTAGTTACCCTAACAGCGCCTCAACTTTGTTTACTCCCCTAAACGGCCTTCTCTGCCTACCGGTTTCAACCTTAGGATGGCATAGTCTGAGCATACTTATTCGAAGAATATTTCTATAGCAAACTTTCTAAAGATGGTTATTATAACATTATTCAAGCATGATAAACAATTATAATTAACAAGAGATTTTCGGGAATAAATTAATTTAGCTACTCATGAATATAAAATGGTATACCTGTTTTTGTAGATCTTCCGACATAGTTGGTTTGTTTTCCATAATTATTTAATTAACTAGCTCTGATACCAATGTGGGGGGGGGGGGAGCGGATTTGTAATTTTTAGAGTAGAGAAAAGATTGTTGGATGAAGGATGATTTATTTATGAAGGCAAATGCCTCTTATATAGAGATACATAATAACCTTTCATCCTTGCTAAAGGACGATTGACCTTTACTATTTACATAGTGACTTGACTCTTACTATTTACATAGTAACTTGACTCTTACTATTCATGATTACTATTCATGAATAGGATACTAACACTATTTACTTTTAGACTTTTTTACAAAAAACAAAATAATCTTTGGCCAAATGGCCGACATACTATTACAATACTTTTTACATATGGCTGATATTCAACTAACACAAAACGACAAACATAATAAAGACATATCTTTCTTTATCTCATACAAATCTTCTTTGCTTTATCTCTTTATCCTAAATCAACTGTTGGTATTACGTTATCTTCTCCATTACACTTGGAGCATCTATGATCTGGGTATTTGTTGCTGATAAGTTTAGAATATCTTACTAATAACTCTTCTGAAATAAATCCTTTTTTCAAGGCTCTTGTAGTTGGTTGATCTTCTGGCTTTAGCAATGACAAAATCCATCGCTGGACTTCATCCATATCTTATTTCCTTAGCTCTTTGGAATTAGAATAAATCATTACTTGATCTCGTGCATAATAACTCCAAATAGCATTGCCATTCAAATAATTATTGGCTAACTCTTGTACAATTGTTGCTATTTCAATTATTCTTTTATTCGCATAAAAGCTCGGTATCTCTATCTTTGGTATCTCATCTTGTTTTTCTATCTCTTCTGGTATAATCATATCTCTAGTCAGGCCTATCTTTATAACTTGTATTGGCGAGTTTATCTCCTCGTATACTATTTCTGCTGGTGCTGTATAGAATTTTATAAAAAATAGGTTTGCTTTAGTAATTCTTTTATATGTCATAAATGCTTTATGTAATTCTGGTATTTCAATTATTTCTTCTCCGTCGTATGTATATACTGTATTTAGTAGTCCATAGTTATAACATGTTTTAACTAAATTTGGACTAGTTTTGGGTTGTGCTATAAGTCTGTTATATCCTTGTAACTTCTGGGTTATATAGTCTTCTTCGAGATTTTTTGTTTGTGTAGATCTTGGGTTCAGGTTTAAATATGTCTGAATTTTGTATATGTTTTCGATGTAGGACTGCGTAATATAACTGTATCTCTTTTTGTCGTTTTGTAGGCTAACTGCATATGTAGATGTTTGTGGTTCTACGGGTATTTGTATTTGTGGTTTTTGGATAAATGGTTTTACAAATAGCTGATTTAAATTAATATTTTTTGGTTTCTCACTATCTTTTTTGCTTGTACCTGCAGCTGTATTTAAACAAACTCTGTTATGGGTTTTTTGGAGTTTCCCAACTTCTCCTTCTAGCTCTGGCTGTTTTTCGTCTGCCGAACGACGTAGCTCCGCATGTTTATAGTCATGCTGCTGACTTGTAGATTATACATTTTCTTCTAGCTTTTGAATTCTCAAGCCCATACTATCCACTTTAGTACAAAGTGTAGTTAGGGTTTTGAGTATGTTTTCCATAAGATTATCTTGTCCTGGCTGTGTAACTCTGTCTTGATAAGTAGTCTGCAATCATATTTTTGTCAGTTTTTATTACCTCAATCGTAAATGTAAAATTTAATATATTTAATACTAGTCTCCTTATTTCTTTTGTTGTAACTGAATCATCTAATTTTTTTGTTATCCACCATTTTACCTGTGTATTATCTGTTCTTACAATAAATTTATTGTAAACAATATATGGTTCAAATGCTAATAAACATTTATATAATGCGAATAATTCTTTTCTATTTATTTCCCATTTTATTTGTGCTTCTGTATAAGATCCTGAATATTATCTACAATGGTGTTCTATTTTTTCTTTTTCATATTTGTATTTTAAAACTCCTCCGTAACTATGATCACTCGAATCTGTTTCAACAATATAAGTAAATGTTTTATTCTCATCGGAAAAATATAATTTTGGTAATGTTTTACATAGATTCTTAATATTTCTTATATGTTCTTTATCTTTATTATCAAAATAATATTCTACATCTTTTTTAAGTTTTTTATGTAATGGTTTCAGATGTTTTGCTAATTTTGGTATGTATTCCCTTACCTGATTTACTAATCCTAGAAAGGATTGTAATTTCTTTTTTGTATCTATATTTTCATCAATAGTAATTATTTTTTGTACTATATGAGCTTGCATTTTTATTCCATTTTTATCTATTTGTATTCCTAGAAATTCTATTTGTGATTTCATAATTTCTACTTTTCTTTTACTCAAACTTATACCTGTGTTTTTTACTATATGTATAAATTTTTCCAATAATCTTATATGTTCATCTTGTGTTCTAGAATATAACAATATGTCATCTATATATACGATACAGTTTTCTAACTGGTTAAAGTAGTTATCCATAAAATGTTGGAATCTACCTGGTGCATTTTTATATCCAAAAGGTAAAACATTCCATTCATAGAAACCTTGCGGTACTGTGAATGCTGTTAATTGTTTAGATTCTTCTTCTAATTTTAGGTGGTAAAATCCTTATTTACAGTCAAATTTGCTAAAATAATTATATCCTTGTATTTGTCTTATTTTTAGTATTTTGTTTGGTATTGGATAATTGTATGTTTTAGTTTTAGCATTTAGATTACGATAATCTATGACCATTCTACTTTTACCTCTTTTTTGTTCACTATGTTTTATAACTATAAATGCTGGACTTGTGTGTTTACTATTGCTTGTTTGTATGTAATTATTTTCTAATAATTCATCTATATGTATTTTAAATTCCTTTAAATCATCAAAGTTATATTTTAATGGTTTCTGTGTTATTATGCCATTTTCATCTATTAATTCAATTTTTACTTTTGTCTTATGTTTTTCCCCTTGCGGTACTGTGAATGCTGTTAATTGTTTAGATTCTTTTTCTAATTTTAGGTGGTAAAATCCTGATTTACAGTCAAATTTGCTAAAATAATTATATCCTTGTATTTGTCTTATTTTTAGATTTTGTTTGGTATTGGATAATTGTATGTTTTAGTTTTAGCATTTAGATTACGATAATCTATGACCATTCTACTTTTACCTCTTTTTTGTTCACTATGTTTTATAACTATAAATGCTGGACTTGTGTGTTTACTATTGCTTTTTTGTATGTAATTATTTTCTAATAATTCATCTATATGTATTTTAAATTCCTTTAAATGATCAAAGTTATATTTTAATGGTTTTACGTGTTATTATGTTATTTTCATCTATTAATTCAATTTTTACTTTTGTCTTATGTTTTTCCCATCCTTGTAATGGATTTTCGCTATATAATTGTTCTAGTTGTTCATTAATAATTTTAATTTTGTCTATAGCAAATATAATAATTTCTAATTGTGTTATCTGTTTATTATTTATATTTTCCATTTCTTGATTTATTTTTTCACTTCCTTTTATCCATTCCATAGGTTTTCGTTGTTTATTATTTACTCTTTTTGCTCCTATTTTGTTTCCGCATGGTGTGGTAAACCACCAATGTGTTTTTGTTATTATGTGTGGATAAAATCTATCTAGAAATGGCTTTCCTAATAACATATCTTTTGTGGTAAATTCAAAATTATACATTTCTTCTATTGTTAGTATCTTATCCCATATTTGTATTTTTATATTTTTTTCTTTATATTTAATCATACTTCCTTCATTGTTAAATCCTGTTACTACCATAGGTGTTTTAAATTTTTCCCATTTATCTTCTGGTAAGCAATTATATTTACATATATTCGCTTCTGCTCCTGTATCTATCATAGGGGTATAGTATCTGTTGTGATATCCTTCTACAATAATTTTTGCAAGTATAAATATTTTCATTAATCATTTTGTTCTTTTTATAATTATTTTCTTATTTTGACAAGTTATTGTTAATTGTTCATTTTCTATGTTGTATGGTTTAACCTTTTCTAACCATTTTATTCCTAATGTGATATTCTGATTTCCTTCATATATCTTAAATTGTATTTTTAATGGAATTCCTCCTATAATTATTTCTTTTTCTGTTGTTTCTTCATTTGTATTTACTATTTCACTAGGTAATCCAGGGCATATATGTCCTGTTTTCATAATCTCTTCTTCTAATACTAGTTCTCTTGTTATATGATTTTCTTCTTGTCCTGTGTTTATTAAGATTTTATATTTTCTCTTGGCCATTATTCCTCAAGTATAAAATAATGATATTTTGTCATTTCTTCTAAATCTTGTGATATTTCATATTTTCTTTTAGATGAACTCATTCTTGATGAGGAAGATCTAGTCATCATATTTAATGTGTTTGTATTTGGTGTACTTGAGGTACTCAATCTTTCTTTTACTATCTCCAATTCTTCTTCTGTATCCATTTCTTTATAACTATAGTCATTATTATCTATTACCGTAATTATTCTTTCAAAAGGATTTTCTATTTTTATTTTATCAATTTTATTTCTTGCTGTTATTTTATGTTTTGTTGTTAATATATAAAGATTTTTACATCTTGCTGTGAATACCTTACTTCCTGGTGCTAACTCTATTCCTGACATTTTCCAATATAATACTAATGATTTATCTATATTTGTATCTGTTAATGCTACTGTATAATTAGCACTTATTATAAATTTAAATTTTTGGTATATTAAATTTCCTTTAACTGCACTTATTACACTTTTTTCTATAGGATGTTTTATTCTATCATCTGCTAAATATATTTCAATGGGTGTATCTATTCCTTCTCTGAAAGAAGCTTTTATTAGTATTTTTGTTCCTCCTAAATGTAAATATTTTATAGCTTCTTTATTTTTTATGTTTTGTATTTCTTTATTTATTATTCGTTTGTTTATTTTAGGTATATATGCTTTTCCACTTGTATATTTACCGTCTATGATGTGTTCTTTTTGACTAACTACATGGTATTCTTCTTTCTGTCTTTTAAACCAGATTTTTAGTATAGGTATGTCAAGTATTTTTTCAACACTTAAATCTAATTCTTTTCCTTTTATTTGTTCAAAAAGTGTATTATCAAATATAATTTTTTGGTGTGATGATTCGTTATCTTCATAGTTCTCTTTAGATATTATTTCATTTTCAGACATTATATTTCTTCTTCATCTGTTTCGTTATTATCTAGGTTAATATTTTCTTCTCCATTTTCAGTTTCTATATCTGATACTTCATATATACTATCATTTTCACTTAATTCATAATCTATGTACTCTATTTGCATATATTTTTCATCATCTATAATTAATTCTGCTATTTGTTTTTTTTTTTTTTGGATTTCTAGGTAATTTACAATCTTTAGCTATGTGCCCTATCTTTCCGCAATTATAACAAGTACATTGGGATACCTTTCTTTTTGGTCTATAAATAGACAACTTATGACAAAATTGGCTATATGTAAATGTGTTATATAGAAGAATATACTTGTGCATTCAAATAATATTATTACAAAGCTAAATACAATTTAGACGAAGCAAAAGAAATAAGAAAACAATATTTTACAAAATTACGAGAACCATTTAGTACAAAAATAATAAAGGATTGGAATAATGAAGGAATGGTAGATACATTAGGAGCTAGAATAAAATTTCTATCACAATGGTTTACACAATTATGTGAGAACCAAAAAGAAAAATTAAAAATGGAAAAAGTACTAAATAAAAATTTATCATGTTGTAAAGATAAAATGGCACCACAATTTGGATGTGTGGGGGGGGGGGGGGGAAGCGGATTTGTAATTTTTAGAGTAGAGAAAAGATTGTTGGATGAAGGATGATTTATTTATGAAGGCAAATGCCTCTTATATAGACATACATAATAACCTTTCATCCTTGCTAAAGGACGATTGGCCTTTACTATTTACATAGTGACTTGACTCTTACTATTTACATAGTAACTTGACTCTTACTATTCATGAATAGGATACTAACACTATTTACTTTTAGACTTTTTTACAAAAAACAAAATAATCTTTGGCCAAATGACCGACATACTATTACAATACTTTTTACATATGGCTGATATTCAGCCGACACAAAACGACAAACATAATAAAGACATATCTTTCTTTATCTCATACGAATCTTCTTTGCTTTATCTCTTTATCCTAAATCAACTGTTGGTATTACGTTATCTTCTCCATTACACTTGGAGCATCTATGATCTGGGTATTTGTTGCTGATAAGTTTACAATATCTTACTAATAACTCTTCTGAAATAAATCCTTTTTCAAGGCTCTTGTAGTTGGTTGATCTTCTGGCTTTAGCAATGACAAAATCCATCGCTGGACTTCATCCATATCTGATTTCCTTAGCTCTTTGGAATTAGAATAAATCATTACTTGATCTCGTGCATAATTACTCCAAATAGCATTGCCATTCAAATAATTATTGGCTAACTCTTGTACAATTGTTGCTATTCCAATTATTCTTTTATTCGCATAAAAGCTCGGTATCCCTATCTTTAGTATCTCAGCTTGTTTTTCTATCTCTTCTGGTATAATCATATCTCTAGTCAGGCCTATCTTTATAACTTGTATTGGCGAGTTTATCTCCTCGTATAATATTTCTGCTGGTGCTGTATAGAATTTTATAAAAAATAGGTTTCCTTTAGTAATTCTTTTATATGTCATAAATGCTTTATGTAATTCTGTTATTCCAATTATTTCTTCTCCGTCGTATGTATATACTGTATTTAGTAGTCCATAGCTATAACATGTTTTAACTAAATTTGGACTAGTTTTGGGTTGTGCTATAAGTTTGTTATATCCTTGTAACTTCTGGGTTATATAGTCTTCTTCGAGATTTTTTTTTTGTGTAGATCTTGGGTTCAGGTTTAAATATGTCTGAATTTTGTATATGTTTTTGATGTAGGACTGCATAATATAATTGTATCTCTTTTTGTCGTTCTGTAGGCTAACTGCATATATAGATGTTTGTGGTTCTACGGGTATTTGTAATTGTGGTTTTTGGATAAATGGTTTTACGAATAGCTGGTTTAAATTCATATTTTTTAATTTCTCACTATCTTTTTTGCTTGTACCTGCAGCTGTATTTAAACAAACTCTGTTATGGATTTTTTGGAGTTTCCCAACTTCTCCTTCTAGCTCTGGTTTTTTAAATGCCTTGAGCAGCGTAGCTCGCATGTTTATAGTCATGCTGCTGACTTGTAGATTCTACATTTTCTTCTAGCTTTTGAATTCTCAAGCCCATACTATCCACTTTAGTACAAAGTGTAGTTAGGGTTTTGAGTATGTTTTCCATAAGATTATCTTGTCCTGGCTGTGTAACTCTGTCTTGATAAGTAGTCTGCTATCTTATTTTTGTCAGTTTTTATTACCTCAATCGTAAATGTAAAATTTAATATGTTTAATACTAGTCTGCTTATTTCTTTTGTTGTAATCAATCATCTAATTTTTTTGTTATCCACCATTTTACCTGTATTATCTCGTTTACAATAAATTTATTGTAAACAATATATGGTTCAAATGCTAATAAACATTTATATAATGCGAATAATTCTTTTCTATTTATTTCCCATTTTATTTGTGCTTCTGTATAAGATCCTGAATAATATCTACAATTGTGTTCTATTTTTTCTTTTTCATATTTGTATTTTAAAACTCCTCCGTAACTATGATCACTCGAATCTGTTTCAACAATATAAGTAAATGTTTTATTCTCATCGGGAAAATATAATTTTGGTAATGTTTTACATAGATTCTTAATATTTCTTATATGTTTTTTATCTTTATTATCAAAATAATATTCTACATCTTTTTTAAGTTTTTGATGTAATGGTTTTAGATGTTCTGCTAATTTTGGTATGTATTTCCTTACATGATTTACTAATCCTAGAAAGAATTGTAATTTCTTTTTTGTATCTATATTTTCATCAATAGTAATTATTTTTTGTACTATATGAGTTTTCATTTTTATTCCATTTTTATCTATTTGTATTCCTAGAAATTCTATTTGTGATTTCATAATTTCTGCTTTTCTTTTACTCAAACTTATACCTGTGTTTTTTACTATATGTATAAATTTTTCCAATAATCTTATATGTTCATCTTGTGTTCTAGAATATAACAATATGTCATCTATATATACGATACAGTTTTCTAACTGGTTAAAATAGTTATCCATAAAATGTTGGAATCTACCTGGTGCATTTTTATATCCAAAAGGTAAAACATTCCATTCATAGAAACCTTGCGGTACTGTGAATTTTGTTAATTGTTTAGATTCTTCTTCTAATTTTAGGTGGTAAAATCCTGATTTACAGTCAAATTTGCTAAAATAATTATATCCTTGTATTTGTCTTATTTTTAGTATTTTGTTTGGTATTGGATAATTGTATGTTTTAGTTTTAGCATTTAGATTACGATAATCTATGACCATTCTACTTTTACCTCTTTTTTGTTCATTATGTTTTATAACTATAAATGCTGGACTTGTGTGTTTACTATTGTTTTTTTGTATGTAATTATTTTCTAATAATTCATCTATATGTATTTTAAATTCCTTTAAATCATCAAAGTTATATTTTAATGGTTTCTGTGTTATTATGCTATTTTCATCTATTAATTCAATTTTTACTTTTGTCTTATGTTTTTCCCATCCTTGTAATGGATTTTCGCTATATAATTGTTCTAGTTGTTCATTAATCATTTTAATTTTGTCTATAGCAAATATAATAATTTCTAATTGTGTTATCTGTTTATTATTTATATTTTCCATTTCTTGGTTTATTTTTTCACTTCCTTTTATCCATTCCATAGGTTTTCGTTGTTTATTATTTACTCTTTTTGCTCCTATTTTGTTTCCGCATGGTGTGGTAAACCACCAATGTGTTTTTGTTATTATGTGTGGATAAAATCTATCTAGAAATGGCATTCCTAATATCTTTTGTGGTAAATTCAAAATTATACATTTCTTCTATTGTTAGTATCTTATCCCATATTTGTATTTTTATATTTTTTGCTTTATATTTAATCATACTTCCTTCATTGTTTCTATTTTGTTATCTATTAACTATTTAGATATATATCCTGTCCATAGTAATATTGCTTTATTTATGTCTGTGACACAATCTAAGTCTAAAAAATTATATTGTTCACTTATTGGTTTCGGTATCTAATTTTTATTCAATCTACTGTTCCATATTGCATTATTTCTATCTGATTGTTGATAACTTTCTGTATAATAAGTTGGTGGTGTCCACCTAGGACTACTTCTAGGACTATTTCTGGGACTATTATCTGGGGTTTTGACTCTTGACGTACTGGGTCTATTCATATCTCCTGTGTTTATTTCCAATGGGTTGTGACTTATATAAAAAGACATGATAAGCACATTTTCATACAATCCTTTGTTGTCTATAACTAGAGGGGGTCTCTCACGCTTTTAAACTACAAATTTTATATGTTTTCTATTCCTCTAGTATGTATAAATGAACTTTTTAAAGTAATCATGTGGGGAAGTGGTTACAAAATTTCTTCATCAGGAAGGGTAGTAAGAGATTCAGCTGCTGGTTGTAGGCTAGGCTGGCAGGAGCAATACCTTCTTGGTTATGGTATGGTTGTTGAGCCAATTTTAAAGGTCTGGTGCTGAATCCTTGTAGAGGTATTTTGACATTGATTTTCTTAAGTTTGAAGTTGTCTGTTGTCGTGTACAAGTAATTTTCATGTTTTTCATCTTTTACTGGACAGGAATGCCAACAATGCAATACACTCTCATCTTTTCAATTATAGAGAAGAATAATTAGTTTTATATAAGATATATTAAAAGGAAGAAAAGTTACAATATTTTTAGTCATATCATGAATTTTGAGTGAAAAGATAGAAAAGATGTTGAGTGGCAACAAAAGGTGAACTTGAAAATCCTCCTTGATGCAAGATATCTTTCTAGCGATCATAGACATATATGCCACTGGTCAGCCCTCTTCGGCGGCTGACCAGCAATCTCCCTCAATTCAAATTCAATTCCCATTAGAAACCAAGATACTGGAGAAAAGGATGACACCGACGAACATAAACGTTTTGCAACTGCTCAAGGAGGCAAATATGTTGACCTCCTTATTCCTAATACAATGAATCTATCTCAAAACATTAAACCTGCTACTGTTGCACCTATTCCCATCAAAAAAACCTTTGTATATCAAAGGTATTCCAAGAATAACTTGGACTGAAGATGAAGTTAGGCGGATGAACACCATCGAAAACTTACAATATACGGTGATAGGGAAGTTTTTTATAGGTGACTAGAGATGGATTATTTGCGAATTCAAATTCACAAACAATGTAATCTGAAGGGTGGATGTAAGATTGGGTTACTACGGAATAGATATATTAATGCGATTTGAAAGGCTATACATGTGGTTGTTTCTAGTGAGTGACAAAGATAAAGAGCAGCAACAACAACAAAATCAGCAACAAACATTATACAATGCAGGGATGGGAACTGCTGATTCCAGCAAAACAAATAGTGACTTGTGGTATGATAATTAGTGCAGAACGATGAAAAAATAAATACTAACTTTCATTTAGCTGACCGGTAATCACCAGGCAACCAGCTGGATCAGACTAAACATGTACCTATGCTTAACAAGAAATAATTGCATTAGAGCTTTCAGATGGTGAAAAAAGACAAAAAAGAAAAGGCAAAAGTAACACAAGTTGGAACAATTATTCTGTTGGCTTATGATACTTAATCATTACCTTTCTGGAAAATTTTTACAGAAAAACTGAAATAACTCACTAATAATAGTAAAACACAAGTTTATAAAAGTTATCATATTATTTATGTTTCTTGGACGATGTCCCATACCAATAAAGAAAAACTTTAGGCTCCCCTCTTGTCTTCGTTACAATCTCCATGTTGTCTTTAAAAATCTGCAATTGCGCTTGTTCCCTAGGACCGATTTTCATACACTGGTGAGTAGCAGTGATTTTATCAGTCATACAAGACGACATCATGAAACCCTTTACCTTAGGATAGTCTTTTTCCTCTTCCCTCAACGGCCATATCCTACACCACTTTGGTAGAAGCAATTCAGTAGCCATAGCTAAAAAAATCCGCGATGAACTACCCATTTCATTTTCCGTTCTTCCTCTTTCCTTTTTCGATCTCATGAATCTCCGACAGATTTTCTGAATCTTCAATGAATATTTTGGGAATGAAATAGTTTCCATTAAAAGCAATCCAAGAAATTGTTAGTTCATTACTAGTGTCCAAATTAATTCCAAACATGCGATAAAAAATCAACAATTAATTTAAATCCTTCCATTTCCACCTCAGTCATAACTTTTCAACTAATAAAAGTTGAAATTAGAACATCCATCGCATGTTTCTATAAATCCAGCCACGATCAGTTCTTATACATCTTGAAATTCAACTTATTCCCACTCTCTTTGAAGTTGTGGTCATTCTGAAACAAAACTTTGCATGATTTGGCCATCCGCCCAACGGAAGAACCTCATTTCCCACTTTCAACTTCCCCTCAACACCATCCTTGCTGCAGTTTTCGCTAATCATTGATGTTTTCGTCATCCTTATACACTTCAAATCAAAGGTGATATAATTTTTTTTAAAGATTCTTAAATTATAGCATATGAAATACCAAAGGAGAACTTCTCTATTTATTCTAGTTGATTGGAGAAGACATTCAAACAATTTCCTTAAAAATTTACTTCCTTGGCATGGGATATCGTACAAGTAACTTAAATAACGTGATAGCTTTTACAAACTTGTATTTTACCCTTATAGTTTATAGAAATATTTAAACAAGTCAAGTTGGCAAAAAATAGATGATAATCATACTATTAATTTTTAGGCTCTATGAACGCTTTGGCGTATTATAGGCACTCTTGTCGTATAGAAGATGAAAAATAACACAATTAGTTGTACATGGAAATAGACAGGTTCAAACTTAAAAAACTCAATGCCCCAAGACCTCTAAAAGGATTAAGCAGCAGACCTTTAGAATGGCTCCACAACCTCACCATGGCCAAAAAGATGTTGCTCATACTGGCCTACCCTACAACAAGCAGCTGAACCTCTTACTTCCCTTCCTTTGCAAAAATTTTGTAACAACATCCCTGCAAAATTACTCTAAATAGTTCATATATATACACACACATGGATACATTAGTTGATTCGACATTTACATGAAGTAAAGAGCAACTTCATAACTTAATTCTTATCAAAACAAAATGCCTAACTTAAGTAAATAATAAAATCACAACAATAAAGTTCATCAAAACCTTTCTTTTAAATAAAATTTGCTTTTGTATCATTCATTTTTTATTATACATTTTCATATAATGGTCTAATTTGACACGTCATTAGAGGCTAAGATTGGGAGACTAAGGTCTTTGACTGCAATGCGACCAACGGGAACATTTAACTACAAAGAGACAGTCATGAGGTGTGCACCCATAAAATCCCCCTACAGGTAACCTCCTTCAGGAAGAACATGATAGTATAATACTAAAACAACATACTAGCATCACTTCTAGTCCAATGACACTTCCGTCAAGGACTTCAATATATTACATATGTGTGAGAAATTTGATTTGTCAACTGCAATTACTTTTACTTTTACTGCTTTATATTGGATAAGACTTAGTCAGTTAGTTGTTAGTCATCGACTCTTATTATTTAGGAGTAAGTTGGTGAGTTAAGAATATACTACTAGTTGGTTTACTACTTTCTGTTTTTTCATTAAGTTTTATAAATGCAATTTGAAGACATAAATAAAAATTTTCTTCTACCAATATTCTTCTTGACTTCTCAGCATTCTAATAACTCATACTACTAAAATTTTCCAACAATATGACTATCCGATCACCAAATAGAAAACTGGTGCTACCAAGGTTGGATGGATTTTTATCATTCATGCATTTGATAAAGTATTTCCCTAGTGGCCCTTATCCTAAAGTACCGATTTCTGTCAAAGTCAACTATAGAAGGGTACATGATCAACTTTGAGAACTTTAGCGAATTCAAAATACGCCGATTATTCTAACTACTTAGGGTTTAGTCTTCCCCATACGTCAATTAAAAGGTGTACAACATACAACAGATATGAAAATACATCACATAAGAACAATGTAAGCACAACGCTACCTCATTGTAAACACCTGAAAAACAAGGAGGAGTGGGAGCAACAGGAAGTTGAAGCTGTCTGTTTTGTGTCCTATGCCTTTCGTATTGGAGAATCATATATCATACATACAAATCGAGAGATAATAGAATTTACAGAAAAAAAAGTAAGAGACAAATAACCATTTAGGACAAATTGCATTCAAAATCACCATATAAGCATTGATGCATGGAGATGAAGTTCTTTATTCGAAATAAACATCTATTTTTGCAATTTCATAAGGTTGAAAGCTAAAGAGAGGTGGAGAATATATTCTCTCCAATAAGATAAAATGATCCAGGATGTACACTTTCCATCTCATAGTAATATAACCTACTTTAATAAAAAATAAAAGAAGAATCACAAAAATTTTAAGAAGCAAACACAAACTATTAAAGTGACCTTATAGGCTACAAAAGGCAGTCAGTAAAATTTTTCTAAGATAATACTTAACAAAGCAGCCACCAATCTTTGAAAAGGTTAAATAATTTGTTAATGATTGATAAAAATCATGTATACAAGCCATATAAGAATAACTTGAGATTCCATACAAAAATATGGTCCTCTAAAAAAGACATTCAATCCTCTATACAAGCAAGGACCTCATAGGTGCACCAAAAAAAATAATGATAAAAAGGCTAATCCTTACATTTACAAAATCAATATTTATCCCTTCAAACACTATCTTCCTCTCCTTCCATACAACCCACATAATAGATAACATCGCAAACAGCCTACCCACTAACAAGGCGACATAATTCAGTTCCAAGAAACTTACCTTATACTAAATATTAGCAGCATGGTGGACAATAGTCAAAATATGCTAATATCTATCCAGGAAAGAGAACTTGAGTTTATTAACTTCTCATAGAAGCTTCGGAATGTACAAATAAGTTAAGAGAATGTCGTATAATAGTAGATAAAAGGTATTGGTGATGTCTTCTATATCCGGTTGATTATCATTCAAGTAAGTTTTTATCTTATTTGAACTTAAAAAGATATCTTGATCATTACTACCCCATTCTTTATCTCGGAGAAATCATACATCGACACTCATTTCACATTGAGCATATCTAGCATAAGGAATAATCTCATTAGTATCTCATAAAGTTTAGGCTTCCTATTTAGTAACATATGTATATATTTTAGGCTTCAAGTGCATGTGTGATTCACTCCAAAGACGATTGCCACCACGGATATACGTATATAAGATTCCTGGTCCTCTATATTTGACCAAGACCTAACAGAAATAAAGATGCAACACCCCTAGGGTATGTTGTTGTTTGTTAGTGCGGTGTATGTTTCTTAACAATAATAGCCTATGTTGCTCGGATTCGGTGGGTGTGTCCGATACGTGTGCACATCTTGATGTTGGATCCTTCATGGTCTAATTTTAAATATTCGGGTATATGGATCCATGTAAGGATAGGGGTGCGGGGATTCACCTAAACTTAATTAAAATATGTTAATGATGAGTTAGAAAACCTAAATTACGAGATATAACAGGAGAACTTGAGGAGAATATGAAAGGAGATTTACGAAATTTGAGTGACATAGAAATTAATAGATAAAAGGTATTTCATTTTCTTTAATTTCACCTTAGCTTTTGTATTGATTATAGACAATCATTAAACTTGTCCACACTTAGTGTCATGCTCCAAAACTAGCCAATAATGACAATTATACTTAACCTCCTAGGAGCGAACCAAGTAATCCAAAGCCCAACCTATTTATCATGCAACTTACAAAATACGAACCATAATGCCGAAGATTAAATATTATTAGTTTAGGAAACAAAAATCCATTAAAGTCTACTATATGTCATTCCCAAAACCTTAAAGTCATCACATCAAGAACATCTAATCTTTAATTTTAAGTCTAAGAGCATTAAAGGCACTAAAATAAATTAATAAAATAGTTAAAGTCCAAAAACTAAGGACATCATGCAATGACCAAGAGAATCCAACACGAACTTACACGAATAGCTCACCCTCGAACCTGATATACCTGAGAGTGGCTAGCTGAGGGAAAGTCAAAGTCATTGGTACAATCGATGCACTCCACAATAAAGATAAAGAAAAAGAAAAATAGGACTAAGTACATGGAAATATCTATTGAGTTGATATCATCGGTTGATTCAAAATAGTAACTAATATGCATAAAGTAATCATATTAAATCAACTACAAAACTTAGTAGGTGGAAAATAACAAACAACATGAACTAGTGCGAATAACACTAATGTAAGTGCGTAATCAGTCAACAATATTAAGATCACACATGAGGACTCATGCTTCCAATCAAAGCTATTTTGGGAATTGAGTTGTTGGATATTGACTGCGTTCAATTAATTCAATAAGTTTTCCTCTTTAATTTTAAGTTTCAAAACGTGACATCCTGATCCAATATTACCATGCTAGAACGTGACACTTCGATCCAATAATACCGTGTTATAATGTGACACTCTCATTTATAATACCGTGTCAGAACGTGACACCGCGATCAATAATATCATGTCAAACCGTGACACTCCGATCCATAATACCATTTCAAAATATGACAGTCCGATCTTATAATATTGTTGACTTATCGTTTATTATTATGACTTATAAATTCATTAACAATATATCATCTGGCCTTCTTTATTGAAGGCATAACTTTATAGAGAGGGTTGAGTATTACATATTTCTAGGTCTCAGGATTTCTGACCAATTACAAACCATACAACAACACCATCAAGTACATAGAGAACTTCACAATATCACTCCATGCATATCAATAAATATTAAGAGTGTATCTATATAAAAGAATAAACCATAACCTACCCCTACAGAAGATATGAAGTCAAGCAAACTACTTCTCCAATGCTTTTCCTATCCTAAATGCCTTCGATACTTTCCAATCTATCAACTATATATATGCATAATTTGTGAGTTAATGAGAGTATAAACACTCATATTATTCTATGTCTAGGCCTGACGTATAAACTCACCTAATTATGATACGTCAGCGGAATGTAAAATAATTTGATACACCAAAAAAATAATTACCTATTTCAATATATTAAAATTAAAATTCATAATGTGATACCTATCTAAAGAGTTACAAACTAAGTCATGTTAGTCACTTACATCAGCAAGTGAAAGAAGATGAGAAGAAACCTCCAAACTATTTTTTGTAATTTGTTATATTATTCCTCAATAATGTTACAACATCGATAATAACATACCAATTTAATCCACTAATTTCAATTGAACTATGATGTACCAAAACCACTTTGTAGCACTAATTTATTTTGCACATGAAACTCCAACGAATAGTACTTGATAGTAACATACAAGCATAATACTAAAATTTCATCCTTTTAAATCAATATTTAATAATAATAATATGATCTATACCAACATATCGAAACTTGAATCATAATTTGATAATTAATGAAAACATTTAACATCAATTTTAACTAATCCAGACAGAGCGTACTGCAAAATCAAAAATACCAAACTAATGTGCGTCTTTCTTTCATTTAACCATACATTATTTATATATTATAATTGTTGCCATATCTAAATCCTTATACCATCCGTTTTTTTGTCAATGAGATATTAATGTTTGTTCTTCACTTTCCAATAGTAACAATATACACCAACCCTCAATTCCTATCTAAGACTCACCCATTTCTACTTTGGTTTTCGTTCCACTCCAATTTTGTTATAAATTATTTTTACCATAATCTATATATGACTAGTTATAAAAGTAGTAAAGTGGTTCGCTATTAATTTTAATGCTATTTTTCTTAACCACCAACTAAATAAATTATAAAACTACCTCATTAATTCTATAATTCTAGTTATTAATAGTCCAAAATAATATTTAAAATATATCAAAAAGCATTTTATGAAATAAAAATCTCCAGTACTCAAATTAACAAAAGGGTCGTTATAATAGATACAAATTTACCCATCGTTCATCCTCAAACAATAAAAGAAAGGTGAGGGTAAGAAAGGGTTCTTGTCTCACAAATTACTTCAAAATATAAGTACCCAAGGTCTCATATAATAAGCAACAAACTAACCAATTGGAGATCATTATCTCTTTTTTTTTTAATTACTCAAATGGGTCCATATCACTACTCTAGTTATAATTGTTACTCCCTCCGTTTTAAAAATAACATCTCTGTTTGTTTCAAAATAAATGACCCCTTTCCTTTTTTGGAAACACTTTAACTTTAACTTTCCACGTAGCATGTTTATGACCCAAAAATTAAAGGGTATTTTGTGATATTTGACATAACTTTAATTTTGAACCACAAGATCAAAAAGTCTTCTTTCTTTTGTTAAACTCCAGTTCCAAGTCAAACTAGGTCAATCTTTTTGAAAAGGAGGGAGTATTATATGTAAACTCAAATAACAACAAAACTATTTCCAAGTAGACTCTTCAACTGACCGATTCTCCAGTAGACCTTGAAACATCCACCAAGACTAATATTATCTAATATAACCATGATAAAATCCTAAATAAATATTGGCTACAATCAGGAGTGAACCTTAACCAACCACCATACACTCATAATGCATAAACTCATAACAACATTTTCGAAATGCTAGATTAGTAGCTATTGTAGACAAACCTTAAGAATGAAAAAATTAAACCCAACGGTCCCCACATTTAATCACACATAGAGAACACATGATACCGGTAATGAGATAAATCTTAAGTTTATCGAATAACTATATTTTTTCATGGTTGCTCCCCTATAAATTCTCATAAGCAATGTTATGTGTGTAGAATCACTTATATATTTCAACTATGCCAAACCACAATACAATTCTATATCTTGAATGAAAATGTCTAACCAAGGATGCCACCCTACTAGGAGGACAAGCACAAAATCGTTACACCTGATCCACCAATAGGGACTCACCCATAGAAGAAAAAACACGCACGAAAATAGAAAGTGAATCATACACTAAACCGTGCCTATAATGAAGTACTTGGTCACATAAGAATGTACATAAATAAGGCTTAATAACTCTAGATACTCCTTCGATAGTGCCCATCTCAAATGTATGTGTGACGCATCATAAAAGTAGATGATTAACTCTTATTAACTCTATACCGATCTAGTTCACTTATCATAGTCATATCTAAACTCATAGGTAATACGCTCAAATTACACCTCCCTATACAAGTATAAGCGGTCGTAATTAAGTAGAGAACCCAACTAGTAGGTTGGAGTCGATCCCACGAGAAAAATGGTTTAGACTTAACGTCAATGTACGATTATATCTATTTAGCCAAGGTTTTTCCGAAAACAAGTAATTGAAGGAGGGTTTTTATGAAATAAGTTTCTTTAACACTCCAAGTTTACAAGTAAGAAAAAGTACAAATTGAGTTTTTATCATGTTATGAGACTAACTAGGGTATATGTGTTCCCTATAGGTTCATAACATTGTATCCCTAGCAATAACAATTCGTCCCTAGTGTTTTGCATGTAAGTGGAAAGTTATGTATCACTAAATCCTTGGTCTGACATCTAGAGAATTTCACCACGTACCTTGTTTTGGATACGTGTGTATAATTTACTAATCCTTTCCTTTACTTCATATTAAACATCATAATAAATGCATGGCTTAATTAGTACTTCCCACCAATCAAAACTGGCATGTTAGATAGTATTCCACTAAATCTTTTTTAATAATTCTTTTTGTATTACTACCTCCTTGGTCCGACAAGTACCAACAAGGCTAGTTCTAATGCATGCACTCCTTAAAAAGAATTTTAATCGAAAGCATTATCAATACATCCAAGAACCTAATTGAGAGTTGCTTATTTTCTAGGTATACTTTGTTAATCACCCATGGTTCCCACTACCCTAGTTGTGGAATTAGTTATCCATGCAAGCAAGATCACAATTCATAGTTTTAAAAGAAGAAATCATTAACTAACTTAAACAATAAGAATAAACTGGGAAAATCAACTTGAAATTGCAAGATAAATCTTCAAACCGAATCCGAAAATTGAATTATTGCCAAAGTTTGCAAAAACCAATCTCCAAACAAAACTAGAAAAATACTCACAATGTCTAACCCCAAAAATTAGGTTTTAATCCATATTTATAGAAAACATTGTACTAAATTAAATGAAAATGAAATAAGGAAAGTTTTTTCAAAAATGCGACATTGATCGACAACCACTATTGACGGAAAGTCGATGGAACTATGGTCTGTCGACTGCTTTCGTTAGTACAGACTTACAATTATTTTTTCTCCTTCAGATGGAACCTTCTATGAATCAATCAACACACCAACAACACAGTCCGTTGATGCACCTACGCTCCGTTGATGCCCTCCATCGCTCCATCCTTAGTATTTTCCCAACTTCTGGTATTGGAACTATCTCTGATCAAAACCACGGTCTACCAGTATAGTCCGTCAATCAATCGATAGACCTTCCTTCACTTTAATAGTTCTACACTTAATCAGATTTCCTCGAGTTTCTCCTTTAGGCTGAACAACACATCGACGGTTACCGCTTATAGACTATCATTGAACGATGGGCCGTCGATGGTGAATTTTCAGTTAGCATGAATTGTACATGCTAGATCATATATTTTCTCTATTCATTATCCAATTATAAATGTTTCATTATTAGTACATTAATGGTGAATATTTAGTTAGCATGTCAGTTTGAGCTATCCAGAATTCACAACATTTCTATTATAAATTTCTAAATTACATAATTAGTTAGGAGTACACTTAATACCAAGTGGACTAAGACCAGTCCGTTGCATGTCCAAGAACTACGTGCAACATAGGTTGTAAGTCCTCTTTATGGGAAGAATTTTTGTGATCACTTTAGTCATGCATCTATACCTTTGGTAGGGTATACTAGGTCAACTATATGTGGTGTATACATCGGAATCAATACTTAGCTCATGTGGTTTTATATCGGTCAACTGTAACTCCCACAGTTCAGTCAGGTTCCGTTGCATTGACCATGTTATAAGTTCATTATTGACTCTCATCATGTAATAAACATGGTAATTGCATTCGGTTAGCTCATGTTCAGTATACTTAGTATTTCTATCATGTTCAGATTATATCATTTCTTTATTGCTTTGTTTTGTTATGTTATTATTTATTTTTGTTTCATCCTGCATGCTAAGTACCTTTCAAGTACTAACACATACGTTGAACTTTATCTTCTCGTGGTTTAGGATCTCAACTTTCAAATAATGCTTAGATCAATTATTGATCTTCTTTTTAGCAACATCAGTGGTGAGTCCTCATTATTCAAAGATGAGTGCCATGATTATATTTCTTGCTTTTAGATTTATTTTCAATTTTTCTAGATCTAGGTAGGGCATGTCCAAGTAGTTCTACTCGGTAGAGGCTTTATTTCATACACAGTTAGTTTCATCTTTAGTGGTTGAGCTTGACTTTTCAATTGTATTTCAAACTCTCAGTTTCATATATTGAGATTAGTATATGGGTATTTCCCATCACTTGATATTATCTCATGTTTAGCTTCCACACAATATTTAATGTTTCAATTTACTTTAGTTTGCTTTTGATATGCCAACAGGGTTATCTTGGGGTCATTCATGATCCTAGGTCCCGTTTCCATATCCAGGGGATAGCCTCGGGGCGTGACAAACTTTGAATCAAAGTATTATGTTGTATTGTCCTAGAATTAGTGAAAAGCCACACTAAGTCGAGTCCTTTTTAGGCCTGTAAAGCATCTAATGAGAAAGAGGTTGCAAAGTGTTTTAGGAAAATTTCAATTTTTTTACTCTTATCGTGCGTAAGGTATGATTTGATTCCTCATTCTAACTTGAGGTTATGAAGTTAAGAGCTTTCTTCTTAGTAGAGCTTAGGAAAGATTCTAATCAGCAACACTAAAATAGTTCCTCTAGTTCCAGTGGTTTTGAACGTAATCTTCCAAAATGCGATTAAACTTTTGGCTCAGAGTATGAATGACCAACCATATCAATAAGAATATTCTAGTTCCCTACAACTAGAAATGGTCGGTCCATGGAATCTAGGGTTCTAGATTTTGTCAGGATTAATCCGCCTAAATTTTTAGGGTCACAAGTTTGTGAGGACCCATAAAACGTCATTGATAAGGTTAGGAAAATTTTGTAGTGAAAAGGTTGAATTGACATCGTACAACCTTAAGGATATGAATCCCATATGGTTCACTCAGAGGAAGAACAACATGGGCTACTTTTTTTGATAACCTACAATATAGTAGTCAACTTCAATGTTAGTCCTAAAACTCTCTCAGAACCCTTCTTTGTCTCCACTCCAATCGGTGAACCAGTTATAGCTAGATTGATATATATAAATTTCCCTATCACAATCTCTTAGATAGTCACATCATCAAATCTTATAGAGTAATAAATAGAGGACTTCGATGTCATTCTAGGCAGGTATTGATTACATTCATGTGCTCAATTTATTATAAAATTAGGATTTTTCGTTTTTAGTTTCCAAATGAACCAATCTTAGAATTGAAGGATAGTATATTAGCACATACGGGTGGATTCATTTCTTTCCTTTCATCAAGAAAAATGATCTCTAAGAGTTTTCATTATCATGTTGTTCGGGCTAAGGATTCAATCTCCAAAAACCTAACTCTTGAGTCAACACCAGTAGTTAATGAGTTTCCAAATGTGTTTTCATGAGATGTTCACATATTTCCTATCAAAAAGGAAATCAACTTTGGAATTTATCTCCGTAAAAATTTCAAGCATATTTCTATTCCTTCTTACAGAATGGATTCAACCGAGCTTAAGGAATTAAAAGAGCAGGTCTACGTCAGACTAAGTATTTCCCCATGGCATACACCAATTCTATGTATCACGACACTTCATCTAGTACTAAATGCAAACGATCGGTAGTCAGTAATAAACCCCAATTAAGTGAGTTGAGGTCGAATCCCACTGGGAGAGGTTTGTGTTTCAGAATCAAAAATAAAGTGCAAATATGTTGAAATCACTCATAGGAATATATATTTACGAATAAAAGAATAATTCAAATTTTGGGGACATAAGTGTCAAATATGAGGGGTTCAAATTAAATTATCAACTACTACAACAAATAACATGAAAATGACAATATAAAGATTAGTTCTTGGGATGTTATTTTATTATAGACTAATTTAGACTGTGGGTAAATAAATATTATAATAAATACGTGCAAATCAATAAATAAGATAGACTTTAACGGGCATAAAATTTCTCCAGACAATCTATCCCAAATCAAATTGGTTTCTTTCAAACGGAAGAAATGAATCAATTAATAACAACCTACGCTTTATTCCATTCACTCTCTCGAGCTGAATGTGTGGGACAAAGGTTTAGGATTTACTTTCTAGTGCTGAACTAATGACAACCCAATATCGACAGACCATCATTTCAATAACCTTCATTTTAAACCACTCTCTCGATCAAGCCAAAGTAAAATTATAAAGTTAGGATTTAATTTGCAACTACGACCCATTAATTTTAACAACATTTACAGAATGAAATAACATCCCATTAGCGCTCATACTTAGTTCCTTTAAGCTATGTTGTTCCTTTTTTCTCATTAGCGCTCATACTTAGTTCCTCAATTAAAATTCCTTAAATTTAAAGAATTACAGCAGTTATTGGCAAAAAATAAGCATTTGAGGATACGAAATCAATTAAAATAAAGTTCTATAGAATCAAATTATGGAGTCACCATTCACCCGTATTGTTTGTTAAGAAAAAATGGTTCCTCAGAATGTGTATTGACCATAGGTAATTGAACAATTCATAATCAAGAATTAGTAACCTATCCCCATAATTTATGATTTGTTCGACAAACTTCACAGAGCTAGTCATTTCTAAAAGATAGACCTTAGATCCGGTTATCATAACCTCAAAGTTAGATATAGTGACATTCTAAAGAAACCTTTACAACTCGTTATAGTCATTATGAATTTGTAGTTATGTTTATGGACTAACCAATGCTCCTGTAACTTAATGGATTTGATCAAGAAAGTGTTCAAGACTATTTTGACTTTTTCGTTAACGTCTTTATTAATTATATCCTCATTCACTCTAGGAATGAGGAAAAATATGCGAATCATTGAATGGTTGTCCTGTAATCTCTCAAAGATCATCATTTAGCAAATATGAGTTTTGGTTGCAATTTGGTTCGTTCCTTGGCATATTGTATCTTGCAAAAGAATTCAAGTGGATTTTAGAAATAGAAGTAGTGAAACAATAGCAAGACCTACCTCTCCTACACGTATTAGAAGTTTCTTGGGTTTAACAAGTTAATACAAAAGGTTAGTGGATGAATTCTCATCCATAGACTCTCCATTAACTAAGTTGACTAAGAAAAATGTTCAATTTTAGTGTTAAGATGATTGTGAGAAAATCTTTGCAAAACATAAAATTACGTTGACTATAATTCCCATTTTGACTATACTAGATGTTTTAGATAGTTATGTTATTTATTATGATGCATCCATATTTGTCATAGTTTGGGTGTTGATACAACGAGGTAAGGTTATAACGGGTGCTTTTAAACAACTTATGGTGCATGAGAAGCACTATCCAACTCATGACCTCGATCTTTTAGCAGTGGTGTATGCACTTACGATTTGGAGACATAACTTGTATAATGTTCACGTAGATGTGTTCAAAAATCATAAGAACCTTCAATATGTGTTCATAGAGAAAGACTTGTGTCTTTACTAGAGGATATGGCTCGAGTTCCTCAAGGATTACTATATAGAGTGTATATTACCATCTTGGAAAGGACAATGTAGTAGCATATGCTCTTAGTAGACTATCTATAGGTAGTGCAACACAAGTCAAGAAAGAATGAAAGGAACTAGCGGAGCTTTTTTACAGGCCTGCTCAATTTAGAGTTTGTTTTATGAGCATATCAGATGGTTGTGTAACAATTAAAAATAGTTCAGAATCTTCCTAGTTGTCAAGATTAATGAAAATCAAGAAAGTGATATGATATAACTCTAGCTAAAGGGTAAAGTCCACCAATAGAGTGTTCGAGTTTTCTCCCTAGAAGGAGATGGTGCGCTTCACTATTGGGCCGATTATGTGTTCCTAATCTGGAGAGTTGAGACAATAGATTCTTTCAGAAGCCCATAATTTCAGAAATTATATTTATTTTGATGCCACTAAGATATATCGTGATCAACAGGAAGTCTTTTAATGGAAGGGCATGACGTTACTTTCCAGATGCACATATAACATGTGATATACGTGAAGACCTTGGTTGATGTTTCTTGACGTTAGTCCATGTCGTCTGGACGATGCATGAGGCCACGACCAATTTCGACAAGTCAATGCCCACACGCCACGACTGAAGTGTGCAGGCCTTGGCTGATACATCCTGCCATTGGTTGATGTCACTTAGTCGATATGCATATGCCACGACTTATACGTGCAGGCCTTTGTTTTTGTTACGTCTTGGTTGCCAACTGTGCTTCTCAAAGAACACAAGCTTTGCGTGATGTGGTTTAATGTTGGTTGATGCAAATATTGCCTAGGTGATGCACACACACCACGACTGACACGTCTAGGCCTTGGGTAATGCTGCATTCTATCGGTGAATGTTGCTTGCTTGATGCGCACATGCCTTGTCAGATGCTTGGAAACCTTGGCCAATGCTACTTATCGTTGGTTGGCATTGTTTGCCCCAAGCGCATAAGCGTTGGCTGATGGTGCATGCCGTTGTTAGACGTAAATGTTACTGATTCGATCCATACATTCCATGGGTAATGCATGCATGTCATGGATGATGATGCATTTCGTTGTCCAACAGTTCTATCCATATTTGTGCAAACCAGGTCAGATGCATGAAATCTTTTTTCTGATGTTGCCCGTAACTGGCCAAAGTCGCCTTGCCAATTCAAGGTGGCCATGATGGAAGTCCCCATCTAATAAGCACATTCCACGACCAATGTGCAGGAAAAGATCAATATCGCCGATCAATGGGAACACGCCACAAAAACTGCAAATAGGCTTTGGTTGTTGCTGCCTCCTATTGGCCGATGTCGCTTGAACAATGCCTGCATGCCATAGCTTATGTATCCTGGTCGATGTGCACACGACATGGCTGATGTTGGCTAAAATTTGCTGACGTCTCTTTCCAGATGCACACGCGCACATTCGTGCATGCTGGCCTTAGCTGATGGCATATGCCGTTGGCTAACATCTCATGCCAAATACTCACATTCCACGTCAATGCATGTATGCTTTAAATAAAGTCGTATGCCATTGTCTAACATCGCTTTTATGTGAATATGCCATGACATATACATACAATCCTTTGTTGATGTTTCCTACTTTTTGACCATATCTGCTGACCAATTTGTGCAGGCGACAGACGAAGCTGGCAGGGCACATTTTATGTCGGCAGACTGATGTGTGTAGGCTACGAACGATGCTGGTAGTCCATTTTGGATATGGGTAGACTGATGTGTGTAGGCTACGACTGATGCGTGCAAGCAACGGTCAATGCTGCCAAGCCACGTTTGACATTGATTGACCGATATGTGTAAGCTACAGACAATGCTGGTTATCCACGTTCGACATCTATTGACCATTGTTTTAAGGCCAAAGGCGCTGAGGGAAGACCACATCTGACGATGGTTGGCCATTTTGTGTAGGCCAAACGCGATACGGGCATGCCACGCCCGACGTAGACTAACCATAGTGTGAAGACCAAAGTCAATGCGGGTAGGCAACTCTGGACGTCGACTAACCATTATGTGTAGGAAAAATTCCCAAAAATGACTTTGAGATAGGCACAAGAGACGACCAATGTGTGCAATACATGACCAACATCTATTGAGAGATGTGCGCAGGTCACAATCGATATGGGCGGTCCACGATTAATGTCGTTTGTTCGATGCCGCTTGTTGTTGGCTGACGTCACTTGCCCGAAGCGCACGATCCTTGAATGATGTTGTCTGTCGTTTCCCTATACCATTTTCACACAGCCGACGCGCACATGCCACGACTCATTTATGCAGGTCTTGGATGATGCTTCTTGTTGTTGTCCAAGGTTACTTGCCCAATCTACACTTACTAAGGCCGATGCTCCTTGCCATTGGCCGACGCTAATATCACTTGGCAGATATACACATTCCATGTCTGATACATGCATGCCTTAGTTGATGCCGCCTATAATATAGCAATGTCGCTTTCCCGACGTCCACATGCCACGTCTAATGTGTGGCCCACTTGGTGCTCTTGATTTTGTATTGTTGGTTCTAACTTAGAAGAGTAGAAATCATTTATTCCAAATATTCATAATGAACATATACAACCTAATATGCATGTTTTAAGGTACAAACACACATTAGCTTCCATAAATAATTTTTTTGAATATTAAAATATAATTTTCAACAATCTTTTTAAAGTTTTTTTTTGGTTAATATCAAAAATGAATAATTGATTAATAAAACATAGGAAGAATATGAAAATAAATTAGAAATAATACAAAATTAGCAAATGAATATAGTAACCTTAAATTCATAAATAAATATAGTTATCTTAAATTCATCAAATTAATAAGTTTTTTTTTAATTTTTATTTTTGTTCAATAAATCCCGATATTGAGTAATTCATTAAAAAAATTGGAAAAATATGGAAAATAATGTTAAAAAATCACAAATAAATATAGTAACCTTAAATTCAACATTTCAACAATTTGTTTTTATTTTTACTTTTGTTCAGTAAATCCTAAAAATGGGTAATCCATAACTAAAACATAGTAAAAAAATTTTAATATATAAAATTAGCGCAACAAATTCACAAATAAATATACATTATTTATAACAATTTAAACAATTTTTTTAAATATTTATTTTTTGTTTCATCAATACTGAAAATAGGTAATCTATTAATAAAAAATAGGAATAATATTAAAATAACAAAAAAATAAATCCAAAATTTCATTCATAAATGTTGTAACCTTAAATTCAAAAATTTATTAAATTTTTATTTTTATTCGGTAAATCGTGAAAAATGATAATTAGTTAGTAAAAAATAGGAAAAATATAAAAAAAAATTAAAAAATAATGCCAAAAATTAATTAATAAATATAGAAATATTAAATTCAAAATTTTCATAAATTTTAATTCTTAAAATGTGACCAAACAAACTTTAATAAGATAGTGTAAAAATGACCATAAGTCTGAAAAATACTAAAATGCTCGAAAATACTTCTTGTGAAAAAAAAAAGATAGAGTACATATTCTTACAAATAAAAGATGTTTCAATATTGTACCAACCCTAAACTATAATGAAATTTGTACGAATGAACCAGGTGAGACTGAAAAGTTGATAATAGAAGATGGAAAAAAGATGAATATATTATAATGTCGAAAGGGTTTTTCAGACTCTTTTTATTTTTATACGACATAGATATCCACATTTTATCGACTTGACCTCGATCAATGTCGCCTCATGCGACGCCACTCGTCAAAAAGTGCAAGACATAAATAATGATGGTAGGCACATGTGACGTTGGCTAACCAAAGTGTGTAGGCCACAGGTGATGCTGCAAGGCAACATTTGACTTTAGGAAAGTGGAGTGTGAAGGTTACGAACGATGTTGGTAAGCAATGTTCGATATCGATAGACCAAAAGTTTCAGACTATAGATGATGAT
Organism: Solanum arcanum; assembly: GCA_027789145.1. Classification (NCBI taxonomy): domain Eukaryota; kingdom Viridiplantae; phylum Streptophyta; class Magnoliopsida; order Solanales; family Solanaceae; genus Solanum; species Solanum arcanum. Next base: position 12,281,399 of record CM050944.1, read on the forward strand.
GGTAGTCACGTCTGACATTGGCAAACCGATGTGTACAGGCCACAAACGATAGGTGAAGCCCATATATGATGTCGGCTGACCATTATCTGCATGCAAAGAGCTATGCGGTAATTCCATGTCTTATGTTCACAAACCATTATGTGTAGGACAAAGGCGATGCAAGAAGGCCACGTCCGACATCTACAGACGTAGTGTGGAACACAAAGTCGATATGGCAAGGTCAGGCCTATCGTGCTGGACAAAGACAATGCAAGTAGGCAACACCCGACGTCGACTGACACTTCTGTACGATAAAGAAGATGGGAGAAGGCAAAAACCCACGTTACATTGTCGTTATTTACAGGCGTAGGGCAATGTAGGTAGTCCACACCTGATGATAGTTAAGAGAAGTGAACAAGTCACGATTAATACGAGCATTCTACGATCGACGTTGGCTGAGAAATATGTATGCTATGGACGATGAAGGTAGACCACGTCCAATGTTGGCTTGCCGGCGTGTGCAGGTCAAGGGCAATGTTGGATGACCAAGCCTGATAAATTCTGAGTGATGTGCACCAGCCAAGGCTGATGTGGCAAGTCCACACCTGGTGTTGACTAAGCGATGTGCACAGGCAACAACCAATGCAGCTATACACAAGAAATGTCGCCTTACCAATGTCATTATTCATTGGTCGATATCTCTATCCCTAAGCACTTAGGACTTTGCTGATGCTGTCTTCTGTTGGCCGATGGATATGTTACCATGTCGATATGCACATATCATGACTGAATCTTCTTGCCATTGGAAATCATCTTTTGCCTTAAAATAAGGGATTTGTTGATGTTGCAAGATGTTGGCTGACGCAAATGTTTTCCAACCGATGAACACACGCCATGACCAATGCATGCAGGCCTTGCCTAATGCTGCAATTCATTTGCAAATGAAGCTTGTTAAATGTGCACATTACATGTCAGATGCGTGCAGGCGTTGTCTTATGCTGTCTACCATTGGTCTATGTTGCTTTCCAAAAGCGCACAAGCCTTGGTTGATGGTGCCTACCGTTTACTGACGTCTATGTTGCCCAGCTGATGCACACATGACACATGTTCTGCATGCATGCCTTGGATGATATTGCATTTCGTTGTCCGACGTTGCTTGCCAGATGCTCACAAACAACGTTAGATGCGTGAATACCTTTGTTGATGTTGCTGCCGTTTCTTGACGTTTCCTGGCTGATGCATGCAGGCCATGACCGACATCGCCCAGTCAAGTATCGTACACAAATTTTTGTGTAAACGGTGCTGACATTTAAAAAAATAATAATATCATTTTATTAATAAAAATTAGATAAGACATATAAATAAACATAAACTAAATAAAGTACACAATCTCTTAACTAAACGTTTACATGAAATTAAATTAATAAAAAAAGGATCTGTTGAGGATTGAACTGAAGACCTCCTACACAAAATTCTATGTGCCCAACCAATAGGCCAAGATCACTTATATGCTCATTGAATATGATTCATTTTATTCATATGCCTTTTTTTCTTGTTTTAATATGAATGTAAATATAAAAAGATCGATGAAGCAGTATCGGGTGATACACCTAGCTATAAGGTGGGTTCGCCCCTGGCCCATTCGATGTAAACACACCACGTCTCATGCATAAAAGCCTTTACTGATGTTTCCTGCCCTTTGTTGATGTCCCTTTGCAAATGCGTGCATTACACGGGCCGATGTCGTCGAGTCGATGATGTGCAGACGCTATGACTCATGCGTGCAGTCCCTGGCTATTGATTCATGTCGTTGCCCAATGTCGCTTGGCCGATGCACTATGACCACGGTTGAAGTCTCCAAGCAAGTGTGCAGACGACATAGCTGATGTGTGCAGGCCTTAACTAATGTTTCATGCCATGGGCAACGTCGCCTGCCATGTTTATGCATGGCCAGCGTTGCTTTCTAGATACACAAATTCCATGTCAGTGCGTGAAAGCCTTGGCTAAATCCACATGCCATTGGATGAATTTGCTTACCAGATGTGTGCATGACATGTTACTCCATGTAGGCCTCAGCGAATGATGACTTCTATTGGCGAACATTTACAGACTGACTTGTGCAGGCTATGACCGATGGTGGCAGTCCTCATCCGACATTGATAGACCAATGTGTGCAGGCTATGGATGATACATTCAGATTACCTTTGAGGGCACTAGACCTATGTGTGCATGCTACAAATGATGATGTCTTTCCACGTATGATGTCAGAAGACCGATGTGTGCAGGTTACGCACAATGCTGGCAGGCCAAGTCTAAAACCGACTTATTGTTGGGTGTAGGCCAAAGGCGATGCGGCAGACCACATCTGTCGTCGGTTGAACATTTTGTGCTGGACAAAGGAGTTGCAAGAAGGTCACGCCTGATTTCAGCAAAAAATTGTGTGCACGACAAAGGCGATGCATACAAGTAACACCTGACATCAACTAACATTGGTGTGCATGCCAAGGGAGATTCGGGCGGTTCAAGGCGGACAATGTCTGAGCGATGTGCACAAGCCACAATAGATGCAGGCAGTCCATGGCCAATGTCGGCTGAGGGATATGCACATGACACCACTAATGGTGTCGGTCCACGATTAATTTGACCTTGCCAATGCAGCTTGCCGTTGGCTGACATTGCTTTCCCGAAGTGCATATGTATTGATTGATGTTACTTCTTGTTACCCATCATCGATATTGTCCAAGCTATGCGAACACACCACCAATAATACGTGCATGCCTTTGTTAATGTTGTCTGTCTTTGCCCTATATCAATTCCCCAATACTCGTTGTCTAAGAATAATGGTGCTTATCGTTGGTCGATGGTGATGTTTCTTTTTCAGATGCACACGTGCCTCGTTCGATGCATGCAGGCCTTGGGTTTTTCCGCCTGTAGTTGGCTGATGTCGCTTGCCTGATGCCCACATGCAACGTCAGATGCTGGGCTAGATGGAGCTCTGATTCCGTAAAATAGATTCTTACATAGAGAGTACACATCATTTTTTTCCAGAGATTCATAATGAACATGTAAAACCCAAAGATACAGGTTCCAAGGTAGAAACACACGTTAGATTCCACAAATAACTTCTTTCAATATAAAAATAATTTTAAATAATTATTCTTCAGATTTTTCGGGTTATCCCAAAAATAAGTAATTGATTATTTAAACTTAGGAAAAATATGAAAATACATAATAATAATGCCAAAAATTCACAAATACATATAGTAACCTAAATTTTTACTTTTTTTTTAATTTTTGTTTTTGTTCAGTAAATCGCGAAAATGAATTATTGATGAATAAAAAAATAAGAAAAATATGACAAAATATAAAATTAATGCAAAAAAATTCACAAATAAATATAGTAACCTTAAATTCAATAATTTCACTAATTGTTTTTAATTTTTTTATTTTTGGTAAATCCTAAAAAATGGTAATTCATAAATAAAAAGCAAGAAAGATATGAAAAGAGAAATTCAAAATTTATGCAAAAATTCATAAATAAATATAATAACCTTACAATAAAAAATTTCAACAATTTTTTTTATTTTTTGGTTAGTGTTGAAAAATGGGTAATGCATTGATAAAAAAAAAGAAAAAAATGAAAAATAAATATAAAATTAATGCCAAAATATCACAAATAAATATAGTAATCTTAAATTCAACAATTGCAACAATTTTTAATTTTTTATTTTTGTTTGGTAATTCCCGAAATGGGTATTTAATTAATTGAAAAAGGAAAATATGAAAAAAATATAAAATTACAGAAAAAATTTATGAAAAAATATAGTAACCTTAAATCTAACAATTTCATAAATTTTAAATTTTAAAATGTGATGTAAAAATAAAAAACTGTAAAAATAAATTTTAAAAAATGAATAAAAGTTCCAAATATATGAAAATGCTCGAAAATACTTCTTAACATGTGAAACTTATGATGTAATACAGATTTGTACAAATAAATGATGTTTTAATAATGTAGGAACCATAAACAAAATTAAATTTGTATGAATGAACCATGTGAGGAGGAAACATTAAGAATAACTGATGGAAAATACATGAATATGTTGTTTTTTACAGAAAGGGAGTTTCACACTCTTTTGATTTGTGTACGTCATGGACATCTGCTTGCTTTCGACTAGACCTCAATCACTGTCGCCCCGTGAAACGTTTCTCTTCTACCATGTGCAAGCCACTGAGGATTATGGTAGGCAGATCCGATGTTGGCAGACCAAATGTATTGGTAATAGGTGATTCATCCCGGCCACGTTTGACATCGGCAGAACGACGTGTGCATGTCACCAACGATGTTGGCATGCCAAGATCGACGTCGACAAATTGATGTGTGCAAGCTACGGACTATTCTAGAAGGCAACATCTGACATTGGCAGACCGCTGTGTGAAACTATGGAAGATAGTTGCAGCTGTTTTACTTTAAAAATACTACTATTCTTTTAAAAATGGTGAAGATGACTAGGTTCCGAAAAAATCGATTAATCTTATTTTTAAAGAAAAATAGACTTTCAAAATTACGGAATCGCCACTTGATTTTTGGTAAAATCAAGAATAAATTTCAAAAAGATTTAAAAACAGATAAAATCAATTGAAAAAGGTTCAAAGTTCAATGTACATCCCGAGAAGGTGTTAGGCCCTCGGGATGCCCGCTAACTCACGGTTAACCGGCGATTTGACTAAATGACGTTTAAAATAAAATTTTTAGTTAAGTAAAGAGAAAATTTATTTTAATATTTTTTATTTGATATTTTTATTTTTATTTCTAAAGGGAGATATTTTAGAGGAAATTAATCTATGGAAAACTGAATGGTGACGAAAACAAAATGAGTAAATAAACTAGTAAAACTAAAATAGAAAAAATGGCTACCCTTTAGGAGATTATAAAAATTCTACCAAAAATTAATTAACTCAAACAAATAAAAAAAAATATTTGAACTTGGGTTTTATTGCCCAAATTCATTCAATTGGGCTTTGGCCCACCAGTCCTAACTAAATCATTTAAATTGGGCCCTTTTTAAAAATTTAAAATCCTGCAAAACAAACATTGGCCTTTGGGCCTGTTAAAAAATATTGCTGAAAATGGCCCTGGCCCATTTCCTGAAAAAGAGCCATTGTATACGAATGATGTATAATGTTGTATACAATGTATATTCAATCCATTTTGTACGTTTGAGACCTGCATATTTTTTTTAAATACGCATCTCTTACTATTCTCCCTGTATTACCCATATTTTTCTGCGTATTTGTAACTGTATCATTTTTAAACCTGTTTAAAAATTGTATATCGTCGCCCAAAAGATGTATACAAATGTATACGGGCTGTATCCTATGTCCGTATTCATTGCCTATTTCCGTATTTCATCGAAAATTGGCATCTCTGTACGTTAACCTGCAATTCGTATTTTTTACACATATTTATAGTATGTCATCTCTGTATATCAGTGTATACAGGTTGTATATCAACCTTTTTTTCAACTTTCGTAAGCTGAAAAATATTTTCCAGAAGTATATCCTCACTGTTATCAACCTGTATTTCGAATTTGGTACCCTGTACGTTTTTTGACCTGTATACTGATGTATAAAGTATGTATACAGCTGATATACAGCTTCATCAACACCTGCAAATACAGTTTACAGCCCCTTTCCAGGTTTTGATGAACCTGCAATTAATTTCCAGCAGTTCGTTTTTTTTGTGTTCAACCTGTACGCCAGTTTGAGGGGGTCTACAACTCGAGGAGGATCGAGGTTTGAGCCTTTACGGCTCAATGAGGAAGTGCAAGAGATGGGAATGAAATCCATGGTGACTCATGGCGAATGCACGTGAAACGAATCAAAAGGAAACATAAAGGAAACAGTCAGCGATGAAAATATTTCTGCATTTATATGCATAACTAAGGCAATGTAAATCAAATAGAAGAAAGGGCAGTCAAGATAATGAAAGCAAAAAAAGCCGTAATGCATGTTTTAAAACACTATAACCCTGCCATGCTGCACAGACACACATTTATATTCAAGATTCAAGTCATAACAAAATATAATTTGAATGTTTAAAGCTTTGGATATCAGCTTACTACAGTTCAATCTTCTTACGTAGAAAAGATGCTAAAAAATAAAATCAACCCTTCCAGGCAACTAACAATATCAAACCTACAAACTAATCACATAAGCAAAAAAATATCATTGAAATAAGGCATACAAATACTAAAATGACAGTCACTAGTTCATGAAAAGCAAAATGGAGCAGGCAATAAATAATAAACAAGATAAATGATACATGCCATTTTTGCTAAAGAAAATAAAAGAAAGGCTTAGACAAGAAAAGAGTAAGATGGGATAAGACAACTCTATATTCAATCCTTACCATTTACACTATTAGAAATACTTAAAGAACACATCGTATATCAGAGTACGAAGGCTGAAATCACCTATAGGAGATGATTTTGAACTTCATGACTGAACTTTCAGCTTTCTCAACCAACCAAACGAGATAGACAGTAAATAGCAGAGGAGTCACTGCCGAACAAAAACGACATTCTTCCTAAACAATAACAATCAAATCGTAAACGAGTTACAAAATTGATTTGCAGCCAATGACAAGTCAAAATGATCTTAGACAATTTATAAACAGCTTCGCACAGTCATATTAAGCAACAACACGTCACATAACGATGCTTCAAACCGACGGCGTTCGATCATGAAAACATAAGCCAACCTTAGAGGGAGGGACAACACAGCTAAAGCCTCACGCCAACCAAACAAAGGAGGTTCACTATATAACGATTGGAATCGAACTAAAGCATGAATGAAAGAGAAACTATTACCTTTTCCGAGCAGCGAACTGGACAGTGTTGGCGAAGGAGACGACCTTCCAAGACCACAAGGAAACCTAATAACTTCAACGAACTCCGAAGAACAAGAAGGAATAAAGACAGAACGAGGAAAATCCCTCCAAAAATTCTACCTTAACTTTTCTTCAAAAATTTCGACTATCTTTGTGTTCTTGTAACAGTAAAATTTCAGCCAAAGAAAAAAAAATAACCCCTTCCCCCAAATAGTGAAGAGATGGCGATATATGTAGCCATTTCTCAAGGATGGAGAGCGGAGGAAATCTCGAAAAAGGCTGGGGTAAAATCGTGATTACATCTATCCTTTTGAATTCAAAATCCTTCAACAGAACAAGCGCTTGCAGCCATCGAATTTGCAAGCAAAGGACGATGGAGAAAGGAGATTTCTCCACCTGGGCCCGTCCTTCCAACTCCCTCGTACGACTTGCAGAGGAGGGGGATGGCTCGAGGAGTGGGAGGTAAGGCCAGAAAGTGCGAGAAACAGCTATGGGTTGCGAGATTTCTGGAATTTTTTTTGTTTGTTTTTTGCACGTCTGGGTAGCTCTATTTTTCCAGGGACTTTCGGGTAGGGGAGGAAGAGGAAGAAACGGGTTTGGGGCTGGGAATTAAATTTGGGGGCTGGGTTTTTAAATGGGTTGAAGTGGGCTGGAAATTTAAGAAGGGAATGGGAGAGGAGAAAAAAAATGGAAATGGGCCGCCTGGAAGGGAATGAGGTGGGCTGGAGGTTTATTTGGGTTTGGGATAAATGTTGGGCTGGTAAGTTAAAAAAAAAAAGAGAGGCCCAAGAGGTTTCCAAATGGGTTTAGGAATTATGTTATGTCTTAGAAAAGTCAAATTAAATTAATTTGAGGAATTTGACTATAATTTAAATAAGACAACTTCATATCAATTGATCAACGAGTTTCTTAATTTTATCAAAGTAAAATATTTAATTTTAATTGTAAAATAGTGATTCAACATATAACAATAATTTAAACTAAATTAGTTAAATAGAATACTTAATAAAATTTAAAATATTTTGAGAAATAATCGTAAAATATACCAACTATATACGTAATCATGTAAAATATATAGTCTATCTAAAATTATAAAAAAAATGACAAAAGTATTCAAAATAACATAAAATTCATACATTGTTTTTAATCACAAAATTTATAAAACTAATTATTTTAAATTGTTTGGAAATTTAAGAAGCTCGAGAACTAATTTATACCTGGGAGGGTCGAAATTGGGTGTAAATAACTGTCCCTCATTTTACTTGGGTTGATGCAAGCAATTCGAGGAAAATGAAATTGACCAAACAAATTTTGACCAACCCCATTCATCTAAAAGGAAAGGATTTTTCAAAGGGTTTAGGAATTATGGACAAACCCTTGAAACAAGTTTCCTACATATCTCAGGCTATATGAGAATTCAGGCCACTTGTAGTTCGATAAGCTTGATTTAACGCACGACTTTGAAAGACTTCGAAAGCCACCTCCATACCGAATAATGAAGGTATCAAAATGCTCGAGAATATAATTGGAGAGCGAATGTTGGAATTCAGCTGAGTTTTAACATTGATCCCGCGTACATATCCTTACACCTCAGGAATCAGGCTGTGAGTAGTTCGACTCGATCGGTTGAAAAGGAAATCTATTATGCTAGATAAACTTTGGTTTTGGACAAGTGACAAATTAAACGAGTATGAAAAGGAGGCTTGTAACCTCTTAGCCATGAATGTGGAGCTTTCCACATCCATAGGTAAGAACTTACACGGACATAGTTTCCAACACTCTTGGTGTATCATCACTCAGATTGGAACGGTACTTCCGGTAAATCGAAATTTCCACATACGAGACTGAAACTGACAAAACTATAGAAGAACACACATGTCTTTTGATGGGAGTGGTTCGATTGTGGTGGAAGTCGCTCCCCTGCTCGTATCCTAAGAGTTTGACATTCCTCTTCGGACTGTGTCTCAGTTCGCTGCTACGGAAAAGTTCCACGTGGTGCTGCATCCTTTTTGATGTCGTCCTCACCTGTTATTTTTGGAGAATTCATCCTTTGGGATGCTCTCGACAAAGACTGCGATAAAACTCGTCAGCTTAAAAAATGTAATTAGGATGGGAGACCGTGTCTTTTTACCATGTCGACACTTCATTGTTCTCCTCCATATTCGACGTCGACTCGATCGGTCTGACGTCCAGCAGATAAAGCTTATGTCTAGCGTTTACAATACAATCTCTGATGTATTCTTCATTTGATGTTAAAATAAATAAATGCTGATATGATGCTGGTATTTCTTTTAACGTCGTCTTTGTTGTTCTTCTTGACGTTTACTTTTATCAAAATAAAAGACTGTAGTTGAGGCCAATGGATAAATATCCCTCTTGGGATACACGATTTCCCTTTCTTTATCTGTGTATGTCTTCTTGCTGGGCATGAATATCTTCCCACGATACGTAAATTCCTGCGAGGCATGAAATCTTCTCGAGATGCATAAATTTTGACGAGGCATGAAATCTTCTCGTCGTGCATAATTATTGACTCGCGATGCATGATTTCCGCGATGCATGATTTTCTGCGATGCATGATTTTTAACGAGGCCTGGATTCTTCTCGTAATGCATAGATTTCGGCGAGGTACAAAGTCTTCTCGCGATGTCCAAATTTCACAGAGGTATGAAATCTTCTCGCGATGTATAAATTTTGCGAGGCATGAAATGTTCTCGTCATGCATAATTATTGACTCGCGGTGCATGATTTCCGCGAGATATGATTTTCAACAAGGCCTGGATTCTTTTCGTAATGCATAAATTTTGGCGAGGTATAAAGTCTTCTCGCGATGTCAAAATTTCAGCGAGGTATGAAAGCTTCTCGCGATGCATAAATTTTGACGAGGCATGAAATCTTCTCGTCGTGCATAATTATTGACTCACGATGCATGATTTCTGCGATGCATGATTTTTTTCGCGATGCATGATTTTCAACGAGACCTGGATTCTTCTCGTAATGCATAAATTTTGGCGAGGCATAAAGTCTTCTCGCAATGTCCAAATTTTAGCGAGGTATGAAATCTTCTCGCGATGTATAAATTTTGACGAAGCATGAAATCTTCTCGTCGTGCATAATTATTGACTCGCGATGCATGATTTCCGCGATGCATGATTTTTCACGATGCATGATTTTCAACGAGGCCTGGATTCTTTTCGTAATGCATAAATTTCGGCGAGGCATAAAGTCTTCTCGCGATGTCTGAATTTCAGCGAGGTATGAAATCTTCTCGCGATGTATAAATGTTGACGAAGCATTAAATCTTCTCGTCATGCATAATTATTGACTCGCGATGCATGATTTCCGCGATGCATGATTTTCCGCAATGCATGATTTCCCGCGATGCATGATTTTTAATTTGCAATGCATGAATATGCATCTCATCTCTGTTGATGATAACGGCAGGACGACCTCCAGATAATATATCGCCTTGGTCGATAATAACAATAAAATAACTATGTCCTCTAGGGTAATGCATTATCCTGATTGACAATGATTATTTTGCTTGATAATGTGACGCAAATAGCGCCCTTTACGGAAATCGTAAACTCTTCCCTAAGATTCATGTTTGATTCGCCTTTGATCTGGCTACACGCTCTTTGTAAATTTCATAATGTTGGAAATTGATTTAAATAAACAATTCATATTCCCAAGTCTTCAACATAAGTGATATAAAGTGCCTTTTGCTTCTAGGAAAGCCATATTTTGGGATAATTTTCTTCTTTGGAGTTCTCGTTGTTCATTCGTCGGAAGAATTTTTCCAATTTCAAAGCAAAGCTATAAACCTGCATCCACAGAAAAATTGTCAATTTTAAAGATGTACTGATCTGTGTCGATTTCTTCAGTTGTTTGCTCTTTGTATCGCTATCTCCTGTTGATTTCCCGATCTACCGACTCTTGATAGATAAGACAAAATTTTATGCCAAACAAATGAAACGTAAAAGGGAAAATTTAAGAGAAATAAAATTTAGAGAAATAGTATCTTGAAAAGGTCACTGCCAAGTCACGTCATATCAGGCTTAACAAACTTCTTTGATCCTGACACTCAGAGGTCTATCTGATCATTTGCCGGTGAGTCTTCAGAGTCACTCCGGACTTATAGGTAAGGCCCATAATGAAATTTTAAGGCCATTCTCAAAATTTTTGTCCCAATTTACTGTCTTGCTTATCTTTTCATTGTAACTGAGCAGATTGCGGAATTTTTGAGATCTTCTCAAAAATTCTGTCCTAGTTGCAGATCTAGAAAGATCTTTAGTTTGACTTGCTGAAGAGGAAGCTTCTTCTGGAGAATTTCGAGTCCCTCTCAAAATTTGTCCCAGTTTCTATTGTAAAGGGGAATAGAAATCTTACGAGAGATATGACCAAACCCTTGTGGCGCCTACGTATCCCGTTGAGGCAGGAATCAGGTCAAACACAGTCCCCCCTAACGGTTAACAAGAATAAAATTTACAAAGAAACCGACCGAGGCCGACAAAGGCCTTTTACGTATCTCATTCTTGAGAATTTAGGTCGAACGTAGTTCAGATACAAAGCAATAATTAAAGGGGATAAATGGGGTGACCGAAGCTGACATAGGCTGCCTACGTATCTCGTTCTCGAGAATTCAGGTCAAACGTAGTTCATTACAAGCGGGATAAGAATTCAAATTGAACAAATACAAGCAAACAGAACGATTACAAGTAAATGACAGAAAAATGCAAAATGAAATTTCGCACATAGTATCTCTTGACAGCATCTGAGTTGATAGGTTTGGGCCATACAGTTCCATCCATCTCTGACAGGACCAAAGCACCTCCAGATAATACTTTACAAACAATGTAAGGACCCTGCCAATTTGGCGCGAACTTTTCTTTGTACTATCTTGATGAGGAAAAATACGCTTAAGAACAAACTGGCCAACTTCAAAATTTCTGGCTCTTACTCTTTTGTGAAAGGCGCGAGTCATTCTCTGTCTATACAACTAGCCATGGCAGACGGCAACCATTCTCTTCTCTTCAATCAAAGTTAGTTGATCAATCCGTTTGCTAACCCATTCAGCATTACTTAATTCAGCTTCTTGGATGATTCTCAGTGACGGTATCTCAACTTCAGCAGGTATGACTGCCTCTGTTCCATATACTAGCAAGTGTGGAGTAGCCCCAGTCGATGTTCTAACCGTCGTTCGATAACCTAGTAAAGCATATGGCAACATTTCATGCCAACCTCGATGTTTGTCAATCATTTTTCTCAAAATCTTTTTGATATTCTTGTTGGCGGCCTCTACAGCTCCGTTCATTTGGGGGAGATAAGCAGTTGACTTTCAATAAATAATATTAAATTGTTCACATATCTCTTTCATCAGATGACTATTGATATTTGCACCGTTATCAGTAATGATGGGTTCTGGCACTCTAAATCTGCATATTAGATTGTTGCGAACGAAATCAACCACCACTTTCTTGGTTACCGACTTGTAAGAGGCGGCTTCCACCCACTTGTTGAAATAATCAATGGCAACCAAGATGAATCTGTGTCCATTAGAAGCGGTTGGCTCTATAGGACCGATGACATCCATTACCCAAGCTACAAATGGCCAAGGTGAGCTCATAGCATTAAGCTCGTGAGGTGGCACCCGTATCAAATCACCGTGCACTTGACACCTATGGAATTTTTGCATGAATTTGCAACAGTCAATCTCCATAGTCATCCAAAAATACCCGGCTCATAGGATCTTTTTTGCCAAAGTGAGCCCATTCATATGTGTACCACAAATTTCGGCATGTATCTGTTTAATAAGCCTTACAGCTTCAACAGCATCCACACATCTTAGAAGACCTAAATCTGGAGTTCTCCTATATAGGACTTCTCCACTTAGGAAGAAATTGAGAGTCATACGGTGTATCGACTTCTTTTGATTTGTCATAGTGGCTTCAGGATAATTCCCAGACTCCAAGTACCTCTTTATGTCAAAATACCAGGGCAAACCATCTGGTTCTGATACAACATGTGAACAATGGACTGGATGTTCTTTCTGCTCTATATCCAGCGGGTCGATGTAATCTTTATCTGGATGTTTAATCATCGAAGCGATGGTGGCAAGAGCATTGGCCAATTCATTCTGTATTCTGGAAGTATGTTTGAACTCGATCTTGCGCAACCTTTTGCACAACTTCTGCACATACTGTACGTAAGGTATAATCTTCGGGTTCTTCACAGCCCATTCACCTTGAACCTAATGAATCAATAGGTCTGAATCCCCAATGACCAATAACTCGTAAACATTCATGTCGATGGCCATTTTCAAACCAAGAATACAAGCTTCGTATTCGGCCATGTTGTTGGTGCAATTAAATCGGAGCTTAGCTGCTATGGGATAGTGTTGACCGGATTCTGACACTAAGACTGCTCTGATACATTTGCCTTGATGATTTTCCGCTCTGTAAAAGAATAATCTCCAAGCTGGGTATGCTTCAGAAATGTCTTCACCCATAAATGACACTTCTTCATCGTGAAAATAAGTCTTGACTGGTTCGTATTCATCATCAACAGGATTTTCTGCTAGATGATCTGCCAAAGCTTGGGCCTTTATTGCCTTCTGAGTCACATCCACGATATCAAACTCACTCAACAACATTTGCCATTTAGCCAATTTCCCGTTCAGCATCGCTTTCTGGAAAATATACTTCAATGGATCCATTCTGGAAATGAGATATGTAGTATACGAAGACAAATAATGTCTCAATTTCTGGGCAAGCCACGTCAGAGCACAGCACGTTCTCTCCAACAAAGTGTAACGAGACTCGTATGGAGTAAACTTCTTGCTTATATAGTAAATAGCCCTTTTCTTCTTTCCTGTCTCGTCGTGTTGACCAAGTACACATCCGAAGGCACTATCTAAAACAGACAAATACAGCAACAAAGGACTACCTTCTCGCGGAAGAACCAATACTGGTGGGTTAGACAAGTAGCTCTTGATAGCATCGAAAGCAGTTTGGCACTCCTCAATCCACTTAGTCGGGGCATCTTTCTTCAGCAACTTGAAAATGGGCTCACACACCACTATTGATTGTGCTATAAAACGGCTAATATAGTTTAACCTCCTAAGAAACTCATCACCTCTTTTCTCGTTTTCGGCGGAGGTAACTCTTGAATTGCTTTAATCTTGGAGGGGTCAAGCTCAATACCCCTTCTGCTGACTATAAATCCCAACAACTTCCCAGCTGGGACTCCAAAAGCGCATTTTGCGAGATTAAACTTTAAGTTGTACCGACGCAAACGTTCAAAGAATTTCCTCAGGTGTGTCAAATGATCCGAACTCTCACGGGATTTGATTATGACATCGTCCACGTACACTTGAATCTCCTTATAAATCATGTCGTGTAAAATAGTCGTCATGGCTCTCATGTAAGTGGCCCCAGCGTTCTTCAGGCCGAACGGCATCACCCTGTAGTGATATACACCCCAAGGTGTAATGAAAGCTATTTTTTCCGCGTCTTCTTCATCCATAAAAATCTGGTGATAGCCTGCGTAACAGTCCACAAACGACTGCATCTCATGTTTGGCGCAGTTGTCAATCAAAATATGTATATTTGGCAACGGAAAATTATCCTTCGTACTAGCCTTGTTGAGATCTCTATAATCAACACAAATCCTGATTTTCCCGTCCTTTTTGGCGACTGGAACGACGTTGGCCAACCAGGTTGGATATTGTGTTACTTCCACCAATCGAGACTCTATTTGCTTGGTGATTTCTTCCTTAATCTTCAAACTCAATTCAGGCTTAAATTTTTGAGTCTTTTGCTTCACCGGCTCGAACCCTGGGTTGATAGGTAGCTTATGAGATACGACATCGGTACTCAACCCCTACATATCACCGACCTCCCAAACAAATACATCACTGTATTCGGCAAGCAAATGAAACATGCTCCCCTTCTGAGTTTCATTCAGGTGGGTGCTGATCTTAACCTCTTTGACACATTCCGAATCTCCCACATTCACTGCTTCCGTCTCCTCTAGATTTGGTTTATGCTGATTCTTGAATTGCCAAAATTCCTCGGCGACATAATCTGGTTCCCCACTTTTTTCTTCATAGTCGTCAACCTTGTCGTTATTTTTCTAATTTTGTTCATTTAGACCATGACATGACATGACATTGGCAGGTCTGTAACTTACGTTACTGAAATCATAAACAGACAAAATTAGGAAAGTAAAGTATGACAAACAACTAAATAAGTAAAGTTAAAATAAAGAGGCTTTCATTTAAAACAAAATGCACACTTTGGCCATGGCATGGGGCCATGTTGCCTTTGGAACATCACAACGAAAATTTAAAAACTTGAACAATTAAGAAAAATGCAGAAATGATGAGTCTTGGGTCTCTTCTGGACAACCACCGACTTTAGTGTGCATAAAATAACTCCTTTCTACTGAAGAGTTTGGGACATCAGGATCGGCGTGGAAGTCCAGTTGTGAAGCACCTCCCTTGGTTCAGCATCACGAATACCAGCTGACTCGACCTCCTCCTTGATAATAGCATTGATCTCCTCGAAGTGATTACAAATTCCTTCCCCAAAGTCTTCAGGCTCGGCATACTCCCGAATTGAAATGGATTGATACAGATGCGGGATCGGCTTAGCCAACTTCATCCCTTTTCTTCTTCATCTTCACGTCCTCATATGTGGGGATGTACCCCAAACCATATCTGGATCCATTAACAAGGACCGAAACAGGCTCAATAATTCCTTGGGAATCTCTTCCCAATCCGAAACCTAGCTCGAACCCATTCTGCAGCATCACCGTGGCTATCATTTTGTGTACGGCTGGCATGGGGTTCTGCGGGGCCAAATCCTCATTGGTGGCATTCACCAGCTCCACCATGTAAAAGTCTGCACCTTGCGACATCTCATCAATGACCGACACCTGCTTGCCTGAGCGACTTCCCTCGCCGTGAATCACTAACTCTTCATTTTTCCATACAAGCTTCATCATTTGATGGAGAGTAGAGGGGACGGCTCCAGCCATGTGGATAAACGGCCTTCCCAAAAGAAGTTTGTAGCTGGTGTCTATGTCTAATACTTGGAATTGCGCACTAAACTCCACGGGGCCCATTTGAAGGGTCAAAGTCACTGCCCCTAATGTATCTCTTTGCAAACCATCAAACGCTCTTACATTAACCTGCTTCTGTTCCAGTTTCAAAAGGTCAAAATTTAGTTGCCTCAACATCGACAATGGGTAGATATTCGAATCGGATCCATCATCTATCAAAACACAGTTAACAACCTTTCCACGATATATCACGGTAATGTGAAGCGCTTTGTTTTAGGATCTTCCTTCGACTGGCAACTCATCGTCACAAAAGCTGATCCGGTGCCTCCGAATGACTTGATGAATCATGGCAGCCACGTTATCACTACTTGTACCTGAGGGTACGTATGTATCATCAAGATCTTTTATTAAGGCCTGCCTGTGGGACTAAGAGCTCATTAGTAGGGCCCACACGGAGATCTGAGCTGGAGTCTTCTCTAAATGTTTGACGATGGAATAGTCCTTCGGGTGCATCCTTCTCCAGAACTCTTCTGCTTCCCCCTCGCTTATCGGCCTCTTAGCATGATCCTTCTTCCGTTCTCTAAGATCAAGCTCATCAGGAGTGTAGCACCTTCCAGACCTGCTCATGCCTTGGGCCTCGGCGGTTTCAATGACAAATTTGGGCTTAACGAGAGTTTCCGAAGGCACCAAGGCAACAGCCTTTGTAGGTGTCAGAATAACAAAATCCCTCTTTTCCTTGACACTTAAAGAAGCGACAGCCCTTTCCAAGTCCTCATGCACAATAGGAGTAATCATCTTTGTTCCACACCCATCTTCATCCATTTCAATCATATTAACGTTGCCACCTCCATGATTCGACAACGGATTTGTATTGACGTTTGGCGCCGCCGGTTGAAGAGAAACTACCTCCTGATAGATCAGGTCTTGGATTTTATGCTTAAGGTTGATGCAATCTTCCGTGTCATGTCCAACACTGTTGGAATGATAAGCACATCTTTGATCTGGCTTCTAGAACTTTGAGTTGACATCCACGGGCTTGGGCCCCACAGGGTGGATGTATCCAACTGCAGCTAGTCTCTCAAATAATTTTTCCGGCTTTTAGAAAGTTTGGTAAAGTTCCTTGAAGGCCTTTTTTCAAATCTCGGATGGGAAGGAGCATAACCGCTTTGCTGAGGGGGAGGCACCTGCTGATAATTTTGGGTATTCGGACGAGGAGCTTGGCTTCGGGGATAAGGGTTTGTTTTGTAATTTTGCATTGGAGCTTGGTAATTTGGGAGGGGGTTCTGATATAATGGAACTTGGACTTGATAAGTTGGCGGAGGTGCTCGGTAGCTCGACTGTACATTGGCATATATAGGAGCAATATTCTGATAAGGGGATAGAGTCTGGTAAGGTTGAGGGTAACTTGGGTATATGGGAGAAAAATTTTGGAGATTTGGGGATGGACTTTGGTACGACAAAATTTGAGCATTTGGATAGGTGGGGGCAGTATTGTGGTTATTAGGATGATTGGATTGTGGGTAGTAGGATCGGTGAGACTTTGGGGAGGGCCTGGAACGATCTTGGGGATGTGATGGGTTTCTAGGGGTTTTTCTTCCCCTATACGAGACTGCGGCAACTTCCTCTCTTCTCTTCCTTATCAATCCTGAAGACCCAGGTGACGCGGATACACGGGCTATCTTCCCCGATTTTAAACCATCTTCGATAGTCTCACCAACTTTGACTATCTCGGTGAATTTAGCTCCGACTAGCAACATGATTCGGTCATAGTACTCTGTCTCCTATACCCGCACAAACACTTCCACAATCTCTTTCTCGGTCATGGGCGGCCTTACCCTCGCTGCTTCTTTTTTCCACCTATAGGAAAATTCCCTATAGCTTTCAGTTGGATTCTGCTTCATCTTCTCTAGAGTATACCGATCGGGAACTATTTCAACATTGTAGGCGAATCGGTCAATGAAGTCTTTAGCCAACGCATTCCAACTAGGCCACTGCCTGGTTTCATGTGAAGTAAACCACTCGAGGGCCTCCCCACATAGACTTCGGCTGAAAAGCCGCATCAACAAGGCCTCATCCCTGCCAACTACCACGAGCTGGTCACAATACGCTCTCAGATGCGCCATGGGGTTGCCTACTCCTCCAAAGGTGTCAAACTTCGGAATTTTAAACCCTTCGAGAAGGTCCAAATATGGGTGGATGCACAACTCTGCGCAACTGAGTCCGACGACGTCTGGGATGCCCTGTAGCTCTTTCATAGCCTTTTTGATTTCCTCATTTATATTAATCTTCACTTCTTCTTTTGCCTTCCATTCTCTTTCCTATTCTTCATAGTGATCCAACTCAGAACCGTGCACCTCGTGCTCGGCAAGAACGGGAACTTGGAAGGTGGCTCTTTTTGGGAGGGGTGGAGCTACAGAGGGACTTGGAACGTTTTGGGCGGTCTGGTAGTTTTGTGGGTAGGCCTGAGAATTGGTGTTCTGACTTAAATGGGGATGAGGTGTTGGGGGATTGAAGGCAGTTTGAGTTTGTTTTGATTTTTTGGCGGCGGGGCAGTTTGAGTATTCTCAGGATGGGGTGGCATTTGAGGGTGGTTATTTGGAAGAGGTGAAGGAGTTTTGTAAGATACAGGAGCGTATTGGGGGTTTTGGGTTGTCAGATCTATCACAGACGGATTATGCACAGGTGTAGAAGGCTGGTTCTGAGTTGGATCCATGTTTGATGAAGGTAAGTAGACAGGAGGTCTTGCATCATCAATATTAGTACCAAATCCAGGTGGAGGCGCATGCTGTCTCCATTGCATTTCAACTTTCATTTCAGCAATCTGTTTCATCAGTTGCATGATCAATTCGTTCTGTTCCACTACGGTGGGTTGAGCCTCCACAACATCAGTAAGACACACTTCGTCGTTGTTGTCTCCCATAACTGTCTTTCCTTTGTCTGAATTTGGTCTAGGGAAGGAATCTTTAGGACCTTTCGATCTGGTGAAGTAAGGATGATCTGCCAGCTTTGATCGACACAGACCAGTTAAAAGGTACCTGAGAAGTGAAACAACTCCAAGGCAGATTTGTTAGTGCATATTCGGAGTACAAAATGCATAATATAACACAAAGAGCAGATAAACACACAAGTTGCTTTGTTTGAGGATATCTTTAACCCACGAATGAGGACGGGAATACATTTTTTAACAAGCAGGAATTTGCTTATTTTTTTTAATTTTGACGCTGTCTCAGGAAGGTTAAATCACGTTGAGATACGGTCTTCTTGCAGCTTCTTTTGATGTCGGTTGATCTGATCTTCATATCTTTCGTAACATGAAAAAAATTTTAAAAGATAGGCGCCGGGCCGGGAGAGGCTGCCTACTTATCTCACAAGGAGAATTTAGGCCCAACGTAGTTCGAGTTCGGGATAAAATATTTTCATTCCTTCTTTCATTACGGTTACAGGGGAATTGAAGGACAACATTGGAATTCTTAAAAGATAACATGACAATGACATGTTAGTCATTTTTCTTCTTGTTGCAGCGTCACTCTCTTCCTTTCAGACGACCTAGAAATGGAGGCTTGTAGACGATTTCCTCCTCGTCGTCTTCCTCAGTCGATTCGAGGTGAGCGTTGTTGGGGCCATTGTTGTCTGCTCCCTGTTCACAGGCGAGGTATTTTCCACCCTTCAGGTTGCTACGAATTGTCAATTCCTTATCAACTGATGCACTTTTTACTAACAGAATGACGGTCTCCACATCTATTTTTGCCTCTCTCGCCTTTCCTTCATGCACCTTCAAACGAAGCATGTCCAACTTTTCCCTCAAGCTTTCGGTTTCCATCTCAACGTCCTTCTTTCTTTTTATCTGCGATGCCAAATCCTCGTCCAATGTCACGGCTGCAGCTTTTTAAATTGTTGTGTCCATGTCAACTCTGAGCCCTTCTTCCTTGGCCTTTTGAATTTCCCGAGTGATTCGTTTGATCCTTCCCTGTATCTCTTCTTCAGTGAGTTCCATATGGATGTTCTTGCCTTTTTCCATAACGGTAATTTTTCCTTTCCTGAGACAACGGAACAGTGTTTAGGATTTGTGGTATAGGAGGAGATCTTTTTTGGGTGAGAAACTTAAGACTTGAAAACTTTGGTCGGACATTTTGCAATAGTGGCTTCTGTATAATTTGGCAACTTCAGGATAGGAGTGAGTTAATGATATCCTCGTTCATTGAAACATAGAACATAAACAGTTAAACAGACATATATCAGGTCCTAAACATGCATGTGACCCTTTTGTGCCAAGGGTAGGCCTAACGAATTGAAGGATGTATACGCTTTTTTAAACTCGATTTATTATCCCCAAGATATTTCATTAATAACATCCAAAATGTCTGATAAACATAATACAGAAAAATAGTCCTGAAAATAAATTACAAAACAAAGTACAAATAAAACAGTCCCACGCAGGGGATGGTAAAAATCAGGCCTCCTCTGATCCTTCGCCAAGTTTGTTCCTCTTGGCGATGTTGACCTCTTCCCACATCGCATATCTATTCGCCCAGAGATGATCTATCGCCAATCAAGCTCCTTCTTGATGTCTGAACCCTTCTACCGATTGAATTTGTCGCTCCATTGATACGCTCAAACTTACTTCTCAAATGAGAAGTAAAGCGGTCGTGTCAAGTAAATAACCCAACTAGTGAGGTTGGGATCGTTCCCACGAGGAAAATAGTCTAGACTTAACTTTAACCTAGTATTACTATCGTTTGGTCAATAACTTTCTTGGAGAGTAAAAATATGAAAAAGGGGGGTTTGTATTACCTAATGAGTAAAAATAACTAATGTAATTGAAAGAGACAGTTGACAGCTTTTAATATTGGGTTTTAATCAATGAATTAAAGTAACTAGGGTTTACGTGTTCCCCACAGGTTCATAACTTGATAATTTTAACTATAACAATTCTTTCCTAGTATCTTGCATGCAAAGTGATAAGTTATGTATTTCTAAATCCTTGGTCCGGCATCTAGAAAATCTCACTCCGCACCTTGGTCCGGCTACGGGTGTTGCTTTCCTAACCCTTGTCTTTACCTCATATTAAGCATCGTATTCGATATTTGACTAAGTTATCACCTTGTACCAATCAATACTAGCCTATTAGATAGTATACACTAAATCTATGTTAATAATTCTTTTCCTATTATCTACCTCCTTGGTCCGGCAAGTAGCATTAAGGCGAGTTCTAACGTTGATCATCCGTTAAAAAAGACTTCTAAGCGAAAGAATTATTAATACATGCAAGACACTGTTCTAGAATTGTTATTTTAGTTAGGGTTTATCTCATTATTTGCCTATGGTTCCCACAACCCTAGTTATGGAATTTAGTTACTCATAGCCATAAACACAATATTCAAATCTGTTAAATTAGAATTCATGTACTTACTTCAATGAGAAAGAATAAAGTCCGAAAATATGCTTGATTAATCACCAAAAATCACTTGTATCAATCTCCAATAATCAAACACCCAAAAACACAAAGTCTAATAATCACAAAGTCTAACTACATGGAATTTGATAATCAAAGAGTCTAACCCCAAAAACGAGGTTTTTTGAACTATTTATAAAAAATAAAAAACCTAATTAAACAAGGATTCTAATTTCTGGAAATCTGCCAAAACGCGGCTGGGTCGACGGACCACGCGACGGACCGTCGTAGTCATGACGGACCGTCGTGGGCTCCGTCGTCCCACACTTGTCCAATTTCTTCAGCTGCTTTCTTCATTCCCCTCAACGGCAAGTGTGACGGACCGTCATAGGCACGACGGTCTGTCGAGGGTCTTCGTTTCAAAATACTTCAACTCCTGGAATCTGGGTACTGGATCACTTCTGCGATCTTCACGACGGACTGCAGGACGGACCGTCATGGCCATGACGGACCGTCACAAGCTTCGTAATCCCACACTTGGTCGACTTCCCATCTTCCTTCAAAGAAATACTCTACGCTGCCACCTACGGACCGTCACAAGCACGACGGACCGTCATAAGCTCCGTGAGGTGGTCTCTTACGCAATTTTCGCTCAAAATCTCCGCATTCAGCTTTGGACAGATTTCCTGCAAAACAAAGAGAAACTTATATCAAAATTAGCACAAAAAGGCTTTTGGACACACTAAACTTAAGGAAAAAGTATTAATTATACCGTGAAACCACGGTATATCAACACCCTCAACTTAAATTCGTTGTTTGTCCTCAAGCGACGCACTATGACTCACTACACAATCTTTGCACAATAGTATTCATGTTTTATCCTTTGCAATCATTTGGCTATCAATCCCGCCTAATCCCATCAAATCTATGCATGCTATCACTATTAGGCTTGACTTTTGTGGGATTCGAACATGACACAGACTCACCATGCACTAATACCTATCCTCTTCAATTTCTCACCGAGGTGCTAACAATTCCGGTATTGCAACTAGTGTCCTCACTTTAGAACAAAATCCTCATTTTTCACACAATGATTTCAATTTGAGTATAAGGATTACATTTCAACACTCGCTCTCAGAACAAAGTCACACTCATTCATACCTATTGCCATAAGCTTGCCCTTATTTTCACTGCCTTAAGTTCGCTATACAACCCTTAGGATCACGATAGGACTTTTTAGCTTGTAACGTAGGCTCAGTCGAGTAGGGTATATTTAGGTATACTTTAGTGACTTTTTGCCCTCCTTGACATATCGGCTAAACCTTCCACCCTATATCACTCTATCTCACCCAGTTTCTCCTATTCTTTCACCTTGCTGTTTCCCTTCTTTCTTCATTTGCGTAAGTGACTCTTTTCTTTTCTTGTTTGTATATCTTGAATATATTTTTTTTTATTTTTTTTTTCAACGAGTTCTTGAGTCACTTTACATTTGTTCTTTCTCTCTCTTTGTTCTTTCAACCCCACTTTCCTGGGCATTCCTCAAAACAGCCACCCTCAACTCATGGCTTTGCCATGAGTCAAGGTACACAGTACCCAAAATCGGGTCAGGGCCATAACGAAGGTTGTTTATACATTAGCCACCCTCAACTTATGCTTTTGGCATAAGCTGAGGTGCACATGTCCAAGGAGGGTCCAGGGCCAACATATTGTTCCCGAGAAAGGTCAGTTGGGGTGAAAAAGAAAGGTCTAATTTTAAGCTCAAATTATTTGGATCAAAGAAGGATAACTTTCATTTGGTTTCTTTATTTAGGCTAGAAATGGGCTATATTGAATAAGGGCCTATGATCATTTCCTAATTGTTTGTTACAGCTTACTTTTAGCAGGACTAACCAGGCAAGTTCTAGCTCAGTACCAATAGTGGACTATTTAACTTTCCTCACACTCACTTGACATCTCATCACTATACCAGATTATCAGACACCTAGTTTGACTTGAAGATTTAGGGTAATGCAATGATGTAACTCTATTTCATGTTTAGAGCCACACAATTATTAGTTACTACGCCTAGTCATGCAACATTTTCCAGTTTTATCGGGATATCATTTTAGCCATCATGCTTCAGAGTTAAACTTATGTACAAAAGATATAACGTGCCGGTTCAACAGAAAAATAATCAGTCTTTTGGGGAAAAAGAACATAGGCAAGAAAACCCCAAAAGAGGATAGTGAGTTGGGCTACTCAGACTTCACCCTAACACTCACTTTACATTTACCCCACCCCCAACAAAAAGCATGCAATTGTCCCCAATGCATAAAAAAACTAAAGATTAGAGGGGTAGGTGAAGCAAACCTGTGGCGCATAGCGCCGTCGATCAGCAAGCTGGTGGGTCCGGTCTCCCGGAACCCACAGCCTCTGCAAGTTGGACACCCTCAGTGGTGTCCTCAGCAATATGGACACCCTCAGTGGTGTCCTCAGCAATATGGACACCCTCAGTGGTGTCCTCAGCAACAACCGCTCCCTCAGTGCCTCCGGCGGTCTCTACAGTATGGGAGCTAGAGGCCCCAGCCGCTATCTGTGATGCTCGGATCCGGTGTGCCTCCGCCTCAGCAATTGAGGCTCTCCTCGCGGCCTTCAACTCGCGGCGCTCCTTCTTCTTCGCTCGCGCCTCATCCTCTCCTCGATCCCTACGCCTCTTGGCACTCTCTGGAGGGGGGGATGGTGGAATGTCAGGAGTCGGAAACAGGGCCGCCAGTACAGTGTCCTCAGCAGGATCGACAGCCTCCGGTACTCTTGTCGCTAGGATTGTGTCGATGTCTGCCCGAAGACTGGAGACTGCAGCCTGAAGAGTCGACACATCTACCGGAGGGGCTGGTCGAGCTAATACTCGCAATTCAAAGGCATCGAGGCGCTGGTGCACCTCAGCAACCTTCCGCTGCATCTGCCTCTCCATGCGCGCTTCAGACTCGGCAATAGACTTCTGCATCCACGGCTGGATATGATGCAGAAGAGTGGCCATTTGTGCCTCCAGCTTTTGGACTCGAGCAAGCGGGGCTGGTGTCGGTAGAGGGGCCGTGCTACTACCCGGGATAGACTCGACCGGGGTAGTGTCCGTGGATGCCTGTGTAGCTGTGCGGGCCTGGGCCACCGTATCCGCAAGATCATCAGATAGTGGTGGCAGCTCTGGACGGGGCCCTCGACGTGGGGCCAACTCATTGGCCTCGTCTCTGATGAGGCCGACGTCAACGGTACCCGGCGGGGTCCTCAACTGATCTATGTGCCATACGGGCACACTGCAGACTGCAGCGGCAAAGATCATGCACGGAAAGGGTAGGTGGTGGTGACCTTGAATGCCCTCTCGTGCATGATCGCTGGAGAAGCCATGCATAGTCCACCTCGGCCGGCGATCATCGCCGCCATCAAGATCGCCGATCCCAGGTGACTATGTTGTCGGCGGTGTGGGGAAAGACGATGGACTAGCGACCACAAGAACTTGGCGACGAACGTGAGGTTGGCCTTCTTGATGGCCTCCTTCGGCTCAGTGACCCACTCGGCACCCTCTCCGTCGACTGATAGGTGCAGGGCCATCCACCTCTTGGTGGTCTCTCTTAGTGTCCGCTCAGCCATGAAGTGGCCCTCCTTGACTATCTGCCAGCGATAGTCAAACTCGGCAGTGGTCGGGGTCCGAGTAGCATCTGCACTCTCGCCGTATAGGAACCGGCGGATGGCGGGCAGGGAAATGTCAACCTGCACGCCCCGGATGAGAACCTGCTCCAATGGGGCTGTTCGGCGGAGCGACCGCTGTCGATCTGTGATCGGAGAGTCGCTACGTGGGGACGCGTAGAACTCTCGGACCATCTCCTCATTTGTAGCGTCCCAATGGGCCGGGCTGTCCCCTCTGGCGATGCCTGGTGAAGATGTTGTGGATGTCCGGCATCGAGGGAGACTCCTGTAAGTACCCGCCGCTCCAGGGTGAGTGTCCAGTCATTACCCCTTTATCGATGAGAATTTTGCGTCGGATTACACTTGAAAGCGGCCTTGACGCACCACGGTTTGGCTGGATGCAGTCTTTGGAGTGGGGGCCGGGGGTGCGCGGATGTGGAGTCTGAGCTATCGGCCTCATCGAGCGAGGCCGACAGCTGCGGCGATGGGCGGTGCGGGAACAGCAGATCCTGAAGCTTCCTCGGACTAGGATACTCTGAGAGCGAGGCGCTCCTTCCTCGTTGGTGGCCGACCGGAGGGTGTGCGGTCGATGTCACGCTCACCGTGGCGGGGCGGTGACTACGCCGGGCGCCACCGTCTTCTTGGGTGTGGCTCGGGGCACGTGCGGCACGGAAGAAGGCGGAGGTGCCTGGGGCATGTATTCGGTCCCGCTCATCATCGCCTGATGATCAAGCGTGCGAGCGAGGCCCGCAGACTTGGATCGCCCGCGTGCGTAAGCTCGGTCTTGCTTGGGTGCCATGGTCGATAGTACCTGAAAAGGATCACTATTAGTACGAGTAATGTCAAACAAGACAAGAAAGCCCATACAACATAAAACATTTAAAATAGTATGTTAGTGGTAGTGACACTGTAGCACACGACGGGACAAATGACGGCTCATCGTGGCTACGACGGACCGTCATGAGGTCCGTCGTGTTGTACTTGGTCGATGTACATATAAAGAACCCTGAAAGAGGGGTCTCTGACCATCATGACGGTCACTCAGGACGGACCGTCGAGTGTACAATGGCCCGTCGTAAGTGTCCGTCATAGGACACTTAGAAAAGTTTTAGACACCCTTAGAAACAGGGTCTCTGACAACCATGACGGTCGTGCAGGACGGACCGTCGTGGGAGTGACGGTCCGTCGTAAGTGTACGTCGTTGGACACTTGGAAAAATTTTGGAGACCCTTTTCAGAGGGGTCTCTGACAACCATGACGGTCGTGCAGGACGAACCGTCGTGGGTGTGATGGTCCGTCGTAAGTGTCCGTCGTTGGACACTTGGAAAAATTTTGGAGACCCTTTTCAGAGGGGTCTCTAACAACCATGACGGTCGTGCAGGACGGACCGTCGTGGGTGTGACGGTCTGTCGTAAGTGTCCGTCGTTAGACACTTGGAAAATTTTTGTGGAGACCCTTTTCAGAGGGGTCTCTGACCACCACGACGGTCGTACAGGATGGACCGTCCTGAAGACAACGGTCCGTCACAGGCGTCGTTGGGGAGGGTGCTAGGGCTTATGCGACGGACCCTACGACGGTCCGTCGTGTACACGACGGACCGTCATCGGGGTCTCGTTCTGTCTATCAGAGACAGAACTGTAAGTACCCTAAGCAACCCCAATGAACCCACGTGGTCGTGTAGTGTTGTGGACCTATATGTGTCTATCCCAACTACCTAGGAAACTATTAATGTGAAATCACCTATGTCTAGGGTTATGATCATGGCAAATTCAAACATTTAGAGCCTAGGTCTAGATATAAGCATATCAAGGGAACAAGATACGACTAAGAACAAATCTAATACTAACTAATAACTAAAAATACAAGAGAAATGAGTACAAATTTAGAGACACATACCTTGGGAATGGAGAAAACACAAGTGGGGAGTGACTCAGGTAGCAAGGTAGATACCAAAAACAGCAGCACCAACAAGTAACTGATAGTGATAAAGTTTGGGGAGATTGTGGAGGCAATGATCAGTGAGGGGGGAGTTGAAAAGAGAGGGGAGATGAGAGGAATGAGGAAATAATGGGGGAAATATGGAGGGGCGGGAGTATAAACGGTCAGATTTTGAAAAGGATCGTCCGGGTCGGGTCGGGTTAATTTCATTAAACACACGACGGTTCCCCGACGACGGTCCGTCGCATGTGTGATGGCCCGTCGTGGGTTTCGTCGTGTGTGCCCTAATTCCAAACTGAGAAAAACATACCTGGTGTGACGGATGAATACGACGGTCCGTCACGTGTGTGACGGTCCGTCGATGTATCCGTCAGTGGCTGCTGCAGAGTAGTTTTCTGCAGAATTTCCTGGTGATGTGCCTGCAAATTTAAAACCCATTAATAGAAAAATGCTACTATTAAAAAGACGATAAGTATTGGGTTGCCTCCCAACAAGCGCCTGATTTAATGTCGCGGCACGACTGGGACCACTTGATTACTCAGACTTCATCAAGATGGTATGCCTCTATCACTTCATTCGCCGATTCAGCATGCCCGAGATAGATTTTTATGCGCTGTCCATTCACCTTGAACCGCACACCCTCCTTAGTTTCCAATTCAACTGCTCCATGAGGGAATAGTTGGGTAACCGTGTAAGGACCAGTCCATTTGGACTTGAGTTTGCCTGGAAACAAGCGTAATCTGGAATTGAATAGAAGCACTAAATCCCCGACCATAAACTCTCGTTTTTCAATTTTGTTGTCATGATACTTCTTCATCTTTTCTTTATATAGGGCTGAGCTTTCATAGGCTTTCAAGCGAAATTCATCAAGTTCATTCAACCCATTTAACCGTTGCTCTGCAGCTTCGCTCCAATCCATTTTTAACTTCTTCATAGCCCACATGGCTTTATGCTCTAACTCAACCGGAAGATGACAAGCTTTCCCATATACAAGTTGGTATGGAGACATACCAATGGGGGTCTTATAGGCTGTCCGGTAGGCCCACAGAGCATCATCAAGCCTTCTTGACCAATCTGTTCGACTAGCATTCACTGTTTTGGACAATATCTGTTTGATCTCCCGATTCGATACCTCAACTTGCCCACTAGTTTGAGGGTGGTAAGGCGTGGCCACATTATGGCGAACACCGTATTTCTCCAACAACCCCTTGAACAATGCTTGCGAAGTGGGAACCCCATCACTAATAATGGCCCTTGGAGTGCCAAAGCGGGAGAATATATTCTTTTTCAAGAATGCGTTGACACTCTTCCCTTCATTGTTTGCGAGAGCTATGGCTTCACCCATTTAGATACATAATCAATCGCTACAAGAATGTACTTCATCCCATGAGAACTCACAAAAGGGCCCATAAAGTCAATACCCCACACATCAAATAACTCAATCACAAGAATGGGGTTGAGAGGAGCTCTTGCTTTCTTGAAATACCACCATCTCGTTGACATTTGTCACATGATTTAGCAAACCCATGAGCATCTTGATGAAGAGTTGGCCAATAGTAACCACATTGCAATATCTTGTGGCGGTTCGGATACCACCGTGATGTCCGCCAACAGTGAAGAATGGCATGCCTCCAATACACTCAACATTTCACATTCTGGCACACAACGCCGAATAAGCCCGTCGGCACAACTTCTATACAAGTATGGTTCATCCCAAAAGAACTTCTTCACATCATACATGAACTTTTTCTTTGATGAAAGGACAAGTCTGATGGAACAATATCACTAGCCAGATAGTTCGCAAAGTCTGTGAACCATGGAATCAAGTCTTGTGAAGCAGCCAATACATGTTCATCGGGGAAAGTATCATCAATGTCAGTCTTATCCCCTAACTCTCTCATAGCTTCATCCTCTAGACGGGACAAATGATCAGCAACTTGATTTTCAGTCCCTTTTCTATCCAGCACTTCAAAGTCAAATTTTTGCAGCAGTAATACCCAACGAATCAGCCTTGGTTTCGCATCCTTTTTCGCCATCAAATATCTCAGCGCTGAATGGTCAGTATGCTCTATGACTCTAGTACCTAGCAAATAGGAGCGAAATTTCTCAAAAGCAAAGACTACTGCGAGGAGTTCTTGCTCAGTCACTGTGTACTTCTTCTGGGCTTCATTTAGGGCTTTACTAGCATAGTAAATTGGGTGAAGGATTTTGTTTCTTCTCTGTCCCAATACTACACCAAGAGCCACCCCACTAGCATCGCATATTACCTCAAATGGACTGTTCCAATCCGGAGAAATAATAATAGGTGCAGACACTAACTTCTCTTTTAGCTCACCGAATGCTTTAAGACAGGACTCATTAAAACAAAATTTACATTCTTTCTCCAGTAATTTGCACAATGGGTGTGCAATCTTTGAAAAGTCTTTGATGAATCTCCGATAAAAACCTGCATGCCCAAGAAAGCTTCTCACACCTTTCACAGAGATCGGCGGGGGAAGTCTCTCTATTACCTCAACTTTAGCTCGATCAACCTCTATACCCTTTTCTGAAATGCGATGACCCAACACAATACCCTCTTTTACCATGAAATGACACTTTTCCAAGTTTAGTACCAGATTGCAGTCTTCGCATCTCTTAAGAACCTCAGATAAATTTGTCAAGCATCGCTCAAATGAATCACCAACCACAGAAAAATCATCCATAAAAACCTCTATAGTATCCTCCACCATGTCAGAAAATATTGACATCATACATCTCTGAAAGGTTGCGGGTGCATTGCACAACCCAAACGGCATTCTTACGAGCGCAAAGTCCCATATGGACAAGTGAAAGTGGTTTTCTCTTGATCTTCCGGTGCGATAGAAATCTGATTATACCCCGAATACCCATCAAGAAAACAATACCACCCTTTTCCGGCAAGTCTATCCAACATCTGGTCCATGAAGGGCATAGGAAAATGGTCTTTTTCACTCCATGAGTTCAGTTTACGGTAATCCATACACACCCTCCATCCAGTAACCGGTCTCATTGGGACAAGTTCATTCTTTTCGTTGGGGACCACAGTCATTCCCCCTTTCTTAGGTACACACTGAACCGGGCATACCCAACTACTATCAGCGATTGGATATATGACTCCGGCATCCAACCACTTGATGATTTCCTTCTTCACAACCTCTTGCATAGGAGGGTTCAAGCGTCTCTGGTGCTCAACACTCGGCTTATGATCAGGCATGAGTTGGATTTTATGAGAGCAAATACCGGGGGGAATCCCAATAATGTCCGCAATAGTCCACCCAATAGCTCTTTTGAACCTTTTTAGTACCGTCACCAAACTCTGAACCTGTTGTGCATCCAAGTCTGACGCAATGATTACCGGCAAAGTGTCACCCTTTCCTAAGAATTCATACCTGAGATGAGGTGGGAGAGCTTTTAGTTCTACTTTTGGAGCTTCCTCTATAGATGGTTTCGCGGGTGGGGACTCGCGATTCTTCATATCAAGCTCAAATTTCTTTGGTTTAAACCGAACATCACCTCGGTCAAGAGCAGCGACTAATGACTCATACTCTTCAATGCAATCGCTATCAAAGT
The DNA here is from genome assembly GCA_027789145.1 of Solanum arcanum. Classification (NCBI taxonomy): domain Eukaryota; kingdom Viridiplantae; phylum Streptophyta; class Magnoliopsida; order Solanales; family Solanaceae; genus Solanum; species Solanum arcanum. Next base: position 12,311,911 of record CM050944.1, read on the forward strand.
TCATTATCACTGCCGCTAATGCTTCGACACCTAGACGTTCTTCAATTTGTGTCTCAAATGTCTCACCCATGTTGTAGGATATCGCAGATGCCGATTGGAGCTCACCACTCTGCTTCATGGACCTACAAATGTTAAAGGTTACTTCCTCATTGTTCAACCGAAATTTCATCTGCCCCTTTTCCATGTCTACTAAGGCTCTTCCCGTAGAAAGGAATGGCCTCCCAAGAATAATGGGCACTTCAAAATCGACTTCGCAATCAATAATAACAAAATCTGCTGGAAATATGAACGACTCCACTTTTACTAACACATCGTGGAGTATCCCTATAGGCCATTTTACTGTTCGATAGGCCATCAGTAGCCGCATCGCAGTGGGTTTTGGATCACCCAAACCCAACTTCTTGTAAATTATGAGGGGCATGAGATTTATGCTTGCCCCCAGATCACATAATGCTTTCGCAAAATGTAATAGCCCGATTGTACAAGGAATGGTGAACGCACCCGGATCTTCTTTCTTTTGGACCAGAGATCTTGTAGCAATAGCACTACAATGCTGCATTCTATCATCATCCTCAAAAGTGACCGATCTTTTCTTTGTGACCAGATCTTTCATAAACTTGGCGTAACCGGGCATTTGTTCTAAAGCTTCTACCAAAGGGACATTGATAGAAAGTTGCTTCAACATTGTTATAAAACGCCGGTATTTACCATCCTCGGTTTTTTTCACTAATCTCTGAGGAAATGGGGGTGGTGGCCTAGGCATAGGAGTCACCTTTTTAGGCACTTCAAAGATCTTTGCAGGGTTATCATCTAATTCAGCATCAACTTCTACCACTTTATCAGATTCTGTTGTCACCTTATTCTCATAAGATGGCATAGGTGGATCAATGGTTTGCTTGCCACCGCGAGTAGTAATTGCCATACAATGTCCATCATTTTTCAGATTTTGGACAGTGTTGCTAGGAAGAGTGCCCGGTTGCCGTGTGTTCACAGATTGCGGATAATTGGGCCAATTGTAACTCAAGTTGCTTAATTGATATTGCATGGGTATCAACTTTTTGCCCAATACCGCTAGATCATTCCTCAACTCTTTATTTTGCTCATCACTAGCATCGAACCTCCTCATCATTTTATGCAACATATCCTCAACTCGCGACATACTACCTCCACCATCCCTAGGAGTAACTTCACGATTTTGAGGAGGAACATAAGGTCCATTTACAAGCGTTTACATACCATAGCTACCCCTGTTGAAGTTGTTGTCGCGATTGTAGTTTCCATCTCGGACATAATGACCCTCACGATTGTAGTTACCATAGTTCCGACCTTGGTTCCCTTGACCTTGGCGCCAATTTTCCTGATTAGAGCCTTGGGCACTTAGTCGGAAACCCCCCATCTGTTCATTTACTGCATAGGAATCCTCCTCATAATAACACTCATCGATTGGAGGTGGTGGTTTAGCCAAATAGTTGACTGCATTTACCTTTTCTGCACCCCCAACGACATGTTTTAGTACCAACCCAAGCTCAGTTCTCATCTGAGCCATTTCTTCGCGAATATCATCTGTGGCTGGGTTGTGAGTGGACTGCACTGCGAAGGTGTTTCTCCCTGTATCGGACTTCCTAGTACTCCAAGCTTTGTTGTTACGGGAGATTTTCTCTAATTTCTCAGCAATCTCAGCATAAGGGCATTCTCCATAAGATCCACCTGCTATAGTGTCCAACACTGCTTTATTGTTATCATCTTGTCCCCGATAGAAGTATTCTTTCAGTGACTCATCATCAATGCGGTGGTTTGGAACACTTCTCAAGAATGAGGTGAATCGATCCCAAGAACTACTAACTGACTCTCCTGGTAGTGCCACAAAGTTGTTCACCCTGTCTTTGTGGTTTAATTTCTTGGAGACCGGATAGTAGCGTGCTAAGAAAACATCCCGTAGTTGGTTCCAAGTGAAGATAGAGTTGTATGGGAGCTCAGTAAACCACATAGCAGCCTCTCCCGTCAGTGAGAGAGGAAACACTCTGAGACCTATTACATCTAGATCCAAATCAGGCCTCCCCACACAACTCTTACACACTGCCCTTACCTTAGCTATATGGGCATGTGGATCCTCAGAAGGTAGCCCTGAAAACNANCCTTTGNCAGTGAGCATTTGCATCANACTACNAGTTACCANAAAAGTNTGGCNTGTAGGGANAGGAGGCAAAACCAGTGGCCCGTCCGAATCTGCTATGTTATCATAGCCTCTGTAGTATGCTTGGGGCCGTGGAGCGGGATTCTGTCCCCTCTGTTGATGTTCACCCGGAGCATCGGGTAACATCTGACCATGAACATCAGCCGGAGCTGGGATGTTCTGGTTTGGATCCTCATCATTGATTCCCAAGTTACGATTCATGTTTCGCAGTGTACGTTCTAGCTCGTGATCGTAGGGGAACAACGGTTCTCTTCCTCTCCGTGTATTTGGCATACAAGGAGGATAATTCTGCAAGGAAATCAAAAACAATAAAACAAATTAAAATCAAGAAAATATCAACTAAACTATAGTAATAAGTTCAAGTTAATCTAAAAGCTAAATTCCCCGGCAGCGGCGCCAAAATTTGATACGCTCAAACTTACTTCTCAAATGAGAAGTAAAGCGGTCGTGTCAAGTAAATAACCCAACTAGTGAGGTTGGGATCGTTCCCACGAGGAAAATAGTCTAGACTTAACTTTAACCTAGTATTACTATCGTTTGGTCAATAACTTTCTTGGAGAGTAAAAATATGAAAAAGGGGGGTTTGTATTACCTAATGAGTAAAAATAACTAATGTAATTGAAAGAGACAGGTTAATGACTTTTAATATTGGGTTTTAATCAATGAATTAAAGTAACTAGGGTTTACGTGTTCCCCACAGGTTCATAACTTGATAATTCTAACTATAACAATTCTTTCCTAGTATCTTGCATGCAAAGTGATAAGTTATGTATTTCTAAATCCTTGGTCCGGCATCTAGAAAATCTCACTCCGCACCTTGGTCCGGCTACGGGTGTTGCTTTCCTAACCCTTATCTTTACCTCATATGAAGCATCGTATTCGATATTTGACTAAGTTATCACCTTGTACCAATCAATACTAGCCTATTAGATAGTATACACTAAATCTATGTTAGTAATTCTTTTCCTATTATCTACCTCCTTGGTCCGGCAAGTAGCATTAAGGCGAGTTCTAACGTTGATCATCCGTTAAAAAGACTTCTAAGCGAAAGAATTATTAATACATGCAAGACACTATTCTAGAATTGTTATTTTAGTTAGGGTTTATCTCATTATTTGCCTATGGTTCCCACAACCCTAGTTATGGAATTTAGTTACTCATAGCCATAAACACAATATTCAAATCTGTTAAATTAGAATTCATGTACTTACTTCAATGAGAAAGAATAAAGTCCGAAAATATGCTTGATTAATCACCAAAAATCACTTGTATCAATCTCCAATAATCAAACACTCAAAAACACAAAGTCTAATAATCACAAAGTCTAACTACATGGAATTTGATAATCAAAGAGTCTAACCCCAAAAACGAGGTTTTTCGAACTATTTATAAAAAATAAAAAACCTAATTAAACAAGGATTCTAATTTCTGGAAATCTGCCAAAACGCGGCTGGGTCGACGGACCACGCGACGGACCGTCGTAGTCATGACGGACCGTCGTGGGCTCCGTCGTCCCACACTTGTCCAATTTCTTCAGCTGCTTTCTTCATTCCCCTCGACGGCAAGTGTGACGGACCGTCATAGGCACGACGGTCCGTCGAGGGTCTTCGTTTCAAAATACTTCAACTCCTGGAATGCAGATGCTGGGATCACTTCTGCGATCTTCACGACGGACCGGCGGGACGGACCGTCATGGCCATGACAGACCGTCACAAGCTTCGTAATCCCACACTTGGTCGACTTCCCCATCTTCCTTCAAGAAATACTCTACTGGCGCCACCTACGGACCGTCACACAAGCACGACGGACCGTCATAAGCTCCGTAGGTGGTCTCTTCTGCAATTTTCGCTCAAAATCTCCGCATTCAGCTTTGGACAGATTTCCTGCAAAACAAAGAGAAACTTATATCAAAATTAGCACAAAAAGGCTTTTGGACACACTAAACTTAAGGAAAAAGTATTAATTATACCGTGAAACCACGGTATATCATCCATGCTATCATCTAACTCTGTCATGCATTGTCTGGCTCTTCGTAGTTCTTGTTTCAATCGAGCTATGACTTTGGCATCTTCGGAATGACGACGTTGATGCTCTAATTCACTCAAATCAAACTTATCTTGAAGGTGGTGAAGTCGGACATGATGTTTGGCTCAAACATCGGCAATAATGTGAGGAACGTTTGGACCAGGCTCAATTATTCCAGCAAGACTCTTTTTTAACCATATTTTGTACTCCCACGAACATTCAGGACGAAACCTATCTGGTACGGGATCACCCAACACTCTTCGAGATCTCCACATCCTACGAATGTCTTTAGAAAATGCAACTCGCCCATTCTCGTGGTCAGTTACGAATTTTCTCATATCTGCAATCTGGGGCAACTCTTGTTTCCCTCTAGTTGCCTCAGAACTCGACCGGGAGCATATGGTCTAGTTCCTCTTAACCCAGCAAAGACCAAATAAGGGACCTTTTTAGTTCGAACCACCATATTCTTAGTTACCACCAAACTATCTATTGACCATTGTACGTCTTCTTGTCTCAGCCCTCGAAGCCTCAGATACCAAAAACTCTCCCCTCCGATCTTGTTGCAACGATTGTGATACAACCATCAGTCATGACTATGTAGATCGTTGGACCGTCATAGGGGGTCTGGTTCTTTTGGGTTATGAGTCTTGATTAAATGACGCATCATCCACCACTGTAGTATCAGATTACACCCTTGAAAGAAGCGCTCTCCGTTCTGACACTTGTCTAAAGCCCTGTAGATGTCGGCCAGAATCATATGCGCTAAAGTGTAGTACTTTGTTGATGTTTTGTAATCCACTCCATAAAAAATGGCATGAGTGACCATAAATAAACTAGGATGAATAATCTATTTTGGCCCTTGAGGGAAAATCATCGTGACGAGCAAACATATCGCAAATGCAAGGGGACGCGTCTTTTTCCATTTTTCTTTTGAGATGAACTCGTCTTTATGTTTCTCATAAGCTCTTGCACGCCCAAATCGACAATATAACTTTATGCATGGTATATTCAGGCGAGGGAGTTTGTCTTTCCACTCGGCTTTAACCAATGACAACTTCTCTTTAATTTTGGCGAAATCCCATATTATAGGATTTAGGAGATCTGTATCTGGATGTCGTTTCCTTTTGTTGCACATGGCGACACGTTCATAACTGATAAGAATTTCTTCTATAGTCGGCGTCAACTCAACTTCCTTGAATCGAAAAACCATATTCTCGCTATCCCAGAATTTCACCATCGCTCCAATTAAGCCAGGCCACGCATTCATCCCTAACAACGACGGGAGATGACCTATGTGTTTCTGTACAACCCCTTTATCATCGTTGTTCATGAACCTCCACCATACTTTGAGGAAAGGGTCGGGGATAGTAACCATTCTTGTTTTCAAAGGTTTGTGTGTCGGATTCATCCTACAAAAAATAGCGAACAAAGATTATTCAACCCCCCGCCCCGTAGACAATAAATTGTTTTTCTTTTTAAATGCATATACATCCTTCAATTAACACGTGAGCATGATTGTCTATTTTTTGACAATTTGGGCCAAATAGACACAAGGTGGGCTTCTAATAGGCCCAACGCGCCTTGGGCATTGGGTCGTCTTAGTTCAAATGCTCCTACGTTCGAAATTTGGCTCAGCTCTACGCTAGTTGACTAAGAGTGGCTTTTGAAAGGACCGGGAACCCAAACGGACAATTTGGGCTGAAACTCGCGACAACCATTGGACGCCTAACGAACCAATAAATTGTCGCTAATTTCGAAAAAGGGTTAGTATAAAAAAGTCTGGATGCGGTTCCGCAAACCGTCCTTTAATATACTATATATTTCGGAAATATGCCACGATATGCAATGCCATTTTATAAAAACTTAAACACGTTCCGCACAAATAATATTTTAACAGTCAAGAACAAATTATCAAACAGTCAAATCTTGTGGTTAGAACTTAATAATTCCCCAGCGGAGTCGCCATTTCTGTTTTACTTTAAAAATACTACTATTATAATAAAAATGGTGAAGATGACTAGGTTTCAGAAAAATCGATTAATCTTATTTTTTAAGAAAAATCGACTTTCCAAATTACGGAGTCGCCACTTGATTTTTGATAAAATCAAGAAAAAATTTCAAAAAGATTTAAAAAATAGATATAATAAATGGAAAAAGGTTCGATGTTCAATGTACATCCCGAGAAGGTGTTAGGCCCTCGGGATGCCCGCTAACTCGCGGTTGACCGGCGATTGACTAAATGACTTTTAAAATAAAATTTTTAGTTAAGTAAAGAGAAAATTTATTTTAATATTTTTTATTTCATTTTTTTTTATTTCTAAAGGGGATATTTTAGAGGAAATTAATCTAAGGAAAACTGAATGGTGACGAAAACAAAATAAGTAAATAAACTAGTAAAACTAAAATAGCAAAAATGCCTACCCTTTAGGAGATTATTAAAATTCTACCAAAAATTAATTAAGTCAAACAAATAAAAAAATATATTTGAACTTGGGCTTGATTGCCCAAATTCATTCAATTGGGCTTTGGCCCACCTTTCCTAACTAAATCATTTAAATTGGGCCCTTTTTAACAAATTAAAATCCTGCAAAACAAACATTGGCCTTTGGGCCTGTTAAAATTTTTTTGCTGAAAATGGCCCTGGCCCATTTCCTGAAAAAGAGCCATTGTATACGAATGATGTATACTGTTGTATACAATGTATATTCAATCCATTTTAGACGTTTGAGACCTGCATATTTTTCTTTGAATACGCATCGCTTACTATTCTCCCTTTATTTCCCATATTGTTTCTGCGTATTTGTACCTGTATCATTTTTAAACATATTGAACAATTGTATTCTATGTACGTATTCATTGCCTATTTCCGTATTTAAATTGGCGTCTCTGTACGTTAACCTGCAATTCATATTTTTTACACATATTTATAGTATGTAATCTCTGTATATCAGTGTATACAGGTTGTATATCAACCTGTTATTCAACTTTCGACTGCTGAAAAATAATTTCCAGAAGTATATCCTCACTGATATCAACCTGTATTTTGAATTTGGTCCCCTGTACGTTTTTTTTTCATGTATACTGATGTATAAAGTATGTATAAAGCTGATATACAGCTTCATCAACACCTGCAAATACAGTTTACAGCCCCTTTCAAGGTTTTGATGAACCTGCAATTAATTTCCAGCAGTTCGTTTTTTTGTGTTCAACCTGTACACCTTTTTGAGGGGGTTTACGACTCGAGGAGGATCGAGGTTTGAGCCTTTACGACTCAATGAGGAAGTGCAAGAGATGGGAATGAAATCCATGGGGACTCATGGCGAATGCACGTGAAATGGATCAAAAGGAAACAGTCAGCGATGAAAATATTTCTGCATTTATATGCATAACTAAGGCAATGTAAATCAAATAGAAGAAAGGGCAGTCAAGATAATGAAAGCAAAAAAAGCTGTAATGCATGTTTTAAAACACTATAACCCTGCCATGCTGCACAGACACACATTTATATTCAAGATTCAAGTCATAACAAAATATAATTTGAATGTTTAAAGCTTTGGATATTAGCTTACTACAGTTCAATCTTCTTACGTAGAAAAGATGCTAAAAAATAAAATCAACCCTTCCAGGCAACTAACAATATCAAACCTACAAACTAATCACATAAGCAAAAAAATATCATTGAAATAAGGCATACAAATACTAAAATGACAGTCACTAGTTCATGAAAAGCAAATGGAGCAGGCAATAAACAATAAACAAGATAAATGATACATGCCATTTTTGCTAAAGAAAATAAATGAAAGGCTTAGACAAGAAAAAAGTAAGATGGGATAAGACAGCCGTATATTCAATCCTTACGATTTACACTATTAGACTTAAAGAACACATCGTATATCAGAGTACGAAGGCTGAAATCACCTATAGGAGATGATTTCGAACTTCATGACTGAACTTTCAGCCTTCTCAACCAACCAAACGAGATAGACAGTAAAGAGCAGAGAAGTGACTGCCGAACAGAAACGACATACTTCCTAAACAATAACAATCGAATCGTAAACTAGTTACAAAATCGATTTGCAGCCAATGGCAAGTCAAAATGATCTTAGACAATTTATAAACTGCTTCGCACAGTCATATTAAGCAACAACACGTCACATAACGATGCTTCAAACCGACGGCGTTCGATCATGAAAACATAAGCCAGCCTAAGAGGGAGGGACAACACAGCTAAAGCCTCACGCCAAACAAACAAAGAAGGTTCACTATAAAATGATTGGAATCGAACTAAAGGATGAATGAAAGAAAAACTATTACCTTTTCTGAGCAGCGAACCGGAGAGTGTTGGCGAAGGATACGACCTTCCAAGACCACAAGGAAACCTGATAACTTCAACAAACTCCGAAGACCATGAAGGAATAAAGACAGAACGAGGAAAATCCCTACGAAAATTCTTCCTTAACTTTCTTCAAAAATTTCGACTATCTTTGTGTTCTTGTAACAATAAAATTTCAGCCAAAAAAAAAAACAACCCCCCCCCAAACAGTGAAGAGATGGATATATATATAGCCATTTCTCAAGGGTGGAGGGCAGAGGAAATATCGAAAAAGGCTAGGGTAAAATCGTGATTACATCTCTCCTTTTGAATTTGAAATCCTTCAATAGAACAAGAGATCACAGCCATCGAATTTGCAAGCAAAGGAAGATGGAGAAAGGAGATTTCTCCACCTGGGCCTATCCTTCCAGCCCTCGTACGACTTGCAGAGGAGGGGGATGGCTTTAGGAGTGGGAGGTAAGTCCAGAAAGTGCGAGAAACGGCTATGGGTTGCGAGATTTCTGGATTTTTTTTGTTTTTTGCACATCTGGGTAGCTCTGTTTTTCCAGGGACTTTTGGGTTGGGGAGGATGAGGAAGAAACGGGTTTGGGGCTAGGAATTAAATTTGGCAGTTGGGTTGTTAAATGGGCTGGAAATTTAAAAAGGGAATGGAAGAGGAGAAAAAAGATGGAAATGGCCGCCTGGAAGGGAATGAGGTGGGCTGGAGGCTTATTTGGGTTTGGGAAAAATGTTGGGCAAAAAAAAAGAGGCCCAAGAGGTTTCCAAATGGGTTTAGGAATTATGTTATGTCTTAGAATAGTCAAATTAAATTAATTTGAGGAATTTGACCATAATTTAAATAAGACAACTTCATATCAATTGATCAACGAGTTTCTTAATTTTATCAAAGTAGAATAATTAATTTTAATTGTAAAATAGTGATTCAAAATATAACCATAATTTAAACTAAATTAGTTAATTAGAATACTTAATAAAATTTAAAATATATTGAGAAATAATCGTAAAATATACCAACTATATACGTAATCATGTAAAATATAAAGTCTATCTAAAATTATAAAAAAAATGACAAAAGTATTCAAAATAACATAAAATTCATACATTGTTATTATTTTTATTTTTTTAATCACAAATTTAATAAAACTAATTATTTTAAATTGTTTGGAAATTGAAGAAGCTCGAGAACTAATCTATACCCGGGAGGGTCGAAATTGGGTGTCAACAGCAGCCCACAACTGAAGTCGGCTGACAATTATGTTCATGTAGATGGCGATTAGTGTAGGCTATGTCCGATGTCATTTTACCATTGCATGTAGGAAAAAGGTGATGCATAAAGGACACATATGACGTCGAATTTCTCATTTGTGAAGGCCAAAGGCGATGCGGGAAGGCCATGCTCAATGTTGACTAATCGATGTGCAGTCCAAAGGAGATGGCGACAGGAAACTTTGAAAGTTGCCTTACCACACTTTGTAAGAAAAGGGTTATGCGGGAAGTCCACTCTCAATAATGGCTTAGTGAAGTGCACAAGCCTTGGTAGATTCGATTAGTCTCAGCCGAAGTCGGCTAATCATTGTACAAGATACAGCCGATGGGGGAAGCCTACGTCTGTTGTCATAGAGTTGTGTGAAGGCCAAGGGCGATGGAGGATGTCAAAGCCTAACAACCACTGAGTGATGATGTTCACATGCCATGGCTGATCTACACCTGACCTCGATTGAGGAATGTGCACATGCCACGACTGATGCGGCAGTTTATGACCAATGTCGCCTTAATTATATCGCTTGGCATTGGTCGATATCAATTTCTTGAAGCACACTAGGCTTGGATAATGTTGCCTGTCGTTGGTCGATGTTGATGTTCCCTGCTGAAGTGCACACGCCACAACAAATCTGTTTAGGCCTTGGCTAATATTTCCTGGTGTTGGACAACATCACTTGCTCGAATAAAACATGCCTTGGTTGATGTTTCCTGATGTTGGAAGATGCAAATGTCACCCAATCGATGCGCACACGCCATGAATAATGTATGCAGACCCTTGTTGATGTTACATTCCATTATCCAATGCCTCTTTCTAAATGTGCACATGCCGTGTCAATGTGTGTAGGCTTGGATGATGTTGTTCTCATTGGATGATATCACTTGCCCAAAGTTCACAAGCCTTGGCTAATGGTGAATGTCGTTGGTTTACATCGCCTGGTTGATGCATGCATGCTTACACAAATATCACTCATTCGATGCACACTTTCATAGTTAACGTCTGCAGGCCTTGACTGATGTTGCCTTCCGTTGGTCGATGTTTCCTGGCTGATTCGTGTGGTCCTTGTGCAGACCTTGGTTGTTCCTGCCTGCCGTTGAATTATGTCTCTTTTTCCATGCGGGAAGGAAACAACCGATGTTGCGTGGCTGCTGCTCTCAGACAACGGCTGATGTTACCCAGTCGATGTGCACACGACATGGCTAATGCGTGCAGGACTTGGCTGATGTTGCATGTCATTTCCCGAATTTACTTAATAGATGCACACATGCCACAACAGTGCATGCATGCCTTTTATGATGTAGCATGCCATTATCCGACGTCACTTACGAGATACACATATTTCACGTTTGCCCTTGCAGGCTTTGGCTTAGGCCGCATGTCATTGGACGACGTCCCTTGACTGATGTGCACATACAAGGTTTGCATGTAGACCTTGGGTGATGCTACCTCTTGTTGGAGACATCAGCAGACCTATGTGTGTAGGCTATGAGCAATACTGGCAGGCCACATTCGACATAGGCATACTGATGTGCTTAGGCTATGGACGATTTTGGGAGGCCACGTAAGACGTTGGTAGACCGATGTCTGTAAGATCTCGATGATGCAGGAAGGAACCGTTTGCTATAAGTAGACCAATGTGTGAAGGTTACGGATGATGCTGGCAGCCCATATCCAATGTCGTGTGGAAAATCACGCTCGACATCGGCTGAGCATTGTGTGCAGGCAAAAATCTTTGCATGGACGCTATGCCTAATGTCGACCGACCTGTGTTAGCAGGTCAAAGGCGATGCAGGCTTGCAATGCCCATGTCGACAAATCATTGTGTGTAGGCCAATAAAGATGCGGGTAATCCACACTCAACAGTGATTCGCACAAGCCTAGGCCGATGCAGTCAGTACACAATCAATATTGCAGAGCGACGTACACAAGCCATGACAGATTCATATGGCGAACGTCTAATGTCGCCTAGCCGATGTCGCTTGTCGATGAATGATGTCACTTTCCTGAAGAGCACATGCCTTAGAAGTATCTCCATGTCGTTGCCCGATACCAATGTCCCCAGTCGATACATACACACTATGGATCATTCGTATAGGATTCCACTAATGCATATGTCATTGGCCGACTTCACTTGCCCAATGCGTGCTACAAACTTATAATGTTGTCTTCCATTGGCCGATGCCGACTTTGAAATATGCACAAGCAATATATCATGATCGGAATCTACACTCCAGAAGAGACCGACCTCGTTGACCTCTAAGAGGTCGCAGACAAGCCTACATATGCCATTCTTACTTCATCTAGGTTAATTTTAGAGAAAAATTTAAACTTTTTTTTCTCATTTCATGCTAAACATCTTAAACTTAACATCATAGGCGTTCACAAATCAACAATCTAATATAGAGATAATCCAATGAAAGAATCAGTTCATAATTTTATTAAGTGTATTTTTGCCGAAATGACACCAATACAAAGTCTGAACAAAAGTTGAAAGAAACACTAGTAGAACATGCTCCACTAGCTATAGCCTACATCTAACCTAGATAAAAATGGTAGACATCCTCGAAAGTGTGAGGCCCTACCAAGTCTTGATGAAAGCTCCACGTTCGAAGATTTGGAACGTCAACATGTAAGCTCTATAGTCCAACTGTGCCTGCACCTAAAATTGTAGAATTGTATGGGATTAGTATACACTTGTATTATGTATGGGTATATGCAAGCACACACCAAGGACATGCATCAGTAAGAACAAATCTTTCCTAACAAAATGATTATGTAAAGTTATTCCATGAAACATGCATCATCATACTTATCATATTACACACAACATATGACATCTTACACATAGCACATAACATATTGCATATAGCACATAACATCTTTCATATCATTCATTCATATGCCATGAGACCTTTGAATCATGGACTTGACATTAAGACTTCCATAAATGAGGGCTCAACATATGGGACCTAAACTAGGGGGCCTTCTTTAGCAAACATAGAGTCTGCTTTCATTTCATTTCTTTCATAGGCTAGTGTAAACACCACCTATACCGAGGATGTAGTTTAAGACTTTCATCGTGTTCGTTGTGCAATGATCAAGAATGACCTAGTGTCATTACTTGATTCTAGCTAACCTCTTGATCATCCTATCCTAACACCTTTGGTATCATTCATTTCATTATGCGCATCATTTGAGGCTGGCCTCATTCATTCATTGGGAAATTTAACTTTAACCGACATAGATCATGTGAGCATTTATAAATCCAGTGCCTCCCTTACACCGAAAAGAGGTGGAATCACCTGCTAAAGTGAACCTAAGCATTCTAGCGCACATGGGAATTGAACCCCACCAGATCTCTGTATTGGCAGTATACAAAGACTAGGAGATATAAGAATACTCATACCTGGCATGCTGATACGCTCAAACTTACTTCTCAAATGAGAAGTAAAGCGGTCGCGTCAAGTAAATAACCTAGCTAGTGAGGTTAGGATCGTTCCCACGAGGAAAATAGTCTAGACTTAACTCCAACTTGTTATTACTATTGTTCGGTTGATGACTTTCTTAAATAGTAAAAGCATAAAAAGGGGGGTTTTGTACTTCCTAACAAAATAAAAATCACTAACGAACTTGACAGAGACACTTAACAGCTTTTAATGTTGAGTTTTAATCAAGTAATCAAAGTAACTAGGGTTTACGTGTTCCCCACAGGTTCATAACTTGATAATTCTAGCTATAACAATTCTTTCCTAGTATCTTGCATGCAAAGTGATAAGTTATGTATTTCTAAATCCTTGGTCCGGCATCTAGAAAATCTCACTCCGCACCTTGGTCCGGCTACGTGTGTTGCTTTCCTAACCCTTATCCTTACCTCATATTAAGCATCATATTCGATATTTGACTCAGTTATTACCTCGCACCAATCAATACTAGCCTATTAGATAGTATACACTAAATCTATGTTAATAATTCTTTTCCTATTATCTACCTCCTTGGTCCGGCAAGTAGCATTAAGGCGAGTTCTAACGTTGATCATCCGTTAAAAAGACTTCTAAGCGAAAGAATTATTAGTACATGCAAGACACTATTCTAGAATTGTTATTTTAGCTAGGGTTTATCTCATTATTTACCTATGGTTCCCACAACCCTAGTTATAGAGTTTAGTTCCTCATAGCCATAAACACAATATTCAAATATATTAAACAAGAATTCATGTACTTACTTTAATGAGAAAGAATAAAGTCTGAAAATTTGCTTGATTAATCAACAATAGTTACTTGTAAGGATCTCCAATAATCAAAAAACTCAGAAAAACAAAGTCTAACAATATGATGTTAAATCTCCCAGAGTCTAACCTCAAAAACGAGGTTTTTCGAACTATTTATAAAAAATAAAAAAAACCTAATTAAACAAGGATTCTAATTACTGGAAATCTGCCAAAACGCGGCTGGGTTGACGGACCACGCGACGGAACGTCGTGATCATGACGGACCGTCGTGGGCTCCGTCGCCCCATACTTGGGTGCAATTCTTCTGCTGCTTCCTTCATTCCCCTCGACGGCAAGTGTGACAGACCGTCACAGGCACGACGGTCCGTCGAGGGTCTTCGTTACAAAATACTTCAACTTTTGGAATTTGGGTACTGGGATCACTTCTGTGATCTTCGCGACGAACCTGCAGGACGGACCGTCATATCCATGACGGACCGTCACAAGCTTCGTAATCCCACACTTGGTCAGACTTCCCCATCTTCCTTCAGCAGCTTCTCTACGCTGCCACCTACGGACCGTCACAAGCACGACGGACCGTCATAAGCTCCGTAGGTGGTCTCTTCTGCATTTTTCGCTCAAAATCTCCGCATTCAGCTTTAGACAGATTTCCTGCAAAACAAAGAAAAACTTATATCAAAATTAGCACAAAAAGGGCTTTCGGACACACTAAACTTAAGGAAAAAGTATTAATTATACCGTGAAACCACGGTATATCAACACCCTCAACTTAAATTCGTTGTTTGTCCTCAATCGACGCACTATGACTCACTACACAATCTTTGTACAATAGTATTCATGTTTTATCCTTTGCAATCATTTGGCTATCAATCCCGACTAATCCCATCAAATCTATGCATGCTATCACTATGAGGCTTGACTTTTGTGGGATTCGAACATGACACAGACTCACCATGCACTAACGCCTATCCTCTTCAATTTCTCACCGAGGTGCTAATAATTCCGGTATTGCAACTAGTGTCCTCGCTTTAGAACAAAATCCTCATTTTTCACACAATGATTTCAGTTTGAGTATAAGGATTACATTTCAACACTCGCTCTCAGAACAAAGTCACACTCATTCATACCTATTTCCATAAGCTTGCCCTTATTTTCACTGCCTTAAGTTCGCTATACAACCCTTAGGATCACGATAGGACTTTTTTTAGCTTGTAACGTTGGCTCAGAGTCAGGTAGGGCATATTTAGGTATACTTTAGTGACTTTTTGCCCTCCTTGACATGTCGGCTAGACCTTCCGCTCTATATCAATTTATCTCGCCCAGTTTCTCCTATTCTTTCACCTTGCTGTTTCCCTTCTTTCTTCATTTGTGTAAGTGACTCTTTTCTTTTCTTGTTTGTAATTCTTGAATTTTTTTTTCAACGAGTTCTTGAGTCACTTTACTTTTGTTCTTTCTCTCTCTTTGTTCTTTCAACCCCACTTTCCAGAGCATTCCTCAAAACAGCCACCCTCAACTCATGGCTTTGCCATGAGTCAAGGTACACAATACCCAAAATCGGGTCAGGGCCATAACGAAGGTTGTTTATACATTAGCCACCCTCAACTTATGCTTTTGGCATAAGCTGAGGTGCACATGTCCAAGGAGGGACCAGGGCCAACATATTGTTCCCAGAAAAGATCAGTTGGGGTGAAAAAGAAAGTCTAATTTTAAGCTCAAATTATTTGGATCAACGAAGGATAACTGTCAATTGGTTTCTTTTATTTAGGCTAGAAATGGGCTATATTGAATAAGGGCCTATGATCCTTTCCTAATTGTATGTTACAGCTTACTTTTAGCAGGACTAACCAGGCAAGTTCTAGCTCGATGACGTGAGTGGACTATTCAACTTTCCTCACACTCACTTGACATCTCATCACTACACCAGATTATCAGACACCTAGTTCGACTTGAAGGTTTAGGGTAGTGCAATGGTGTAACTCTATTTCATGTTTAGATCCACACAATTATCAGTTACTACGCCTTTTCATGCAACCTTTTCCAGTTTTATCGGGATATCATTTCAGCCATCATGCTTCAGAGTTAAACTATGTACAAAAGACATAACGTGCCGGTTCAACAGAAAAAGTAATCAGTCTTTTGGAGAAAAAGAACACAGGCAAGAAAACCCCAAAAGAGGATAGTGAGTTGGGCTACTCAGACTTCACCCTAACACTCACTTTCCATTTACCCCACCCCCAACAAAAAAGCATGCAATTGTCCCCAATGCATAATAAAATCTGAAGATTAGAGGGGTAGGTGAAGCAAACCTGTGGCGCATAGCGCCGTCGATCAACAAGCTAGTGGGTCTGGTTTCCCAGAACCCACATCCTCTGCAATCTGGACACCTCGGTGATGTCCTCGGCAACAAGCGCACCTTGATGAGTGCCTCTGCTGTCTCTACGGTGTGGGAGCTAGAGCGCCCCCGCTATCTGTCTTTGCTCACGATCTGGTGTGCCTCACGCCTCGGCAAGTGAGGCTCTCTCGCGGCCTCCATCTCTCGGCTCCTTCTTTCTTGCTCGCGCCTCATCCTCTCGATCGACCCTCCGCCTCTTGGCCCTCTCTCTCGGGGAAGATGGGGGAATGTCTGGAGTAGAAAACAGACCCGCCAATACAGTATCCTCAGCAGGCTCGACAGACTCTGACACTCTTGTCGCTAGGATCGTGTCGATGTCTGCACGAAGACTGGAGACTGCAGCCTGAAGAGTCGACACATCTACCGGAGGGCTGGTCGAGCTAATACTCTCAATTCAAAGGCATCGAGGCGCTGGTTAACCTCAGCAATCTTCCGCTGCATCTGCCTCTCCATACGCGCTTCAGACTCAGCAATAGACTTCTGCATCAACGGCTGGATATGATGCAGAAGCGTGGCCATTTGTGCCTCCAGTTTTTGGACTCGAGCAAGCGGGGCCGGTGTCGGTAGAGAGGCCGTGGCCGCTACCCGGATAGACTTCGACCGGGTAGTGTCCGTGGATGCCTGTGTAGGCTGTGCGAGCACTGGCCACCGTATCCGCAAGGTCATCAGATAGTGGTGGCAGCTCTGGACGGGGCCCTCGACGTGGGGCCAACTCATTGGCCTCGTCTCTGATGAGGCCGACGTCAACGGTACCCGGCGGGGTCCTCAACTGATCTATGTGCCATATGGGCACACCTGCAGACCTGCAAAGGGCAAAGATCATGCACGGAAAGGGGTAGGTGGTGGTGACCTTGAATGCCCTCTCGTGCATGACTGCCTGGAGTAGCCATCATAATCCACCTCGAAGCCGGCTATCATCGCCGCCATCAGCACTGCTCGATCCCAGGTGACGATGTTATCAGCAGCTGTGGGGGAAAGGCAGTGACGCACGAGCAGCCACAAGAACATGGCGATGAACGTGAGGTTGGCCTTCTTGATGGCCCCCTTCGGCTCGGTGACCCAATCTGCACCCTCTCCGTCGACTGATAGGTGTAGGGCCATCCACCGCTTGGTGGTCTCCCTCAGTGCTGGCTCTCGCAGGAACTGTCCATCCTTCACTACCTGCCAGCGGTAGTCAAACTCGGCAGTGATGGGAGCCCGAGTAGCATCTGCACTCTCGCCGTATAGGAACCTGCGGATGGCGGGCAGGGAAATGTCAACCTGCATGCCCCGGACTAAAACCTGCTCCAATGGGGCCTGTTTCGCGGGAGCAGCCCGCCTGTCAATTTGTGATCGGAGAGTCGCTACGTAGGACGCGTAGAACTCTCGGACCATCTCCTCACTGTATCGTCCCAAGGGACGGGCTGTCCACTCTAGGCGATGCCTGGTAAATATGTTGTGGATCTCCGGCATCGAGGGGACACTCCCTGTAAGTACCCGCCGCTCCAGGGTGAGTGTTCGAGTCATTACTCCTTTATCGGTCAAGAACTTCGCGTCGGAGTAAACCTGAAACTGGCCTTCAACGCACCACCGGTTTGGCTGGTCAGAGGCTGGGGTGGGGACCGGGGGGTGCGCCGGATGTGGAGTCTAAACTGTCAGCCTCATCAGACGAGGCCGACGATGCAGCAGTGGCGGGTGCGGGAGCCTCAGCAAATCCTGAAGCTTCCTCGGACCAGGATGCTCCCAAGAAGCCAGATGCTCCTTCCTCGTTTGTGGCCGACCCAGAGGGTGTGCCGGTCAGTGTGCGCTCCTCATCAGACTGGGAGGCAGTGACTACGCCGGACGCCACCGTCTTGGGTGTGGCTCTTGGGGCACGTGTAGCACGGGAAGGGGCGGAGGTGCCTGGGGGCATGTATTCAGGGTCCCGCTCATCATCAGACCTGATGATCAAGCGTGCAGACGGGGCGACAGACTTAGATCGCCCGCGTGCATAAGTGCGGTCTTGCTTGGGTGCCATAGTCGATAGTACCTGTAAAGGGGCAATATTAGTATGAGTAGTGGCAATCAAATCAGGCAAGATCATATGACATGAACCTTTTTTTTTAAAAAAAGTGTGTTAGTAATATTGAAACTGTACCACACGACGGGACCTATGACGGCTCATCGTGACTATGACGGACCGCCATAAGGTCCGTCATGTTATACTTGGTATATGTATATATAAGGGACCCTGAAGGAGGGGTCTCTGACCATCATGACGGTCGTGCAGGACGGACCGTCGTGGGTGGGACGGTCCGTCGTAAGGGTCCGTCGTTGGACACTTAGAAAATGATGGGAGACCCTCAGAAGAGGGTTCTCTGACTATCATGACGGTCGTGCAGGACGGACCGTCGTGGGTGTGATGGTCCGTCGTTGGACACTTGGAAAATTTTTGGAGACCCTTTTCATAGGGGTCTCTGACCATCATGACGGTCGTGCAGGACGGACCGTCGTGTGTATGACGGTCCGTCGTAAGTGTCCGTCGTTGGACACTTGGAAAATTTTTGGAGACCCTTTTCAAAGGGGTCTCTGACCATCATGACGACCGTGCAGGACGGACCGTCGTGAAGACAACGGTCCGTCACAGGCGTCGTTGGGTAGGGTGCTAGGGCTTATGCGACGGACCCTACGACGGTCCGTCATCGGGGTCTCGTTCTGAATATCAGAGACAGAACTGTAGGTACCCTAAGCAACCCCAATGAACACATATGGTCGTGTAGTGTTGTGGACCTCTATGTGTCTATCCCAACTACCTAGGAAACAATTAATGTGAAATCACCTATGTCTGGGGTTATTAACATGGCAAATTCAGACATTTAGAGCGTAGGTCTAGATATAATCGTGTCAAGGGAACAAGATACGACTAGGAACAAATCTAATAATAACTAATAAACAAAAATACAAGAGAAATGAGTCCAAATTTAGAGACACATACCTTGGAAATGGAGAAAACACAAGTGGGGAATGATTCAGGTGGTAAGGTAGATACCAAGAACAGCAGCACCGACAAGTAACTGATAGTAATAAGGTTGGGGAGATTGTGGAAGTAATGATCAGTGGGGGAAGTGTGGAAGTGGAAAAGAGAGGGGAGATGAGAGGAAGTGGAAGTAATGGGGTGGAATATGGGGGGGGTGGGGAGTATAAACGGTCAAATTGTGAAAAGGGGTCCAGTCGGGTCGGGTCGGGTTAATTTCATTAATCGCGCGACGGTTCCCCGACGACGGTCCGTCGCACATGCGACGCCCCGTCGTGGTGTCCGTTGTGTGTTCCCTAATCTCAAAAATGACAGAAATACGTACCTGGTGTGACGGTGCATACGACGGTCCGTTTCACACGCGACGGTCCATCTTTGTATCCGTCAGTGGCTACTGCGGAGTAGTTTTCTGCAGAATTTCCTGGTGATGTGCCTGCAAATTTAAAACCCATTTATAGAAAAATGCTACCATTATTAAACAGACGACAAGTATTGGGTTGCCTCCCAACAAGCGCCAGATTTAACGTCGCGGCACGACTGGGGCCACTTGATTACTCAGACTTCATCAAGATGGTATTCCTCGATCACTTCATTCGCCGATTCAGCATGCCCTAGATAGATTTTTATGCGCTGTCCATTCACCTTGAACCGCACACCCTCCTTAGTTTCCAACTCGACTGCTCCATGAGGGAATAGTTGGGTAACCGTGTAAGGACCAGTCCATTTGGACTTGAGTTTGCCTGGAAACAAGCGCAATCTGGAATTGAATAGAAGCACTAAATCCCCGACCATAAACTCTCGTTGTTCAATTTTGTTGTCATGATACTTCTTCATCTTTTCTTTATATAGGGCTGAGCTTTCATAGGCTTTTAAGCGAAATTCGTCAAGTTCATTCAACCCATTTAACCTTTGCTCTGCAGCTTCGCTCCAATCCAATTTCAACTTCTTCATAGCCCACATGGCTTTATGCTCTAACTCAACCGGAAGATGACAAGCTTTCCCATATACAAGTTGGTATGGAGACATACCTATGGGAGTCTTATAAGCTGTCCGGTAGGCCCAAAGAGCGTCATCAAGCCTCCTTGACCAATCTGTTCTACTAGCATTCACTGTTTTGGATTATATCTGTTTGATCTCCCGATTCGATACCTCAACTTGCCCACTAGTTTGAGGGTGGTAAGGCGTGGCCACATTATGGCGAACACCGTATTTCTCCAATAACCCCTTGAACAATCATTGCGTGTGGGAACCCCATCACTAATAATAGCCCTTGGAGTGCCAAAACGGGAGAATATATTCTTTTCAAGAATGCAGTGACACTCTTCCCTTCATTGTTTGCGAGAGCTATGGCTTCGACCCATTTAGATACATAATCAACTGCTACAAGAATGTACTTCATCCCATGAGAACTCACGAAAGGGCCCATAAAGTCAATACCCCACACATCAAATAACTCAATCACAAGAATGGGGTTTAGAGGGAGCTCTTGCTTTCTTGAAATACCACCATCTCGTTGACATTTGTCACATGATTTAGCAAACCCATGAGCATCTTGATGAAGAGTTGGCCAATAGTAGCCACATTGCAATATCTTGTGAGCGGTTCGGATACCACTGTGATGTCCGCCAACAGGTGAAGAATGGCATGCCTCCAATACACTCAACATTTCACATTCGGGCACACAACGCCGAATAAGCCCGTCGGCACAACTCCTATACAAGTATGGTTCATCCCAAAAGAACTTCTTCACATCGTACATGAACTTTTTCCTTTGATGAAAGGACAAGTCTGATGGAACAATATCACTAGCCATATAGTTCGCAAAATCTGCGAACCATGGAATCAAGTCTTGTGAAGCAGCCAATACATGTTCATCGGGGAAAGTATCATCAATGTCAGTCTTATCCCCTAACTCTCTCATAGCTTCATCCTCTAGACGGGACAAATGATCAGCAACTTGATTTTCAGTCTCTTTTCTATCCAACACTTCAAAGTCAAATTCTTGCAGCAGTAATACCCAACGAATCAACCTTGGTTTCGCATCCTTTTTCGCCATCAAATATCTCAGTGCTGAATGATCAGTATGCACTATGACTCTAGTACCTAGCAAATAGGAGCGAAATTTCTCAAAAGCAAAGACTACTGCGAGGAGTTCTTGCTCAGTCACTGTGTAGTTCTTCTGGGCTTCATTTAGGGCTTTACTAGCATAGTAAATTGGGTCAAGGATTTTGTTTCTTCTCTGTCCCAATACTACACCAAGAGCCACCCCACTAGCATCGCACATTACCTCAAATGGACTGTTCCAATCCGGAGAAATAATGATAGGTGCAGACACTAACTTCTCTTTTAGCTCACTGAATGCTTTAAGACAGGACTCATCAAAACAAAATTTACATTCTTTCTCCAGTAATTTGCACAATGGGTGTGCAATCTTTGAGAAGTCTTTGATGAATCTCCGATAAAAACCTGCATGCCCAAGAAAGCTTCTCACACCTTTCACAGAGATCGGCGGGGGAAGTCTCTCTATTACCTCAACTTTAGCTCGATCAACCTCTATACCCTTTTCTGAAATGCGATGACCCAACACAATACCCTCTTTCACCATAAAATGACACTTTTCCCAGTTTAGTACCAGATTGCAGTCTTCACATCTCTTAAGAACCTCAGATAAATTGTTCAAGCATCGCTCAAATGAATCACCAACCACAGAAAAATCATCCATAAAAACCTCTATAGTATCCTCCACCATATCAGAAAATATTGACATCATACATCTCTGAAAGGTTGCGGGTGCATTGCACAACCCAAACGACATTCTTCTGAACGCAAAAGTTCCATATGGACAAGTGAAGGTGGTTTTCTCTTGATCTTCTGGTGCGATAGAAATCTGATTATACCCCGAATACCCATCAAGAAAACAATACCACCCTTTTCCGGCAAGTCTATCCAACATCTGATCCATGAAGGGCATAGGAAAATGGTCTTTTTCAGTCCATGAGTTCAGTTTACGGTAATCCATGCACACCCTCCATCCAGTAATCGGTCTCATCGGAACAAGTTCATTCTTTTCGTTGGGGACCACAGTCATTCCCCCTTTTTTAGGTACACACTGAACCGGGCATACCCAACTGCTATCGGCGATTGGATAGATTACTCCAAAGATCCAACCACTTGATAATTTCCTTCTTCACAACCTCTTGCATAGGAGGATTCAAGCGTCTCACGGTGCTCAATACTCGGCTTATGATCAGGCATGAGTTGGATTTTATGAGAGCAAATACCAGGAGGGATCCCAATAATGTCCGCAATGGTCCACCCAATAGCTCTTTTGAACCTTTTTAGTACCTTCACCAAACTCTGAACCTGATGTTCATCTAGGTCTGATGCAATGATTACCGGCAAAGTGTCACCATTTCCTAAGAATTCATACCTAAGATGAGGTGGGAGAGCTTTTAATTCAATTTTTGGAGCTTCCTCTATAGATGGTTTAGCGGGTGGGGACTCGCGATTTTTCATATCAAGCTCAAATTTCTTCGGTTTAAACAGAACATCACCTCGGTCAAGAGCCGCTACTAATGACTCATAATCTTCAATGCAATCGCTATCAAAGTTCATTATCACTGCCGCTAATGCTTCGACACCTAGACGTTCTTCTATTTGTGTCTCAAAGGTCTCACCCATGCTGTAGGATATAGCAGATGCCGATTGGAGCTCACCACTCTTCTTCATGGACCTACAAATATTAAAGGTCACTTCCTCACTGTTCAACAAAAATTTCATCTGCCTCTTTTCCATGTCTACTAAGGCTCTTCCCGTAGCTAGGAATGGCCTCCCAAGGATAATAGGCACTTCAAAATCAACTTCACAATCAAGAATAACAAAATCGGCTGGAAAGATGAATGACTCCACTTTTACTAGCACATCGTGGAGTATTCCTATAGGTCGTTTTACTGTTCGATCAGCCATCAGTAGCCGCATCGCCGTGGGTTTTGGGTCACCCAAACCCAACTTCTTGTAAATTGAGAGGGGCATGAGATTTATGCTTGCCCCCAGATCACATAATGCTTTCGCAAAATGTAATAGCCCAATTGTACAAGGAATAGTAAATGCGCCCGGATCTTCTTTCTTTTGGACCAGAGATCTTGTAGCAATAGCACTACAATGCTGCATCCTATCATCATCCTCAAAAGTGACCGATCTTTTCTTTGTAACCAGATCTTTCATAAATTTGGCGTAACCGGGCATTTGTTCCAAAGCTTCTACCAAAGGGACATTGATAGAGAGTTGCTTCAACATTGTTATAAAACGCCGGTATTTACCATCCTCGGTCTTTTTCACTAATCTCTGAGGAAATGGGGGTGGTGGCCTAGGCATAGGAGTTACCTTTTTAGGCACTTCAGCATCTTTTGCAGTGTTATCCAATAATTCAGCATCAACTTCTACCACTTTATCAGATTCTGTTGTCACCTTATTTTCATCAGATGGCATAGGTGGATCAATGGTTTGCTTGCCACCGCGAGTAATAATTGCCATACAATGTCCATCATTTTTTTTGATTTTGGACAGTGTTGCTAGGAAGAGTGCCCGGTTGCCGTGTGTTCACAGTTGCAGATAGTTGGGCCAATTGTAACTCAAGTTGCTTAATTGATATTGCATGGGTATCAACTTTTTGCCCAATGCCCGCTAGATCATTCCTCAACTCTTTATTTTGCTCATCACTAGCATCGAACCTCCTCATCATTTTATGCAACATATCCTCAACTCGCGACATACTACCTCCACCATCCCTAGGAGTAACTTCACGATTTTGAGGAGGAACATAAGGTCCATTTCTGTCGTTTACATTCCCATAGCTACCCTTGTTGAAGTTGTTGTCGCGATTGTAGTTTCCATCTCGGACATAATGACCCTCACGGTTGTAGTTACCATAGTTCCGACCTTGGTTCCCTTGACCTTGGCGCCAATTTTCCTGATTAGAGCCTTGGGCACTTGGTCGGAAACCCCCCATCTGTTCATTTACTGCATAGGAATCCTCCTCATAATAACACTCATCAATTGGAGGTGGTGGTTTAGCCAAGTAGTTGACTGCATTAACTTTTTCTGCACCCCAGTGACATGTTTTAGTACCAACCCAAGCTCAGTTCTCATCTGAGCCATTTCTTCCCGAATATCATCTGTGGCTGGGTTGTGGGTAGACTGCACTGCGAAGGTGTTTCTCCCTGTATCAGACTTCCTAGTACTCCAAGCTTTGTTGTTACGGAGATTTTCTCTAATTTCTCAGCAATCTCAGCATAAGGGCATTCTCCATAAGATCCACCTGCTATAGTGTCCAACACCGCTTTATTGTTATCATCCTGTCCCCTATAGAAATATTCTTTTAGTGACTCATCATCAATACGGTGATTTGGGACACTTCTCAAAAATTAGGTGAATCTATCCCAAGAACTACTAACTGACTCTCCTGGTAGTGCCACAAAGTTATTCACCCTGTCTTTGTGGTTTAATTTCTTGGAGACCGGATAGTAGCGTGCTAAGAAGACATCCCGTAGTTGGTTCCAGGTGAAAATAGAGTTGTATGGGAGCTCAGTAAACCACATAGCAGCCTCTCCCGTCAGTGAGAGAGGAAACACTCTAAGACCTATTACATCTAGATCCAAATCAGGCCTCCCCACACAACTCTTACACACTGCCCTTACCTTAGCTATATGGGCATGTGGATCCTCAGAAGGTAGCCCTGAAAACAAACCTCTGGCAGTGAGCATTTGCATCAGACTACTAGTTACCACAAAAGTGTGGCCTGTAGGTAGAGGAGGCAAAACCAGTGGCCCGTCCGAATCTTCTATGTTATCATAGCCTCTGTAGTATGCTTGGGGCCGTGGAGCGGGATTCTGTGCCCTCTGTTGATTTTCACCCGGAGCATCGGGTAACATCTGACCATGAACATCAGCCGGAGCTGGGATGTTCTGGTTTGGATCCTCATCATTGATTCCCAAGTTAGGATTCATGTTTCGCAGTGTACGTTCTAGCTCGTGATCGTAGGGGAACAACGGTTCTCTTCCTCTCCGTGTATTTGGCATACAAGGAGGATAATTCTGAAAAGGAATCAAAAACAATAAAACAAAGTAAAATCAAGAAAATATCAACTAAACTATAGTAAGAAGTTCAAGTTAATCTAAAAGCTAAGTTCCCTGGCAGCGGCGCCAAAATTTGATACGCTCAAACTTACTTCTCAAATGAGAAGTAAAGCAGTCGCGTCAAGTAAATAACCCAACTAGTGAGGTTAGGATCGTTCCCACGAGGAAAATAGTCTAGACTTAACTCCAACTTGTTATTACTATTGTTCGGTTGATGACTTTCTTAAATAGTAAAAGCATAAAAAGGGGGGTTTTGTACTTCCTAACAAAATAAAAATCACTAACGAACTTGACAGAGACACTTAACAGCTTTTAATATTGAGTTTTAATCAAGTAATCAAAGTAACTAGGGTTTACGTGTTCCCCACAGGTTCATAACTTGATAATTCTAGCTATAACAATTCTTTCCTAGTATCTTGCATGCAAAGTGATAAGTTATGTATTTCTAAATCCTTGGTCCGGCATCTAGAAAATCTCACTCCGCACCTTGGTCCGGCTACGTGTGTTGCTTTCCTAACCCTTATCCATACCTCATATTAAGCATCATATTCGATATTTGACTCAGTTATTACATCGCACCAATCAATACTAGCCTATTAGATAGTATACACTAAATCTATGTTAATAATTCTTTTCCTATTATCTACCTCCTTGGTCCGGCAAGTAGCATTAAGGCGAGTTCTAACGTTGATCATCCGTTAAAAAGACTTCTAAGCGAAAGAATTATTAATACATGCAAGACACTATTCTAGAATTGTTATTTTAGCTAGGGTTTATCTCATTATTTACCTATGGTTCCCACAACCCTAGTTATAGAGGTTAGTTCCTCATAGCCATAAACACAATATTCAAATATATTAAACAAGAATTCATGTACTTACTTTAATGAGAAAGAATAAAGTCTGAAAATTTGCTTGATTAATCAACAAGAGTTACTTGTAAGGATCTCCAATAATCAAAAAACTCAGAAAAACAAAGTCTAACAATATGATGTTAAATCTCCCAGAGTCTAACCTCAAAAACGAGGTTTTTCAAACTATATATAAAAAATAAAAAAACCTAATTAAACAAAGATTCTGCTTCCTTCATTTCCCTCGACGGCAAGTGTGACGGACCATCACAGGCACGACGGTCCGTCGAGGGTCTTCGTTACAAAATACTTCAACTTTTGGAATTTGGGTACTGGGATCACTTCTCTGATCTTCGCGACGAACCTGCAGGACGGACCGTCATATCCATGACGGACCGTCACAAGCTTCGTAATCCCACACTTGGTCAGACTTCCCCATCTTCCTTCAGCAGCTTCTCTACGCTGCCACCTACGGACCGTCACAAGCACGACGGACCGTCATAAGCTCCGTAGGTGGTCTTATCTGCATTTTTCGCTCAAAATCTCCGCATTCAGCTTTAGACAGATTTCCTGCAAAACAAAGAAAAACTTATATCAAAATTAGCACAAAAAGGGCTTTCGGACACACTAAACTTAAGGAAAAAGTATTAATTATACCGTGAAACCACGGTATATCACATGCCGAGCAGTCTCATTTCATGAGAGTTATGTGAACCTTCGCCCTTCCCGAAAGAAGGCATCACCGTTCATAGCTAGTCTATCAGTGCTTAGTAATAAGTTCCATTACATTCAACTCATACGTCATGGAAACTGACTTCTAGTATGAGGACATCATAACTCAATAGATAACTTATTATCTCTTCATTAGTATTAAGTTTGTTAATCTCAATACTTTCATTAGAGTGTTTATAGAGACTGGTCTCTTCATTAACTTTACACTCTCATGGGTGAGTAAGTTTTGGTAACATTTACTTAGGATCATTTGAGATTAGTCTCATCTTTTACATTAGCCTCATATCATGTTTTCACCACATTCATTAACTTTAGCACATTTTGTCTTCATAATTACACACCCCTTGTCACGTGAATGTTCATGTCATCATATGCCTAGCACTTGGCAATTTAGTGTGTTTCACACTCTTACTTAACCCTTCTAAGGTTTTATCATTTCATTGCTCATTTCATCATTTCATTATTTCATTGTTCATCTTATCATTTCGTTTTTTATTTCATCATTTCATTGTTCATACATTTTCGGTTCACTTATTTTTAAACGTATGCTAGACATATGGGTCTGTACATACAAGCCATGAGGCTTCGTTCGTAGTCCGTTTAAGTGATTCATATATTCCTAAGATTATGTAGTACAAGACATATGCATCTTGTACGTATGCCAAGATCTCGATTTCGATCTAAGTAGGCATCATTATTCTTGAATATTTAATTCACGTACAACTTATGTATGAATACGGAATATGGGAAAGGGAACTTTGTTTCGAATCCCTTGGAAAACACTTACATTTTTCATTTATTTTATTTTGGTCCACACGGCTTGGGGACCAAAGATCAATCCCCCAATGCTTTCATTTTCTTTTAATTTATTTTCTTTACATTTTCTTTTTCTTGGCCGAGGTGTTGTGGGATCGAACCCCCACAACCCCTTTTTATTTTAATTTCTTTTTCCATGGCTTCTTCGAGTTGACCATGAGGTTGTGGGATAGAACCCCCATAACCTCTTTTTATTTTTCATTTAACTCTCCTTTTCTGCCTAGTGGTCGTAGGTTTGATTCCCACGCCTAACACTTATATTCTTTTCATTTTTCCTTAAGCTTGGCCGAGAGGTTGTGAGTTCGAATCCCACTCTTCTCATTTCTTATTTTCATACATTATTTTCCAGCCAAGACCATGGTTCGAATCCCCTACACCCCATTCCTTTTTACTTCTTTATTTTCATGGTTTTAAACATGGTGAGGTCACGGGTTCAATCCTCGATGATCTCACTTGTTTGAATTAAATTTTTCACAACATCTTGAACTCTCTGAACTTGACCGAAAATCATCATTTGAAACTTGAAATTTTTTTGTAGTTTTTGTTCAACATTTTTTCATCAAGTTACACATTAGTTCTTAGGGAATTTCATAATTCATTTAGAACGTTTTAGGTGCATTTTCATGGATTCGATTAGCCAAGAGATTCTCACAAAATTCAGGCACATTAAACTTTATATTAACATCTTGATTTACTTAAGTTTGTGCACGTAAGATCACAACCATAACATTACAATTTTTTAGTCTTAACCCGAGAACACCTAGTTACGGTCACATTATTGCACACATGTACATAATTTCGGAACACGTAGGTTGTCATTCATACGATTTCAAACACACATACATGAACATATTCATCATGAAAACTCAACACACGCCTAATATCAACCAGCAAACATACCCAACCTACGAATAATTGGGAACTAGTGATAGGAACATGCAACGGGGAACCACCCTAGTTTTCAGATTGAATATACTGAACCTTAGGGGCCTCTTGGGAAATGGACAAAGAGAGAAGAGAACCCATACCTTTTTGATGTTCAAACCTCGACATGATGCCCAAAAACTTATCCAAACACACGTCCCACACCGAATGTTCAACACCCCACTCGACAGAAAACCTTCTTTTTGCCTACGTGATTGATTACTGTTTGTTTTTCTTGTATTTTCGTAAGAGTTCTTCAAGTGTGAAGAACCTTGGTAAATTCTCTATTCTTGAATGTTATTTGGCAGAGAGAAATGTGAATGGGAGAAGAGAGATTGAACATGAAAATGAGATAGACGTGAGAGAGTGAGAGTATTATTAGGCTTAGGAGTCTAGTTTAGGACTTACTCAATTAACGTCTTTATTAAATGATTAAAATTCTGATTTCCCTTTTATTTTAAAGCAGCTAATAAATAATAAATATTAATAAATTACATTAATTTACAAACTTAAATTAAAACAAGTTTAATTCATTGCTTCCACCTAGTTTAGAACTCGGGTGGAGCAGGACTTCACTCTAAGAGCCAATTTTTGTCCCTCTCTCCCCAAAATACCCATCCACCTTATTAATTAAATAATTTGATTTTATATTTAGGGTAATTAGGTACCTTTAGCCTTGAAAAAACCATTTTACCCTAGACCCTCCAAACTTAAGATTTCCTCTTTTTAAGTCCGCTAAAAACTCATCCAGGTAAATCTTCATATTCGGGAGCCCTACATGGCTGGACCCAACCTTTAAAGCTCAACTAACACCCCAAATTAGTTGGCTTTCCTTTTGTAAGGGTTTAGAGGTTTGGTTCTACGCGCATCAACCCGTTTAAACTACGTCTTATCATAGGCATTTTAAACACATTAAGAATTACTTAGCATATCTATTTTTAGGGTTGTTACACAATGGCCGATGCAGGCAGTCCATGACCGAGATTGGCTGGGCAATGTTCACTCTATAGCCGATGTGGGGATCCCACATTTTATGTTGGTTAGTCGTTGTGTGCAGGACAAGTGATGCAGGAAGGCCAATCCCGATGACCGCTGAGTGACGTGCACGTGCCAAGGCCGATGCAGTCGTGCACACCTAACATCGGCTTAGCGATGTGCACAAGACTAGACCAATGTGGTAGTCCACAACCACTTTTGTATGGCCAATACCGCTTTTTATTGGCTGATGAAGCTTGCCTGAAAAACACATTCCTTGGCTGATGGTGCCTTTCGTTGGCTGATGTCGATGTCACCTTGTTGATGTGCACAAGCCACAGATGTTGTAGGAAGGCCTTGGTTGATGCTACCTATCATTGGCCGACATAACTTTCCTAAAGAACACAGGCCTTGGCTAATGTTGTCTGACGTTGGGTGATGCAAATGTCACTCAGTCAATGTACAGACACCACGACCGATGCGTGTATGCCTTGGCTTATGTTGCATTCCATTGGACGATGTCGCTTTCTATATGCACACATGTTATGTCATATGCATGCATGCTTGGTTGATGCTTCCAGTCAATGGCAGACATCGTTTACCAGAAGCCCATAAGTCTTGGTTGATGGTGCCTCCCATTGGCCGACGTTGATATAGCTCACCCGATACACATACGCCAAAGGTTAAGCACCCATGCCTTGGATGATGTAACATTAAGTTGTCTGACGCTGCCTCTCTAGATTCGCACAAAAAACATCAGATGCAAGAAGACCTTGGTTGATGATGCCTGCCATTTGCCGATATTGCCTGGCTAATGCATTTAGGCCTTGACCGATGTCGCCCAATCATTGTGTACATGCCACGACATATGTGTTTAGTCCTTAGTTGAAGAAGCATGTCATTTGTCGATGTCGCCTGGGCAATGCGCAGGCAACAACCGATATCGCTGAGTTGATGCACATACACCATGATTGATCTATGTATATCTTAGATGTTGCGGTGTGTCGTTAGCCAATATGGTTTCTCCGATGCACGCAGGCCACAATAAATGTCACCTCTCCTATGTGCTCAAACCATTTTTGAAGTCGCCAGCAGATATGTCACGACCTGAGAGTATACCTAATAAGAAATGATATTCTCAAATCATGGAACGATGCACTTGACCTCTCAGAGATCTTGTACAAGCCCTTTGACATCATTCATTACATAAATGTCTGAAGTGCGGAATTAAAACTTTGCACACGAAATAATAATACATAAACAAATATCTCTTTTATGGAAAATCATAAAGAAAGGTTAAGTCTCAAAGTCTCCATCATCGACACAAGAATATTTTGGGACACGGCCTATACTTCAACATATACAAATGTCTAATTCTATTACAATACTTTCAATAAGGAAACTAAACATAATGATGTCCTCAAATCTAGTGCGGACATACCAACACTTGCTCGAATGGAATGCTAATCCAAGCTTCACTTCAAGAATCATATCAATTTCCATGTACACCTTTAGAGATAGACAAAATATATGGAATTAGTACATTATAAGAATTCACTAAGTGTGTTGACATACAATTAAAACCATGCTAAAAGATAGACAAAATATATGGAATTAGTACATTATAAGAATTCACTAAGTGTGTTGACATGCAATTAAAACCATGCTAAAAGGACATTTGTATAAAACATGCTCTTTTTGAAGAAAACTTCATAAGACAAGTATAATAGATCACATTAAGTAAACATAAGAACCTATGGTCACATATTAAAATATAACATCAATATCATTTCAATTAAAACAACCATGAGACCCTCATACCAAAGGTGATTTTAAGGCTCACTTTGAGTACGTTATGAAGTGACCGCCCATACAATACCTTCATACACACCAAAGTGATTCAAAATTTTACCTAAGATAAAATTATTCCCATTCACATATTTAAATCCTTACCTAGAATTATTCCAAGACTCAACTAAGTAAGACATGAAGAGAACACACATACGCCCTCTCCAAGCTTACCTAAGCAATCCTTAAAGCTACTCTTGTATAAAATGACTTAGGTGAAACTAGAGCCTAATACTTGAGTCTTTATGCATTGAAGTACTAAAATGGGTTATAATTATGTCATGAGGAAGTTTTTAAAGTTTTGTGATGTTTGGAGGTCAAACGTCCATGATGTTTGAAAGGTTTGCCTTGAAACGTCCTTATGTGTCTTAGTTTCTTTTGCCAATTTTTATGCATTCATTTTGGGTGAAATTGATGTGAGATTTCATAAATATGTATACAAACATATTTGTGCTGGAAACATCCAGTAAAAACTGCCGAAGGACCAATGAAGGGATCCTTGATGAGAACCCAAAGTGTGAGCTAAGGCCGTCAAAAACTGCCTCACCTACGAATGGCAATCGACGCTCAATAGGCTGGTAGATGCCCCTTAGGTGTATGGTGTTGGTTAAAAGTTAGTTTAGGTATATTAAGATCCTTATTTTCCAGCCACTGACCCAAACCATGGACCAACAGGATGGTTCGTTGGTTGGGCTATGCGGCGTAGGTGAGGGGCTGTCAATGGCACCCGCATTTCTACAGGTGTCACTGCCAAGTGGAGGGCATTTTGGGGTTTTCACCTAGACTCCCTAAAAATATTTGGATGGTCCCTTAGGTTAATTTTAGTTATTTTAAGTGGGTTTATAAGAATTAATCACTAAGATGAATTCACTATTTAATATCAAACCCACAATATCCCTAAAGAACTCTCTAGAACTCAATTGCAGTCAAAACTCCAGATAGATCTTGGATTGAAGATTCCTGGTGATTTGTCCATCATTTCTTCATAAAATTCTTGGTCTAGCATCAATTGAGGTATCGTCTTCATCCTTGAATCTCTTTTCTTCAAGGAGCCAAACTTCAAAGTGATTTCCAAAGTCTTTCAAAGATAAATAGTCTTTCAAAGATGAAATTGTCCTATTTTGATATCTAGACATGGGTTTGAATAAAACATTTTGAATCATTGTATATTTACTGAATTATGATAATTTTATGATTTTAACCTAAAAAATCTATGAACCCATGCAATTCAAGAAGGCCGAGATTTGACTATTTTGTGGGTGACTTGAATATGTTTTGATGCTATTGAATTCTTCTGTTGTTTAATTAGGGCTATTGAATTATAAATGAATCATGCTATAATTTTTATTAGGCTTACCTAAATCTATAAATTCATGATTTATTATATTTAATTCATTCTATGTTGTAATTGTTGGGTTGAAATTCTGACTATGACTATTGGTAAAATCCTTAGATATTGTGTTGGATGAACAGGCTATGGATTGAGGTTTTGAGATTGCATTAATTGTATGTTGACCTAAATGTCTATATATTGTGTAGTATAGGCCTTTCATAATAATGATGTTTTGTATGGTTTAATTATGGTTGCAGTGTTTATGTGCTATACTTGTGAATAATGTGGCCTTGTCGGCATGACTTTATCAATTATGAAACAATGTGTCCTCTTCAACTTTAATTTATGCATTATGTATTTATCATGTTATAACTTTAATAGGTGAATATTATGAATGTCTTGATGATATATGTGTTAATGTGGAATCAAAGCATGAGTTCTAAAACTTGATGATATGTGTCTCTAGTAGGCTATAGTGAAGTCATTGTATGTAAATTACTTGATGTTGAAGTATACTGTTTCTTGATAGATTATATGATATTTGTAATAAAATAAATTGATGATTGTGTAGTAGTGAATAGGGTGACCTATAGATGATATTGGTTATACATATGTGCTTCTTAAATGATATACTTTATATATGGAGTATGTGTGTGTCTTGTTTTGGTAGACTTGTGTCCCATACTTGATACATGTAGAATGTGAATATGAATTATTGACTTACTATGAAAAAAATTCTCAGTCTTTTATGTTTTATTGATATGTGACCTTGAACATCGTTAAGAAAGGTCTTCATGTGTAACCTCCAACCTAGTTGGAAGGTTATGATATCCTTAAAGTTGAATGTCATAATGGTATCCTTCTTGTGTGAATGGTGGACTTAGGGTTGATTGGCTCGAACGGCATGAAATCATCATTAGGAAAGTCATTGAGCTATCCTTTTAGCAATTTTAGGTAGCCCTAGTGGACCCTCTTTATTGAGGTGATTCGGTTGTTAACTAGATATGGAGCCTCTTCATTTACTAATATTTTAAAATACTCTATGAGAACAATTGCTAGCACCAAGTGAGTATTCTTGGGAAGTTTCTCTAACTAAGATGACTTTAGAGAACAAAGAAACCCTCAATATTCCTTAACCATATGCCTACATGGGTTATGTCCTAGTTCTACCATTGGCAAGTAGAACACCCTCCATCAGAGTAGTTTCATGACTCCAAATTCCATGCATAGCTAGTATGGTATATGTCGATTATTGTCTATTATCATCATATATGGGATACCTAATAGTGTTGGAGATGTTCTATGAAGTTTAAGCAGTGGAATGGGATGCTATCTAGAAATTGCACGAGTAGGCTTTGAAGATGTTGGTATGTAAGTTCCCTAGTTTTTATCCAAGAACATTATGTGAAATTCCTTATTGTTGAATGTCTCTTAAATGACTTAATGAACATAGTGACTAAAAGTTAAAAAAGTATGTTAGTGAAAAGGTACTTTTCTAGAGTTGTCACATCCCTAGAGTACTCTAGTCTCCATCTCAACTAGAGCTACTCCCCAATAAAATTCTCTTGGTGCTACCCTTTGTTCTCATAGAGTAATTCAATAAAAGAGCTACTCTAGATAAGTAACTTTTCATTAACATACTTTTAAATTTTAGTCATTATGTTGATTAAGTCATTTAAGAGACATTCTACAATAAGGAATTTCACATAATCATCTTGGAGAAGACCTAGAGAACCTACATACAAGCATCTTCAAAGACTACTCGTGCAATGTCTAGATAGCGTCCAATTCAAATACCTAAACTTCATAAAACTTATAAACACTATCATGTATTCCACACGATGAGAATAGGAAATAACCAAAATAGACCATACTAGCTATGCATGGAAACCGGAGTCAACCCTACTCCGGTAGATGGTGTTCAAATTGCCAATGGAAGAACTAGGACACATCCCATGTAGGCACATGGTTAAGGAATATCAAGGGATTCTTGTACTCTAGTTTCCATCTTAACTAGAGCTACTCCCCAAGAATATTCTAGGTGCTAGACTTTGTTCTCATAGAGTAATTCAATAAAGGATCATATGAATAGGTACCATATCTTCATCATAACCCAATCATAACACCACCTTATATAAGAGGGTCCACTAGTGCTTCCTACAATGGTTATTAGGTAGCTCAATGACTTCCCCAAGGATGACTTTATGTCATTCTATCCAACCACCCCTAAGTCCACCATTCACACAAGAAGGATAATATTATTGCTTTCAATTTCAAGGATATCATAACCTCCGTTCTAGAAAGTTCTACATAAATGTCCTTCTTAACCTTATTCAAGATCATATTCCATTCATCCCTATACATTCATGACAAAGGTGCTTTAGCCTACTAAGTTAAGAGTCCTATTCACATTCATCATGTATGAAGTAGAGCAACATACGTCTACCAAAACAAGACACACATACCATTATATTATCACATGTACAATATCATGCATGTAGCATATAGGGTCAACTAAGTATACTTTCAAGATACCCTACACACTTCAATAGAAGCATCATCATAGTTCATCAAAAGACTCATATAGTCAACTAGGAAGATTCACACTTCAACTCCAAGTATACACACATATAAGGGATCACTATAGCCATTTATGATCACATATAATTACTTAGAAAATACATATTTTGAATTCACATATACACCTAAACCATATACAGCTTCACAAAAACTCACATATTCAGGTTATAAGATGATAATATCATAATTTTTTAAGTAATGCGGACGAGGCCTTCACAAATATATCACATAAGCACCGCCACCATAAGTGGTCATGCCAATCAACTCAATACAATACCTATACTACACAATATAGAAGAGGTTAGGTCACCCTACTCCTATTCCAACTACAACATCTCCAATCCATAGACAATTTAACCAATTCAATCCACAAAGGCTCTTACCAATAGCCATGATCATCAAGTTAATCCAATAATTACAATATAAAATGATCCAATAAGACCCAATATAAAAATCATCAAATCAATACAACCTATATAAAATTGTAACATAATTCATACTTCTATCAATAGCCCATTATAATCTACATAAGAAATAAATACAATGAAGAATGATCAATTCATTCATGATATAGTCAAAATTAGGATTGCATGGTTTCATGGGGTTTTTAGTCTAAAATCATCAAATTAACATCAATTCAATCATAATTCATTTATTCAAAACATTTTATGCAAGAAAACATCGCTATATAACAAAATAGGAGATTCATGTTTTTGATCATCTTCAAAAACCATTTAATTGAATTTTTTAAATAAAGATAATTCAAGGATGAAAAACCATACCTTATGTGAAGCAAAGTCCACTAAATTGATGAAGAAAAACTTGGTAAATCAGTCCTCTTCCTTAGTGCTTCATACCTTCATAAATGGAGGTCTTTGGAGAGAAGGAATGGAGAGGTTTTGTTTTTAGTTGAGGGTTTAGTTTTTATTGGTGAATTTAGAGTCTTAAAAAGACTCAATAACTGTCAATAAGTAAACCCAAAATTACCCAATGTAACCCTACATTTAATGGACATTTTAACCAGTTCAAATTTGACTTACAAATGACGCGACAAAAACTAGAAGGTCACTGCACGTCGCGCGGTCACCTATAATTCTAGGTTCGAGAAAATTTTGAGACAAAATTGTTTGTGATGTCCCCACGTCGCACATAAAAAGTTTCCCTTTTCAGTGCAAGATGCATGACGCGCAAGCACTGCCGATTCTTGGCTGCCCGGGAGCTTCATTGGCCCATGTTTGGGTCCTCCTTAAGAACCCTTTTGCTTATCCTTGGGGAGTCGTTCTCGGACGTTTCAACCTTTTACATGTTAGTCTATGTTTAAGAACCATCATACTCAATTTCATCCTCAAACGATACCACAAAACTCCATTACAAAACATTATGACACACTAGTTCAACTTTGACTAGCTTCCAGACGTTTTGGATGTTTCACTTCCAAACTCCTCAAACTGACTTATAACACTTACTAAAAATTTTAGGACATTATTACCTCATGAAACAAATGTTAGGCTCTAGTTTAACCTAGCTCTTCTTAGAGGTGTTACATTCTCCCCTACTTGGACGACAATCGTCGTTGAATGACACTTGTTTCATTTTAAGCATTTGCAAGAGATAATACACAATACCAGTATATCATAACCCTAACACACATTATTCAATACAAACTTAAAAGAAGTACCAATTATCCACGTAAACAAGAGACTCAAAACACAACAAGAAGATAGAAACTACATCTACAACTTATCATGCAAGATAAGACTTACATTATTCATTTCATATAAGAGGAATTCCTTCTCTATACATTATCATGATCATATAAATATTTTATTAACACTTTATAACCATTTTTCATGAAAGAACAATTTACTCAAAATTTCAAAATCTTTAAAGTGAAGCATCAAAACCTTACAGTGAAACATGTGCAATATTTAAATAATGGAACTCTTAAGCAATTTTCGATGGAAGCATGACAATATGAGATTCAAAACCATATAAACCCATTTTACAACATAATAATAACTTCATGGAATGAAAAACGCAAGGAGATCAATGAAATTTAATTTCAACTAGACTCCTACACAAAATACAACACGTACATGCTACTATAACATTCTATCTCTCAAGCCTGAATTGAATAGAAGAGACGAAATAACAAATCACAACTCTACTACTCCCCATGCAACCCCACTTAGAAGTAATTCATTCTACTTAAACAGAGAAACTATAACTTACCAACGTCCTAGTTCGGAGGATTAGGAGGAACTTGCTAGGCCTTTCATCCTCTAGCGGCAATAGTAGGATAATCCCTCACCTTATTACCATCTTTACCACAACCATAGAAAACACCGGTACCTGTTAGGCACATCCCAACATGTTTATTCCCACAAGTAGAACAAGTAGGCATAACAATTCTAGAACCACCACCTCTGTCAAGCTTGTCCTTAGTATCACTAGCCTCATCTTGATTTGAGGCTCTCTTCTAAAACTTAGGTTGGTTTTGCTCTTTGGATTTACCACTCTTTAAATTCATTGTTTTTCTCCTAAATTAAGAATCTACAACATCCACATTACATAGCCTAAGGTTAATGAAATTTTAAACCTTCTCTTTACTCCTCTCACGGAGAAAGTGCTTTCCTAAGAGAGCTTCCTTCAACTCTTCCCACTCTATAGGACCCGACTCAACTAGCCTATAATCTTTGCATTGAGTTTACCGCACTTGAGCAACTTACCTCAATTGGTATGAGGCCAACTCCTCCTTCTCCCTACAAGTCACCCCATATCACTCAACACCGTGTACACTCCTTCTAGAAACTCTTGGGGATCTTCTCCTACCTTATAACCAAGACAGATAGCAGGATTCATACTCACAAAGTTCCCAAATCTAGAGGTTATGGTACTCTCTAAAGCATTCATCCTATTCTCTACACCTCCATTCATATGAGTTGTTATGACTCGGGCTAGTGCAAGGATATCCTCTCTAATCTCCCCATTAGTCATGTCCTCGCGAACCAAGGGAACCCCATCCCCTTGACCCACTATAAAGACTTGCTCAACTTGAGAAAATCTCTCATGAACTTCATCCTCTTCCAACCTTCTTGCAGCCATTCTTCTAGTAGTCATACCCTATAATCACAAGATAAGAGATTAGGAATAGACACTTATAACGTCAATTCTACTTGCACGATACATGATTGATTAAGAAAATGAAACTCCATCATCCTATAGTCTCTCCTCATAGATGTGTCGCGACTCACACCGATGAACAAGACTTTAATTGGCGTGTTGTATTCCTAGAGTCTACTCCTAACACCTTATGCTTTAATACAAAGTTTGTCATACCTAAGAGTATACCCTCGAATAAAGGGTATACTTGAATTGTGGAATCCCATACTTTACCTCTGAAAGGTCTTGTACAAATACTTTGACATCATTCCTTACATAATTGTATGAAAAGTAGAGCGAAATTAAAATTTTTACACGAAATAGTAATACTTAAAAATATCTCTGTTATAGAAAATGATAATGAAAGGGTAAGTCTCAAAGTTGTCATCTTAGACACATGAATACTTTAGGACATGTACATACTTCAAAATATAGAAAGGAAACTAAACATAATGATATCCGCAAATCTAGTGAGGACATACCAATAATTGCTTGAATGAAATGCTAATCCAAGCATCATTTGAAGAATCCTTTAAATTTCCACCTACACCTTTAGAGAAAGACAAAATATATGGAATATGTACATTAGAATGCTCTAAGTATGGTGACATCCAATTAAAACCATGCTAAAAGGAAATTTGTATAAAACATGCTCTTTTGAAGAAAACTTCATAAGAGAAGTATAAGACATCACTGTAAGTGAACATATGCACATATAGTCACATACTACAATATTACATTAATATCACTTCAATTCACATAACCATGAGACCCTCCTACCAAAGGTGATTCTAAGGCTCACTTGAGTGAGTTATGAAGTGACCGCCCATACAACCCCTTCACACACACAAAAATGATCCTAAAGACTACCTAAGACAGGATTATACCTATTCATATATTTAAATCCCTATCTAGAATTATTCCAAGACTCACATAATTAAGACATGAAGAGAAGCCCATACACCCTATCCAAGACTACCTAAACAATCCTTAAAGCTACTCAAGATGAGTATCTTTTCATTAACATAGTTTTAGCTTAAGTCACTATATTCATTAAATCATTTAAGAGATATTCAACAATAAGGACTTTCACATAATGGTCTTGGAGAAGACCTAAGGTACCTACATACCAACATATTCAAAGCCTACTCGTGCAAGATAGCGTCCCATTCCACTACCTAAACTTCATAGAAACTATTCAACACTAGCATGTATCTCACATGATGAGAATAGAGAATAACTTACATAGACTATACTAGCTAGGCATGGAATCCGGAGTCAACCCTACTCCGATGAAGGGTGTTCTACTTGCCAAAGGTAGAACTACGACACAACATATGTAGGCATATGGTAAAGGAATATTAAGGGTTTCTTTGTACTCTAGGGTCCAACTAGCCAAGAGCTATTCCCCAAGAATATTCTCTCGGTTCTAGCGTTTGTTCTCATAGAATAATTCAATAAAGGAGCATATGAAGAGGTATCATATCTTCGTAATAACACAATCATAACACCACGTTACCAAAGAGGGTCCACTAGTGCTGCCTACAATGGTTATTAGGTACCTCAATGACTTTCCTAAAGATGATTTCATGCCATATATGTCCACCATTCACACAAGAAGGATACCATTACGGCTTTGAATTTTAAGGATATCATAACCTTATTTCTAGAAGGTTCCACATAAATGACCTTCTTAACCTTATTCCATATCATATTTCATTCATTCATATACGTTCATAAAAAGGTGCTTTAGCCTACTATGTCAAGAGTCACATTCACATTTTTCATGTATCAAGTAGAGGGACATAGGTCTACCTAAACAAGACACACATACCATCATCTTATCACAAGTACAATATACTTCATATAGCATATAGGGTCAACTAAGTATACTTACAAGTGACACTACACACTCCTATAGAAACATCATCATAGTTAATGAAAAGGCTCATATAGTCAACTAGGAAGATAAATACTTCAACTCCAAGTATACACACATATAAGGCTTCATTATATCCATTTATGATCACAAATAATAACTTACAAGATTACATAATTTGACTTCACATATAAACATAAACCATATAAACCTTTAAAATACTTTCATCTTCAAGTTATAACATGATAATATCAAAATTCATAAAGTAATGCCGAAGAGGCCACGTTCTTCACAATTATATCACATAAGCACATCCACCATAAGTGGAACATAACAATCAACTAGATTCAATATCTATACAATAGAATATAGAAGAGGTTAGGTCAACATACCACTATTCGAACCATAACATCTCCGGTCCATAGCAATTCAATCCACAAAGGCTCTTACCAATAGTCACGATTGTCAATTAAACCCAATAATCACATTATAGAATGATCAAACAAGACGTAATATTAAAATCATTAAATAAAGACATCCTATAGATAATTATAACATAATTCATACTTATATCAATAACCATTATAATCTACATAAGAATTCAATAAAATGGAAACATGAGCAAATCACCCATAATATAGTCAAAAGTAGGATTCCATGATTTACATGGGTTCATGGAGTTTTTAGTGTAAAATAATCAAATTAACATCATTTCAATCATAATTCATTGATTCAAAACATTTTATGCAAGAACTCATGACTAGATAACAAAATAGGAGATTTCATGTTTTTCATCATCTTTCAAAACCATTAAAATTAACTCCTTGAATGGAAGTGAATCCAAGGATAAAAAACCATATATTATGTTATGAAAATCCCAAAAATTGATGGAGAAAAACATGTAAACTCAGTCCTCTTCCTGGGAGATTCAAACCTTCATCAATGGAAGTCTTTGGAGAAACGAAATGGAAAGGTTTTGTTTTGAGTTGAGGGTTTATGTTTGATTGGTGAGTTTAGAAGCTTAAAAAGACTCAATAACCTTCAATAAGTCATCACAAATTACCCAAAATACCCCTTCAATTAATGGATATTTTAATCAATTCAAATTTGACTTAAAAGCAACGCGGCCAAAACTGGGAGGTCACTGTACGTTGCGGGGTCACCTATGATTGTTGGTTCTAGAAAAATTATAGACAGAATTGTTCGTGATGGAACTTCATAACAAGGCAAAAATTTTCCCTTTTAAGTTCTGGATGTGTGACGCGCAACATAATCGATTCTCGGCTGCTCGACAGCTTCATTGGCCCATGTGTGGGTCCGTCTCAAATACCCTTTAGCTGGTCCTTGGGGCGTCATTATTGGATGTTTCGACCCTTTACTTGTCAAGATATGTGTAGGAAGCATCGATAATTAATTTCACCCTCAAACCATACCCCAAAACTCTACTAGAAAACACTACGACATATAAGTTCAACTCGACTAGTTCTCGGACGTCTTGAACGTTTCACTTCCAAACACTTCAAAACTCCTCAAACTAACTTCAAACACTATTAATAACAATTTTAGGTCATTATAACCTCATGAAACACATTTTAGTATCTAGTTTAACCTATCTTGGTTTAGAGGCGTTACATAATGTGTCCACATCATGGATGATACATGCTTTCTTTGGTTGATGCTAAATTCTGTTGGACAATTTTCTTGCAGGATGGGCACATGTCACATACGTTCATGCAGGTCTTTGTTGATGTGCATGCCATTTCCCGAAGTCTCTTTCTAGATACACATATTTCATGTGAGTGTGTGCAGGCATTGACTGCAAGACTTGGATGATGCTTTCTGTCATTGGTCGACATCTTCATTCTGATGTGTGAAGGATACGCACGATGCTGGAAGGACAAAACCATTGTCGGTAGACCGATTTTTGCAAGCTACACACGATGCTAGCAGGGCACATGTAACGTAAACAGACTGATGTGTGAAGGCTATGGATGATGCTGGTAGGCAATGTTCGATGTTGACAGAACTTTGTGTGCAGGCTGCGGACGATGTTGGTAGCCCATGTGTGAAGTTGACTGATTGTTGTACGCAGGCCAAAGGCGATGGGGGCAGGCAATGAGCGAAGTTGCATGACCGTTGTTTGCATGCTAAATGTGATGCATATAGTCCATGCCCGACGATAGATGAGAAATGTGCACAAGATGCAGTCAACGGGTGACACAAGCTACAGAATGTTCAAGATATGGACGATGTAGGCAACCCATGTCTAACGTCGATTGGATATTTTGTGCAGGCCAAGGGCGATACAGGAATGCAAATACTGATGATCTTTGAGTGATGTGCACATGCCATGGCTGTTGCGGCTAGTCTACACCCATTGTTGCCCGAGCAATGTGCATAAGCTTGGAACAATGCGGGAGTGCATGAATAGTATCCCCTGGAGGATGCCTCTTTATGTTGATTGATGTGTCTTGGTCAATGTGTATAGATCACAACAAATTTTACCTAGTTGATTCGTTAAGAACATAGCTTAAGACGTTCAGTTGATGTGCACAGGACGCGGCTAATGCTTGCAGGCCTTTGATGATACTGCGTGTCGTTAGCCGACATTGCTTTCCAGATGCACATGTCATGTCCATTCATGCAATACTTGGTTGATTCCGCATACCTTTTGCCAACGTCGCATGCTAGATACGCCCATTATTCATCCGTACATGCTGACCATTACTATACCGCATGCTATCGACCAACGTCTCTTTCCAGATACGCACATGCCATGACAAAAACATGCATTCCTTGGATAATGCAGCC
Organism: Solanum arcanum; assembly: GCA_027789145.1. Taxonomy (NCBI): domain Eukaryota; kingdom Viridiplantae; phylum Streptophyta; class Magnoliopsida; order Solanales; family Solanaceae; genus Solanum; species Solanum arcanum. Next base: position 12,355,380 of record CM050944.1, read on the forward strand.
TACTGTCGTCCAATATATACAGAGTGATGCGTATAGGCTACAAACGATGCTGGAAGGGTACATTTGATGTCGGTAGACCAATGTGTGTAGGCTATGAACGATGGTGGTAAGCCATGATGGACGTCGGCAGACTGATGTGTGCATGCTACAGACAATGTTGTCAGGCCACGTTCGACATTACAGACCAATATGTGCAGGCTGCAGATTATGTTGATAGCCGACATCGTATGTAGGTTGAATGTTGTGTGTAGGCCAAAGATATGCAGGCAGACGACGTATGACGATGACTAACCATTCTTTACATGAAAAAGGTAATGGCACGCAACGCCTGACATCGTCTTTCCATTTTAAACAGTTTAAGGCAATGCGGGCTTACAACTACCAAAGTCGGTTGACCGTTGTGTGAAGGCCTAGGGCGATGTCGGCAGTTGAAGCCAAAAAATGACTAAGATATGTGCAGAAGAAATGACCAATGTAGGCAATACACGACCAACGTCGATCGAGAGATGTGCACAAGTTACAATAAATGTTATCGGTCCACAATAAATGTCGCTTGGCCAATTTCACTTGTCATTGGCCGACATTGCTTGCTCGAAGAGGACGGGCCTTGGATGATTTATCACTCGTTTCCCAATCCCACTATCGCCCAACCGATGTGTGCGCACCACAACTCATGCCTGTAGGCCTTGGTTTATGATTCCTGTTGTCGGCAACGTCGCTTGCTCGATGCACACTGGCTAGGCATGAGATGCACCACAACTCATGCCTGATTGGATGTCTCTTGCAAGTTGCACACATGCGACGTCCGATGCGTGCAAGCCTTGGTTGATGCCACCTACAGTTAACTGACGTCCCTTTCTTGATGTCACATGCCACGTCTGATTTGTGGTCCACATGGAACTCTAGGTTCTGTAGCGTTGATTCTGTCTTAGAAGAGTAGACATTGTTTTTTCAAAAAATTCGAAATGAACATGTACAACCCAAATATGCATGTTCTAAGTTATAAACACACAATAGCTTCCACAAATAATTTTTTAAAATATTAAAATATAGTTATAAACAATTTTTAATATTTATCCTCAATATAAGTAATGCATTAATAAAACGTATGAAAAATATTTTAAAAATTTTAAAAATAACACAATAAATTAAAAAAATTAACATGGTAACCTTAATTCAACAATTTAAACAATTTGTTTTTTATTTTTGTTCTGTAAATCCCGAAAAGGGGTAAGTCGTGAATAAAAAAAGGAGACAAATTGATTTTTTTATAAAATTTACGCCAAAAATTCATAAATAAATATAGTAACCTTAAATTCATCAATTTAAACATTTTCTTTAATTTTTATTTTTTTGTAAATTTCAACAATCGATATTCATTTATAAAAATACGAAAACATGAAAACTAATAAAAATAATTCAAAAAATCACTAATAAATATAGTAACCTTAACTTAACAATTTCAACAATTTGTTTTAATTTTAATTTTTTTGGGAAATACTGAAAATGGGTAATTCTTGAATAAAACATAGGAAAAATATTTTTAAAATATAAAATTAACACCAAAAAATCACAAACTAATATACATTAAAATCAACAATTTAAACCATATTTTGAAATTTTCATTTTTTGTTTAGTAAATCTTGAAAATGGGCAGTTAGTTCATAAAAAATAGGAATAATGTGAAAATAATATAAACCTAATGCCAAAATTTCACAAATAAATATTGTAAATTTCAACAATTTTTAAAATTTTTATTTTTGTTCACTAAATCATGAAAGTGGGTATTAATTAATAAAAAATGAAAATATGATAAAAAAAAATTAAAAATTAACGCTAAAAATTCGTAAATAAATATAGTAATCTGAAATTCAACAACTTTCATAAATTTTAATTTTTAAATTGTGACAAAAAATACAATACTATATTGTAAAAATGAATAAAAGTCTCAATAATATTAAAATGCTCGAAAATACTTCTAAACATGTGAAACTAATGATAGAGTACATATTATTTACAAATAAAAGATGTTTCAATATCCTACGAATCGTAAAAAAAATTAAAATGGTAGGAATGAACCACATGAGATGGAAACATAGATAATTGATGGGGGAACATAGATGGATATGTTATAATGTCGGAAGGGTGTTTCACACCCTTTTAATTTTTGTACGGCAAAGACATATGCATGTTGTTGACTAGATCTCGATTAATATCACTGCATGCAACATTGATCATCTAAAATTTAAAACGTTTTTTTGATAAAAATGTGCATGCCACATGTGATGCAACCAAGCGACGTGTGACATCAGCAGAGCGGTTTGTCAAGGATACAAATGATTCTTCTAGGCAACGTCCGACATCATTAGACCGATCTGTTTAGGCTACGAATAATGTTGGCAACCACATCAGACATTTACTACTTGATGTGTACAGGCCACAGATGATAGGTGCAGCCCACATTTGACTTCGGCTGACCGTTATATGCTGTCCAAGAGTTACACGGGCAGGCAATGTCCAACATGGGCAGACCATTGTATTAAGGACAAAGGCGATATGAGAAGGCCACATCCAACGTTGGCTGACGTAGTGTGTAGGACAAAGGGGATTTGAGAAGGCCACACCCATTGTGCAGGCCAAAGATGATGGGGGCAAGCAACGCCTGATGTTTCCCTGACCGTTTTTTGCATGCCAAGGGCGATGTACAGTCCGCACCTGACGACGATTAAGCGACGGGAAAAATCCATTACATATGCAGGTAATCTACGAGTGATGTCAATTGAGAAATGTGTAGGCAACGACCAATGACGGTAGCCCACGTCTTACATCGATTGGCCGGCATGTGCAGGCTAAAGGAAATGTTGGAAGGCCAAGCCTAATAAACTCTGAGTGATATGCACAAGCCAAGGATAATGTGTCCTGTCCACGCCTGACATTGACTAAGCAATGTGCACTGGCGACAACCGATGCGGCAGTCCATGAGCAATGTCGACTTGAAAATAGTGTTGGCCTTTGGCCGATGTCTCTTTCCTACTACACTTAGGGCTTGGCTTATGTTGTCTGTTATTGGCCGACATTGATATTTCCATGTCGATGTGCACACGTTATGGCTGATGAATGAAGGCCTAGATTGATGTTACCTATCATTGAAAGTCATTGCTTACTAAACCGTAAGGCCTTGGCTAATGTTTCCTTATGGTAGTCGATGAAAATGTTGCCTAGCTGATGCACATAAGCTATGACTGATGCATAGAGTCCATGGCTGATGTTGCATTCTATTATCCAATGAATCTTGCCAGATGCACACATTCTATGTTAGATGAGTGCAAGCCTTGGCTGATGCTGCCTGTAGTTGGCCAACGTTGCTTCCCTGAAGCGCACAATCCTTGGATAATAGTGTCTGTCGTGTACTGACATTGATGTCGTCCATTAAATGCACTTACACCACCGGCTATGCGTGCATGCCTTGGATGATAATGCATGCAGCTGTTTGACATCGCTAACTAGATTCACACAAACCAGTTTAGATGCTTGAAGACCTTGTCTAATGTTGCATGTTGTTGGCCAATGTTTTGAGGCTTATGCATGTAGACAATGATCGATGTTTCCCAGTCGATGCGCACACACCGCGGCTAATGCGTGGAGTCCTTTGAAGATTCTGCCTTCCATTGGAAATATCACTTTGCAGATGCGAACATGCCACAAACGATGTCATTGAGTTGATGTGCACACGCCACGATTCATGTGGGTACAGGCCTTGGTTGTTTCTTCCTACCATCGGCGTATGTCGCTTGGCCAATTTGCTGATGCTACTCCCGATTGTTCAGAACACAGATGAAGTCACCCAGCCAATGTGCACACGACACGGCTGATGCGTGCAGACCTTAACATATGTTGCATGTCGTAACCGACATCGCCTTCCATGTGTGTGCATACAGGCCTTGGATTAAGCAACATTCCAATTAGCCAGCGCAAGGTACGCACATTCCATGTCTGTGCGTGCAAGACTTGTCTAAAGATGCATGTCATTGGATGAAGTGGCTTGCAAAATCTGCACATGCCATGTCAAACCATAGAGGCTTCAAGTGATGCTGCCTGCCATTGGCCAACATTGAGAGACTGATTTGTGCAGGCTATAGACAATGCTTGCAAGCCTTATCCGACGTCGACAAATAGATGTATGTATGCCATGGACGATATCGACAAGACACATTTGAGGTCGGTAGACATATGTGTGCACCCTATAAATAATGATTTCACAATCATCATGCCTAACTTTTTGGGTACACATTGTACTAGGCTAACCCACTAACTGTCAGAGATAGGGTAGACCACCTAGCATCTAACCATTGGATTATTTCTTTCTTAGAAAACTCTTGCATCGGTGGGTTCAACATATGTTGATGCTTGATAATAGGACTATAGTCAACCTCAAGCTGGATTTTGTGTGTGCAAATGCCTGGAGGTATCCCAATTATATCGTCAATGGTCCACCAATGAATTTTGTACCTTTTTAGCACTTTGATTAGATCTTTCACGCGTTCTTGATTTAAATATGCAGCTAATATAACAGGTAAAGTGTTATTTGTAACTAAAAATACATACCTGAGATGAATAGGCAACTACTTCAGCTCTGACACATGTGGCTCCTTGATGGATGGTTTAGCTGGAGGACTGGGTCTGTCTTTCAAGTCCAAGTCCAATTTCTTGGGAGTATATGAATGTGATCTCATACCTCGTACATCAGTCACGTTCTATACATAATTAGACAAAAAATCAGTATCAAAATTCATCAGTACTGCAACTAACGTTTCAATAGACATTCTTTCTCCTATAGGTATCCTCATGTATACATTAGTGAGTGATTCAATTGCAGACACCACATTAATCTCTCATGGTTGTTTCATTGACCAGCAAATGTTAAACGTTACCTCATCTTTCTTGAGTCTAATCTTCAACTCTCCACTCTATGGTCTTTCCAGAATGATGGGAACTTTGAATTCTACTTCACCATCCAGAATTACAAAATTTGTTCGAAAGATGGAAGTGTCTAACTTCAAAAGTACATCAAAAAAAATTCCCACTAGTCTCTTTACTGATTTATCAGCCATCATCGACATCATTGATGTGGGTTTTTGTTTCCCCAAGCCTAACTTTTCATAAATGGCTAAAGGCATCGGATTAATAATGGCTCGCAGATCACAAAATGCTTTAGCAAACATGATTGAACCAATGGTTCATGGAATTGTGAGAGCACCTGGATCCTCATTTTTCTTAACCAGAGATCTGGTAGTAATGGCACTGCAATGATGCACATCGTTAGAAAAATCAAGACTTAGAACTATTTTCTTAGTAACTAAGTTATTCGTAAACTTGGAATATCTTGGCATTTGTTTAAGAGATTCAGTAAATAGGATGTTTATGAGAAAGTTTTTCAGCATAGTGATGAATTTTTTGAACATTCAATCTTTATCTTTCTTTTTGAGCTTTTGAGGGAAAGAGGAAGGAGATATAGGAATCTGGTGTAATGGAAGATTTTCCTTGACTTCCTTCTCTTTTAGTCTCGTAGAATTTATTTGGCACTAAACTACCTCCTCTTCTTTTCCAGCTTGCTCCTTGATCTGGTCCGTTTTGGTACGTACAAAGATAGTGTTCGACAAAACATTACCACTCGTGGTGGTGATGGACAAGCAGTGTTCGTCATTCTTAGTATTTTAAATAGTATCACTTGGTAGGGAACTATTCTTCCTTGGATTCAGAGTGGCTGAGCGCTGCCCCAACTATTGCTCTATTTGCTTAATGGGGGTGGTGTGAGAGTCTACCAACTGATTCATGCTCAAGAAGTCACCCCTCATTTATTTTACCCCTGCATCAGTTGATTCCACCTTTTGGAGTACTTTGTAAATATGTGGGGGTAATTTTTCAATCACCTCAATCTTTTCCTTATCCACCTGAAATCATTTCTGCGACATTTTAAGTTAACAACTATGCCTTCTTTGACCATGAAGTGTCACTTTTCCTACTCAAAACCAGGTTAGCTTCTTCGCACTTCTACAAAGCTCTGGTAAGATTCAACAAACCATCGTCAAAATTATGGCCCAGTATTGAAAAATCATCCATGAATCCCTCTAGAGTATACTAAACCATATATGAGAAGATGGATATCATGCGCCTTTGAAATGTAGCTGGTGCATTACATACTTCAAATGGCATGCGTTTCAATGAAAAAGTGCCATAAGAAATGTAATTTTAGTCTTTTCCTTATCTTTTGGAGCAATGGATATCTGGTTATAACAAGAGTATCCATCTTTGAAATTGTACAAACCTTTACCTGCTAACATGTCAAGCATTTGGTCCATGAATGGAATAGGGAAATGGTCCCTAAAGGTACACTTCAGCTTCAAGTAGTCCATGCATACTCGCCACCTAGTGACAGGTCTCTGCCGAACTAGTTCATTCTTGAAATTTGCCTCTAGTCATGCATCTTATTTTGGATACACACCGTACTGGACTTGACTAGTGACTATCAGAGATAGGGTAAACAACCTTAACATATCACCACTTTATAATTAATTTCTTAACCACCTCTTGCGTCGGTGGTTTCAACCTCTGTTGGTGTTCAAGGACTGTAGTCTTCCACAAGTTGGATTTTGTGTGTGCAAATGCCTGGAGGTATCCCTATTATATCAGCAATGGTCCAACCAATGGATCTTTTATACCTTCTTGTTAGTTTTATCAGCTCTTGAACTTGTTCTTAATTAAATCTAAAACCAATATAACAGGGAAATTGTTGTTAGTACCTAAAAGCACATACATGAGGTGACTAGGAAACTATTTCATCTCTAACATCGGTGGCTCCTCGATGGATTGTTTTGCTGCAAGACTTGGTCTGTTTTTTATGGCCAAGTACAAATTCTTGGGAGTATATGAATGTGCTCCCGTACCCTGTAGAGAATTTACATTCTCTGCATAACCAGACCAAGAAACAACATTAAAATTCATCAGTATTGCAACTAACATTTCAATAGAGATTCTTTATTCTATGGGCACCCTTATATCTTCATCAAGGACTACTTCAATTGCAGACACCACATTTATCTCTCGTGTGTGTTTCAATGAAATGCATGTGTTAAACTATACCTCCTCTCTGTTGAGTCTAAACTTCAATTCTCCTCTCTTAACATCCCTTAAAGATTTTTTCGTATCTAAAATGTTCTTCCTAGAATGATGGGAACTACAAAGTCTAATTCACAATCTAGAAATACATAATTATCTTGTAAGGTTGAAGTGTCTATCTTCACTAGTACATCACACAAAATTTCAATTGGTTTGTTTAGAGATGTGTAATCCATCATCAACCTCATTGATGTAGGTTTTGGTATTCCCAAACCTTACTTTTCATAAATGGCAAGCGGCATCAGATTAATATTGGCTCCAAAATAACACAAAGTTTTTGGAAGCTTGATTGACCCAATGGTGCATGTGATTGTGAAAGCACCTGTATCCTCCTTTTTCTGAACAATATATCTCGTAGCAATGGCACTGCATTGATTCACATCATTAGAAAAGTCAATGCCTACAACTCTTTTCTTGGTAACCATGTCTTTCATAAACTCGGCATATCCAGGCATTTGTTTAAGAGCTTCAGCAAGTGGGATGTTTACTAAAAGTTGTTTGAGCATAGTGATGAATTTTATGAACTTCCCATTTTTAGCTTTCTCTTTGAGCCTTTGAAGGAAAGGTGAAGGAGGTTCCGGAATTTGTTGTAATAACAAATTTTCCTAGACTTCCTTCTCTTTTTCTCTCATAGGATTTATTTGGCAATAAACCTCCTCATGTCGTCTACATGTGTAATTTCGTTATGTTCTTTTCCAGTTTTCCCCTTGGTCTGGTCATCTTTGGTACCTGGAGACAGAGTGTTATACAAAAGTTTGCCACTCCTAGTGGTGATGGCCATACAGTGTCAACCCTTCTTATGATTTAGAATGGTATGACTTTGTAGTGAACTATTATTCCTTTGATTCTGAGAGGCCGGGATTTACCCTAACTATTTCTCTATTTGATTACTAACTGACTAATGATCGAGAAGTCACCCGTCATTTATTTTAACCTTGCATCAGTTGATTCAACCTTTTGGAGTACTTTGGCCGTCATGTCCTCAGACTTAGATTTGCTAGATTTACAACTTGTTAGGTCTCTACTACTTGGGGAACATATACACCAGTGCGGTCATTTCAATACCAATCTCTTTTTTGTTAGTTTTCTTGATTTTTGTTTGTTTGTTTATCATAAGGGCCATATCTAACATAGTTTCGAACAGCATTTCCATAATTGTAACCCTGATTTATAGAGTTATAGTTATGGAAACCTCCTTTGTTTGCCAATTAGTTAAATTTTTCATCAATGTCTTGATATTCATACCTCTTTTGTTGTCCCACAACATTTATTTTTTAGACTTGCTCCCAATGTGCTTTGTCAGAAAATCAATGTCAGTCCTCATATGTGACAGGTCTTGCTTATTCTTCTTGCTTCCTCTGTTTAACTGACATTTGATATGTATACCCAATTTCCCATACTTCTCCATCTTATTGTACCATGCTCTCTTGTTTTTGGAGACTTCATACAATAGTTGCGTAATTTATACAAATGGTTTCCTTATAAATGAAACTTTACAAACAACATCTACAATAGGTTAAGTATTATAATTGAGAGATCTATAAAAATCCATCTTAAGAAGCATTTAAGTAAGATCATGGTTACGACATTTCTTCATCTTTTAGATGAATCTCCACCAAATGTCATGCACCACTTCTCCTAGTAACTCATTATTTGTGGTGATTTCATCGTTCATCTACAGTTCTTTTGATTCTCGTAAGAATTGTTCAAGGTAAGCTCCTCTAATCTCAATCCAAGTTCAAATATAGTCTTCTGACCTCTCATTCAGCAAGTTAGTTTCCTCAGAGACAATGGACACAGCCTATGCCTCATTGCTGTCTGATTTACCCTTGAATCTCTTGGGACTTGAAAATTCCAACACAGTTCATCAGATACTGATTTGCATCATCACTTGCTTCACCACTAAACATTCCTTTTAGATTTAACACTTTGATCATAGATCTAGTTATAGTAAACTTGACACTTGAAGGTAGTGTTAGTAACAATATAGATCTAGTAGCTCCTGCTCCATCCATATGAGCATTGTCTTTTTCGTACATCATGTGAGTTTAATGTTGATCTATACTCCTTAGGGCTATTAGTGGACGATGAGGAGGATCATTGCATCTCTGTTTTCAGTTACAACCCACGGTGGATTTACCACATCACTCTAAGGGATAATTGGTCTGGGTTGACCAATCCCTGTAGTTTGCTGAACATTTTTTGCAACATTTAGATCATCCTTAAGGCCCAATCTTTGTCGCTAAGCCTATAATTACACATAAACCATCCTGCGAGTAGTTCTTTCAATTTTAGGAATATATCGATGGAATTGAACTCCTTTGCTTCTAGTGTTGGAAATACACTAACAAGTTGATCTGAAAGAGAGACAAACACAAATCAAATAAATCTAGTACAACACTTCTGAAATAAAATTCCCCGACAAAGGTGCCAAAAATTTATACGTCCAAACTCCACAATAGAATGAGAAATGTAAAAGGTCACTGTCTATTTATAGAACTCAACTTAAATTGAGGTCGATCCCATAATGACTTTCTTTACAGATAAGGATTTACTGTCCCATTATCCAAATGTAATTATTATCTACTAACAAATAATGACAGAAACTAAACTTGGGTATAATTGACACGTAACAGTCACCAAATCTTAAGATTAAAAATAACGTCTGTTCTTGAAAAAGTACAATGGTGTAAGGTTTATGTCAGGTAAATAAAAAGAAACAAGGTTCATGTTCACTATGACAACAAATCTAAAACTCTATTGTAAATTGAGTGCCAGGAAAATCAAGGTTAAATTTTATTTTAACAAGTTGACTGTATCTAATGCTACTTAACCCTATTAGATTATTCTCACTTGTATTATCTCTAACTACAAATTATCTTAATGTTACATCTCTCTTACAATGACCTGAAGTTAACGATGTTTTTGCTCGAACTCCAACTTTAACTCATTTTTGTTAGTGTAGTTTTTGCTTTTTCCTAAATAGTGTGTTTCTTTTCAACAAACACTGGATATGTGCTAATCTAAAGTGCACACTCAATAGACCAAATTTATATCGAAAGCTTTAAAATACAGGTTGTACATAGAGACTATCTTCTACTCACATTACAGAATTGAATCTACAACAACATAATAGATCCCACGCACCCGACCGAGGTAATTAGCTACTCACACTTTCTCGTACAAAGTCAATGGTAGAGAATGAAACCATATAACTAAATACTTACGAAATTTGTTAGCAAAAACAACAACCACATTAATAATCTAATAAAAAAACACCAAACTTTAATTTAACAAAAAAAATTCCAATTTCAAAATCTTCAAAATTCGAGTACTCTCATCCATCTCCTACGTAAATGTTAAAAAAAAACAATATCCAATGATACACTAAAAAATACACTTATAATTCAATACTAATTTGCTTAAAAGGAGTCCTAATCAAACTAGGACTGAATTTTTGGGCTATTTCATGACCATAGTCACGACTCGTCAAGGGCTTCATGGTCCATGAAGCCTTCCGTTTTCTTTCCTGTAAGTGTCCCAAGATTCAGTCTTAAGTTAAAGTTACTGGACTCAACATGACAAACTAGACCACTAACCATCAACGGGACCAGGGTCCATGAAGTCATTTCTGGTCTTGCCTTGAAATTTCTAAAATTGTGAGTCTTCAACCTGCTCAGTAGAATCTGGATTACGGTCTTGACTACGGACCATTAAAGGGACCACGGTCCGTGATGTCGTCCATGGTCCTGCCTAGGACATTCCCAAAAATTTGGATCATCAACATGCTCCCCGGAATCTTGTTCACTACATAGACCACACACCATAAAAAAGATCATGATCCGTGAAGACGTTTTTGGTTTTCATTACAAACTTCCGAAAAGTGGGTCTTCAAAAATTATTCACTGGAATCACACTTCACGTTCACCATCACTATCCTCAAAGATGGCCACGAGCTATGAACATGGTCGTGGTCCTTACTTCTTAATCATTCTTTTGTACTTCTTTCTACTTTTCAATATTTTCTGCATTCTACCTGCACAATCAACAAACACATACAAGACATATAAATCACATCCGATTCTAGTTTTAGTTGTGTGTTTTAAATTACCAAATGTACCAAGATATTGCAGCACATCATGTACGTACCACGACTTAGGTGTGCACGCCTTAAATGATGCTTCTTGATGTTGGTTGGCGTCGATTGCACGAATTGCAAAGGTCTTAGTGGATGTTGACTGACATTGGCTGATAAAAATATTGTCCAGTCGATGCATACACACTGCGTATAGGCCTTGGCTGATGTTGCATTCAATTGGACAAAGTCTCTTTCCACATATGCCCATTTCATGTAAGATGCATGTATGCCTTCACTGATGTTGCCTGCCGTTGGGTGATGTCGCTTGCCCAAAGCAAACATGACTTGGCTGATGGTTCCTCTCGTTGAATTACATCGATGTCACTTACCCTATGCACACATAGTAAGGGTTATGCGTGAATGACTTGGCTAATACTGTATGTCCTTATCTGACATCATTTTCCATATGCGCAAAAATCACGCCACATACGTGAAGACCTTAGTTGATGTTGCTTGACATTGAGCGACGTCGCTTGTATTATGTATTTAGGAAATGATCGATGTCTCCTAGTCGATGTGCAAATGTCAAGGCTGATGCATGCAATCCTTGCCTAATGCTACATGCCATTGGTCGATGTCGCCTGGCAAATGTGCGTAGGCTAGGATTGATGTCGATTAGTCGATAGGCATAGACCACGACTGATACGTACAGGCCTTGGTTGTTTCTTAGTGTCATTGGTTGATGTCAATTTGTTGATACTCGCATACCCTAGTTGATGTCACCTAGTCGATGCACTCAGACAACGACTTAAGTCGCGAGTCGATGTGCACACCACACGAGTGATGTGTGCAGGCCTTGGTTAATGCTACATATAGGCATTGGTTGATGCAATTGTCTAATGTCCCTTGCCAAATATGCACATTCCACATTAGTGTGTGCACGCATTGTCTAAGGTTGCATGTTATTGGCTGACATCGCATACAAGATGCGCACATGCCTTGTCAGATGCATCCGATACTTTATGATGTTGTTTGTCATTGGCCGACATATGTGGACCGATGTGTGCATGCTACACATGATGTTGATTTACCACATTTGACTTTAGCAGACCGATGTGTGCAAGCTACGGATGATGTTGGAAGGCCACATTTGACGTTGTTACACTAATGTGTGAAGGATACAGATAATGGTGTCAGGCCATGTTCAACATCAACAAACCAATGTGTGCAGGATGCAAATAATATTGTCAAGCCCACATCTAACTTCAGTTGACTATTCTATGCAGGTCGTTGTTAAGGCAGGAAGAACATGTCCGACGTCAGCTGACCATTCTGTGCACGCCCAAAGATATGTTGTCAAGCCACACTTGACATTTTTCGACCATTGTCTGTACATCAAGGCAATGCGTGCAGGCAACGCTCGACGTCAGTTTACCGTGGTGTGTACGCCAAGGACAATGTGGATAGTCCAAACCCGATGTCGCTGATTATTGTGCAGGGAAAAGTCTATGTTTGCGAGAAATGCATGATGTCGCGTGACCTATATATGCAGGAAAGAGGTGATGTGTTCAAGCTACGTCTACCATCAGCAAACCGATGTATGCAGGATACGCACACTGCTGGCATGGCACATTTAACATTGGCAGTACAATATGTGTAGGCTATGAATAATCATGGTAGGCCACCGACATCGGCTGACTTATGTGTGGAGGCAATGGATGAGAGGTATCACTCATATATGAGTTTAGCCAACCGTTGTGTGCAGACCAAAGGCGATGCAAGCACGCCACATCTAACATTGTCTGACCATTGTGTGCAAGCCAAAGGCAATGCGGAAAGGCAACGTTAGGCATTTGATGACATTTTTGCAGGCCAAAAGAGATGTGGGAAAGCACCATTCGATGTCAGATGAACGTTGTGTAGGCCAAAGGTGATATGGGCAAGCAACGGCCAAAGTCAATGGATCATTGTGTAGGACAAATTCTATTGTGGAGCAACACCTGATGTCATTTGATTGTTGTTTGCATGCAAAGGTAGATGCAAGAAGTCCGCGCCTAACGACGGCCAAGCGATGTGCATAAACAAAGCTCTCACTGCTATTTCATGGCCTAGGTTAGTTGAGCAATGTGTAGGCTCGATGGATGTAGGTGGACCACAACTTATATCGATTGGCAATTATTTGAAGGCCAGGGGTGATGCGAGAAGGCAAAACACAATGACTGCTGAGTAATGTTCATACGCCACGGCCGATGTAGTCGGTCCACGCCCGACATTGGCTGAGCGATATGCGCAATCCATGGTCGATGCGACATTGTAAGACCAAAGTGTCCTTGTCGATACCTATTTTTGTTGGCTAATATCGCTTGCCCAAAGAAGGTAAGTCTTGGCTGATGATGCTAGCTTTCGTTCAATGCCAATGTCTCCCTACCGATGCCCACACGCCACAACTAATGTTGCCTATCATTGTAAAATGTCTCTTGCCCGAAGCATATCAGCCTTGGTTTATTCTTCCATTACGTAGACCGATGCAAAGGTCGCCCAACTGATCCCACAGGCCATGACCAATGTGTGCAGGCCTTTGTTGATGTTGCGTTCCATTGGCCAATGTTGCTTGCCAGATGGACATATGCTATGTCAGATCCGCTTAGTCCTTGTCATATGTTGTCTGTCATTAGCCGATGTCGCTTTGCCAAAGCACACAAGAATTGGCTAATGCTGCCATATATTGTCGACGTCTATGTCACCAAGCTGAAGAGCAAATGCCACGAAATATGCGTGCATTCCTTGGATGATGTTGCATGGCCTTGTCTGATGATGCTTGACAAATGTGAACAAACCACGTCAGATGCGGAAGACCTTAGTTGATGCTTCCTGTCGTTTGCCGATGTCGCATGTCCAATGCATGCAGGCCATGACCGATGTCGCTCAGTCGATATGAACACACCATGGATGATATGTACAAGACTTGGATGATGATTGTATCCATTGGTCGATGCTGCGTAGATGATGTACGCATTCCACGACAGATGTCAGCGAGCTAATATGTAGAAACCATGACTGATGCGTGGATTCTTTTCTACTGTTGCCTGCCATTGGCCGATGTCTCTTTGTCGTTGTTCACAATCCACGACTGATGTATCCTAGCTAATGCGCTCACACCACGGCTAAAGTCTCCCAACCAATGCACACACAACACAGCTAATGCATGCATGCCTTCACTGATGTTGCATGCGTTGGCGGACATATCATCCTACTTGTGCACATGCCACGTCTTGAGTGCAGGCCTTTGCTGAAGAAGCATTCATTGGGTGACATCTCTTATTAGATGTGCACATGCCACATCTTATATACGCATGCCTTTGCTAATGTGCTTGTTGTTTGCCGACATCTAAAGACTGATGTATGCAAGGTATATATGTTGTGTGCAGACCTCTGTGCACAGGCTATTGACAAAGATGGAAGGCCACGTTCGACGATAGTAGATGAATGTGTGTAGACCATGGAAGATTTTGTCATGCCATATTCGACATAGGCACAAATATAGGTTGTGGATGAGGTTGACAGCCTATTTTAAATGTTGGTTAACTGTTTTGTGCAGCCTAAAAACTATTTGGGCAGACTACATCCGTTGAAAGACCATTGGATGCAGAATTGAGGTGATGCGGGAATGCAATTCCTGATTCGGCATACCATTGTGTGCAGACCAAGTATGATTTGGGCATTCCACGCCCGACAATTACTAAGCAATGTGTGCAAACCACGGCCAATGCGGGCAATCCACGACCAACATCGACTAAGTGATGTTCACAGGAAACGAAATGTCACTAACTGATGTCGCTTTCTATTTGCCTATATCATTTTCCCAAATAACACAGGTCTTGGTTGATGGTGCATGTCATTGCCCGATGTCGATGTCACGTAGCCGATGTGCACACACACGACTCATTCGTGCAAGCCTTAGCTTATGTTTGATTTCGTTGGCAAACAATTCTTGCCCGATATCTACATGTCACGTCTGATGTGTGTCCCACTTGGAGCTCTTGATTTCGTTGCCTATATACTAACTTAGAGGAGTAGACATCATTTTTTCCAAAGTTTCATAATTAACATGTACACCCAAATATGCACGTTCAAAGGTACAAACACACATTAGCTTCCAAAAATAACTTTTTTATATAAAAAATAGTTTTCAACAATTTTTTTGGTTAATCCCAAAAATGAGTAATTGATTAATAAAACATAGGAAAGATCGGAAAAAAATATAAAAATAATGCCAAAAAATTACAAATAAATATATTAATCTTAAATTCAATTTTTTTTTTTAGTTTTTAATTTAGTTCGATAAATCTAGAAAATGATTATTTCATGGATAAAAGCTGGGAAATCTATGAAAAAAATATAAAATTAATACCAAAAATTCACAAATAAATATAGTAACTTTAAATTCAACAACTTCAACAATTTTTTAATTTTTATATTTTTGTTTTGTAAATACCTAAATGGGTAATTAATGAATAAAAAATATGAAAGATATGAAAAGAAAAATATAAAGTAATTCCAAAATTTCACAAATAAGAATAGCAACCTAAAACTCATCTATTTTAACATTTTAAAAAAAATATATTTTTGATCAGGTTATTCCAAAAATAGGTAATTTATTAATAAAAAATATACTATGGAAAAAATAAACGCCAAAAATTCACAAATAAATATAGTAACATTAAATTCAATTATATCAACAATTGTTTTTTAAAAATAATTAATTTAGTTCGGTAGTCCCTAAAATGGTAGACCATTCATGAATTAAAGAATAGCAAACACATTTTTTAAAAATTATAAAGTTAACACCAAAAATTGAAAAATAAATATAGTAACCATAAATTAAACAATTTCAACATCTTTTTTTTTATTTTTATACTTTAAATCTCAAGAAAGTGTAACTCGTTAATAAAAATATAGGAAAAATATAAAATTAAGGCCAAAAAATTCACAAATAAATATAGTAACCTTAAAAATTTCAACAATTTTTTTAATATTTATTTTTGTTCAGTAAATCTTGAAAATGAGTATTAAGTAATAAAAATAGGGAAAACGTGAAAATTATAAAATCAATTCCAAAAATTAATGTATAAATGTTGTTGGACATCGCTCGTTTAACAAATGCAATCTGCGAATGATGTTGGTTTCCAAGTCAGACGTCACCTGGTTAAATTTTGTAGGCCACAAGGGATGTGGCCATTCCATACCTACTGTCGGAAGACCGATATGTATAGGCTAAAAATGATGTTTTTTAGCCACATAAGACATCATTAGACCGATGTGTGCAAACTACTGACGATGTTGGCAAGACACGTCCAAAGTTTGTGAGCCGATCTGTGCAGGACATAAACGATAGGTGTAGCCCATTGTTTGTATGCTAAATGGGATCCCTCAAGCCATGTCTAACATCAGCTAACCATTGTGTGCACGCCAAAGGCGATGTGGGAAGGCCACATCCGACATTGGCAAATCCCTATGTGTAGGCCTAAGGCAAAGCGAGAAAGCCAAGCCCGACGTTGATTTATAATTTTGTAGGTAAAAAAACTATAGGTGCAGGCATTAGTCAATGTCGCTTAACCTTTGTTTGCAGTCCAAGGGAGATATGGGTAGTCCATTCCTGATGACAGCAAAGCGATGTGCAAAAGCCCTGGCAGATTCGGGCAGTCCACGACCAAAGTTGGTTGAGCAATGTGCAGGCTATGATCGATGCGGACCCCCCCACATTCGAAGTCAGTTGTTCATTGTGTAAAGGCCAAGGGAGATGTTCGAAGTCCAATTGACAACCGTTGAGTGATGTCCACATGCCATGGATGTTTGGTCGGTCCATGCCTGACGTCAACTCAGCGACATGCACAAGCCACAGTTGATGTGGTAGTCAATGGCTAATGTCGTCCAAATGATGCCGCTTTCCGTTGGTCAATGTCACTTTCTTGAAGATAACTAGGCTTGCATAATATTTCCTTTCGTTGGTCGACATTGATGTTGCTCTACGAATGTGCACATGTAACGACTGATGCGTGCAAATATTGCCTGGTGTTGCCTCCCATTGGCCAACGTCTCTTGCCTAAAGAGCATAGGCCTTGGCTTATGCTACTTGATTATGGACGATGCAAATGTCACCAAACTGATGCCATCACACCACGAACGATGCGTGTAGGACCTGGCAGATGGTGCATTTCATTGCCCAACTTCGCTTTCCAAATACGCACATGTCATGTCAGACATGTGTGGGCCTTAACTGATGTTTCTTGTAGTTGGTCTATGTTTCTTCCCTACACCTCATAAGCCATAGCTTACAGTTCTTACTGTTGGCAGATGACAACGTTACCCAGCTGATGCACACACGCCATGGATTATGTATGCATGCCTTGGGAAATGCTACATATTATTGTCTTATATCGCTCTCCAGATGCGGACAAACCACGTTAAGCACGTCAAGACTTTCACTGATGCTACCTGTTGTTGGCTGACGTTTTTTGGTTGATGCACGAAAGCCTACACCAATGTCGCCCTCCTATACAACCACGCCACGACTGATGCATACAAGTCTTGGTTGATGTTGCCTGCAATGATTGATATCGCCTTTCTCAAGTGTGTAGGTCACGACAAATGTCACTGATTAAATGTCGGCATGCCATAGATGATGCATGGATACTTTGGTTGTTGTTGCATTTTGTTGGTTGATGTCGCTTTGCTGATCCGTGTATGTTACAACCAATGTTGCATGACCTATGCGCTCAGACCATTGCGGAATTCACCAAGTCGATGTGCACACAATACGGATGATGCATGAATGCCTTAGATGATATTGCATGTCGTTCGATGATGTAACTTGCTAGATGCGCACATTTCACGTCCGTGCATGGAGGCCTTGGCTGATTCCGCATGCCATTGGACGACGTCGCTTTAGAGACATCCACAATTCATATTGTGCTTGCAGTCCAAGGCTTAAGTTGCATGTCATTAGTTGACGTCGCTTGGCATATGCCTAGACGTCACGTTTGATGTATATAGGTCTTGGTTGATGCAACCAGTCCTTGGCGGACAATAGCCAACCGATGTGTGAAGGCTACAGATGATGTTGTCAGGACTAATCCTATGTCGACAGAACTATGTGCGAAAGCTACAGACGATGTTGGGAGGACACGTTCGATGTCGTCAGACTAATAAGTGCACACTATGGATGATGTTCTCAAGCATAATTCACTAACCATTGTCTGTATTCTTAAGGAATTGACGGAAGACCATGCCTGATATTGGCTGACTATTATGGGCAGGCCAAAGGCGATGCAGGCAGGACATGCTTGATGTCGATTGACCACTGTATGTAGACCAAAGTCAATGCGGGCAGATAATGACCCATGCAAAAAGACCACTATGTGCAGGCCAAGGGCAATATAGGTAGTCCACGCCGACAATGACTGAGAGATTTGAACAAGCCTTGACGAATGTGGGTAGTCCACAGTCAATGCTGGCTGAGCAACATGCACAAGCCATGACCAATGTAGGCAGTAAATGAATTATGTCACCTGGATGATGTCTCATGTAGACGTCGCATGCCCGAAGAACATATTCCTTAACATATATTGCCTATTGTTACCCAACATCAATGTCTCCCACGTGATGCGAACACACCACGGCTCATCCAGATAGGCCTTGGATGATGCTTCTTATCATTGGTTGACGTCAGTTGCTCGATTTGCACTAGCGACAAATGACGTTGTATTTCATTGGCCGAAGCTATCTTAGTGATCTTAACAAGCACGATTGACGAAGGAAATCTAAACTTATGTCGAATAAGCAATGTGCAGACTACGGCCGATATAAGTAGCCCACATCAGACGCCAGCTAGCTTTAGTGTGCAGGCTAGGGTGATGTAGGATGGCAAAGCCCGATGAACGCTAAATTATGTGCATGGATCACAGATGATATGAACAGTTCACTCCTAATATCGGATTAACAACGCGCAAAAGCCACGACTAATGCGGATATCCACGACCAATATCGTCTGCATGATGTCGCTTGTTGTTGGATTATGATTCTTTCTTAAAGCACACAGTCCTTGGCTAAAGTTATATATCATTGGTAGACGCTAATGTCTCCTTGTTGATGTGCTCGCACCATGATAGAGGCGTGCAGGCTTGGGATACTGCTTCTTGCCATTGGCTAACTTCACTTGCAAAAAGCGCACATGCCTTGGTTGACACTGCTTGACGTTGGCCAATGCAAATGTCACCCAGCTAATGCACATACGCCACGATCGATGTGTGCATGCTATTGCTGATCCTGCATTACACTTGCCAACGACACTATCTAGATGCGCACATGTCATGTCATATGCATGCACACCTTTACTTATGATGTCTACCATAGGCCGATGTCATTTTCCTGAAGCCCAAAACTCTTGGCTGATGGTGTATGCCTTTGGCTATAGTGATATTGCTCACCTGATGCACACATGGCACACGTTATGCGTCCATGCCTTGGATGTTGTCGCAAGACTTTGTCTGACGCCACTTTCTTGATGCGCACAAAACACATTAGATGCATGAAGACCTTGGTTGTTGTTGCATGTCGTTCGTTGATGTCGCCAGGATGACGAATGTAGGACATGATTGATTTTGCAAAGTCGTTGTGCACACTCCACAAATGATGTCTGTAGGCCTTGGCTGAAGAAGCTTGTCAGTGGTCAATGTCTCCTGTCAAATGAACTGGACACGACTGATATTGCCAAGTCGATGCACACACGCCACGGCTAATGCATGTAGGTCTTTGATTTTGCTACATGTTGTTTGGCCGAAAATCGCAGACTAAAACCAATATCTTATGTCCTATGCATTCAAACAATAATTGAAGTCACCCAGTCGATGTGTACACGAAATTGTTGGGACGTGCAGGCCTTGGTTGATGTTGCTTTATCTTGTCCCACATTGCTTGAAAGATCTGCACACATCACATCCGTGTGTGCAAGACTTGGTTGGTGATTTGCCATTCCCGACGTAGCATTTCGATACTCACATTTCACGTGTGCGCAAGAAGGCCTTGGCTGAAGTTGTATGTCATTGACTCATGTATTAATCAAGATGTGCACATGCCATGTCAGATGCATGCAGGCATTGGTTGATGGCGCTTGCTATTGGCCAAAATATGTAGACCGATGTGTGCAGGATATGAATGATGTTTATATGCCATATCCAACATCGGTAGATTGATCTTTGATGGAAGCCAATGTTTGACGTCGACAGCCGGATGTGTGAAGGATATGAAGAATGCTTCCAGGAAATGTTCGACAATGACTAACTAATTTGTACAAGCTATGGACGATGTTGATATCCCACGTCTGACATTTACTGACCTTTTTGTGCACGCCAAAGGCAATTCGAGCAAACCAAATTTGACGTTGGTTGACCATTGTGTTCATGCAAAGGTTATGTGGGAAGGCCAAGCCCGGCGTCACCTAACAATTGTATGCAAGCCAAAGGCAATGCATATAGGAAATGCCTGCGTTTATTTATCGTTGTGTGTATACCAAGGGTGATGCAAACAATCCAGGCTAGACTATGACTGTGCAATTTGTGCAAGCTATGGCCGATGCAGGATTTCAACGACTAACATCGGTTGGGCAATATGCTCAAGAAACGACCAACGAGGACAGTCCACGACTAATGTTGCCTCGTCGATGCCGCTTATCGTTGGCCCATGTCACATTCCCAAACACACATGTCTTGACTAAAGTTGCCTTTTGTTTCCAACGCTGATATCATCCAACCGGTGTGAATACACCATTGGTGGTGTGAGCAATCATTGGCTTATATTGCTTATCGTTGGCTTATATCGCTTCTCCAATGCTTAGTGGCTACAAAAGATGTTGCCTACCACTAGTCAACGCCGGGTGTAGCTTACCAGATGCACACGTGCCTCGTCTTATGCATGTTGGTCTTTTATTATGCCTCCTATAGTTGGCCAACGTAGCTCGTCCATTTCCCACATGCCACGTCAAATGCTTGGCTACTTGGAGGTCTTGATTTCGTAACACGGATTCTTACACAGAGAGTAGACATCATTTTTTTTCTACAAATTCATAATGAACATGTAAAACCAATAGATGTAGTCCCTAAGGTAAAAACACATTAACTTCCACAAATAACTTTTTTATATATAAAAAAAATGAAACAATTTTATTTTGTAAATAATTTAGGTTATAAGAAATTGAGTAATTGATTCATTAAACATTAGGAAAATGTGAAAAAAAAAACATAATAACAATGCCAAAAATTAACAAATACATACAGTAACCTAAAATTCAACAATTTCAAAAAAAATTAAATATGAATAAATATAAATATAATGCAAAAATTTATGAATAAATATAAAATTAATGCAAAAATTTATAAATAAATAGAGTAACCTTAAATTAAATAATTTAACTAATTGTTTTAAGTTTTATTATTTGTTTGGTAAATCATGAATAATGGGTAATTCAAGAATAAAAAATAATAAAAAATTAAAAAAATTAATGTACAAAATTCACAAATAAATATAGTTACCTTAACTTCAAAAATTTCAAAAAAAACTAATTTTTTATTTTTTTGATTTGTCTTGAAAAATAGGTAATTCATTAATAAAAAGGAAGAAAAATATGAAAAATAATAAAAAATTAATGTCAATAGATCATAAATAAATATAGTAATCTTAAATTCAACAATTTATACAATTTTTTAAATTTTTATTTTTGTTTGGTAAACTCTGAAAATGGGTAATTAATTAATCAAAAATAGGAAAATATGAAAAATGATAAAATTAAAAAAAAAAATTCACAAATAAAAATGGTAACCTTAAATTCAACAATTTCATTAATCTTAATCTTTAAAAATGTGATGTAAAAAAAAAAACTGTAAAAATAAATTTAAATATAAATAAAAGTCAGAAAAATATGCAAATGCTTGAAAAAACTTCTTAACATGTGAAACTTATGATAAAGTACATATTTGTATAAATAAAATATTCGTAATGTATGAAACGTAAACGAAATTAAATTTGTATGAATGAACCACGTGAGGTGAAGAGGTTGAGAATAATTCATGAAAAATACTTGAATATGTTGTTTTGCAGGAATGGCGTTTCATAATCTTTTGATTTCTCTACGTCGTGATATATGCATGTTTTCGACTAGACCTCAATCAATGTCGTCGCATGCGACAACTTTGCTCATCTACCAAGTGCAAGCCACTGAGGATGATGGTTGGCACGTCCGATGTCGCCAAATCCACAAGTGATTAGGCCAGGACACATTTGATGTCAATAGACTGATGTGTGCAGGCTATTAACAATGCTGGAAGGCCACAATCGACGTCAACAAACTGATGTGTGAAATCTACGAATGATATTGTAAGTCCACGTCCGACGTCTGCTGACCGATGTGTAAAGACTATGTACGATAGTTGCAATCCACGTCCAAAGTCGGCTAACCATTCTGTTCATGTAAATAGAGATGCGGGCAGGATATAAATGATGTCGTTGGACCATTGTCTGTAGGACAAAGGACATGCATAAAGGCCACATCTTACATCGACTTTATGTATTGTAAAGTCCAAAGTGGATGCGGGAAGGACACGCTCGACGTCGGTTGATCGATGTGCAGGCCAAAGGAGATTGGGGCAGGAAATATCCAAAGTCTCTTACTGTAGTTTGCATGTCAAGGGTGATGCGGGCAGTCCATACCCAATTATGGTTAAGCGATATGCACAAGCCTTTGCAGATTTGAGTAGTTCTAGCCAAAGTCGGATGAGCAATGTGCAAGCTACGACCGATGAGGAAATCCCACATCTGACATCGGTATGTCATTGTGTGCAGGCCAAGGGCGATACATGAAGTCCAAGTCTGATGAGCGGTAAGTGATCTGCAATGACCACAACCAATCCATGCCTGACATCGATTGAGCGTGTGCACATGCCACGACTGACACTACAGTTCATGACCAATGGCACCTGGACGATACCCATTGAAACTGGTCGATGTCGCTTGCTTGAAGTGCACTAGGCTTGGCTAATTCTTCCTTTCGTTGGTTGATGTTGATGTTGCCCTGCTGATGTGCACACGCCATGGCTAATGCGTGTATGACTTGGCTGATGTTTCTTGGTGTTGACCAACATCGCTTGCTCGAAGAGCGCAACCGTTGGTTGATGCTTCCTGAGGTTGGACGATACAAATGTCGCCCAACTGATGCACACATGCCACGAATAATGTGTGCATACCCTTGTTGATGTTGCATTCCATTGTCCAACATTGCATTTCAAATGGCACATGCCATGTCATATGTGTTTAGGCCTTGGTTGATATTGCTTTTCGCTGGTTGATGTGACTTGCCCAAAGTGCAAAAGCCTTCTCTTATGGTGCCTAACGTTGGCCAGTGTCTATGTCACCCAGCTGATGCACACATGCCACGGGTTATGCGTGCATACCTTTGATAATGTTGCAAGTCATTTTCTGATGTATCTTGCGAGATGCACACAAACCACATTAGATGCGTGAAGACCTTGGTTAATGGTGCACGTCGTTTGACATCACCTAGTCGATGCATGCATGCTTAAACCAATGTCACCAAGTCGATGCACACACGTCATGACTTATGTGTGCAGAACTTCGCTAATGTTGCCTACCATTGGTAGATGTCACCATGTTGATGCATGCAGGCCATGAGCGATATTGCCGAGTTGATGCGCACATGCAGTAGCTAATGTGTGAAGGCCTTAGTTGTTGTTGTCTTCTATTGGACGATGTCGTTTTGCCAATACGCGCTGGCCACAACTAATATTGCTTGGCCAATGCACTCAGACCCTACATGAAGTTCCCTAGCAGATGTGCACACGATATGTCCATGCATGCAGGCCTTTGCTGATACAACATGCCATTGGCTAACGTCGCTTGGGCGATACGCACATTCAATGTTTTTTCTTGCAAACCATTGCTTAAGCCGCATACTATTGGCCGATATCCCTTGGCAGATGCGTATATGCCACGTTACGTGAATGTAGGCCCTGGGTGATGCTACTCTTTTTGGCCGTCATCAACAGAACGATGTGTGCAGGATATGAACGATGCTATAAAAACCCATTTTATGTAGGCATACCGATGTGCAAAAGCTATGGAATATGTTGGGATTCCACGTTCGATGTCGTCAGACCGATGAGTGCACACTAAATATGATGTTATCAGGTATCATTCAACGTACATAGATCGATGTGTGTAAGCTGCACGTGATAGTTGAAATCTATGTCTAACGTCGACTAACCATTGTGTGATTCCAAAGGCAGTGAGGGAAAACTACATCGAACGTTGTCTGAACATTTTGGGAAGGCCATACTCAATGTCAATTGACCAGTGTGTGTAGGCCAAAGGAGATGCAGCACGCAATGACCCATGCCAACGGACCATTGTGTCAAGACTTAGGGCAATACGAGTAGTCCTAGCCCGACAATGACTGAGAGATGTGCACACGCCTTGAAGGATGCAGGAAGGTCACAGTCAATGTTGGTTGAGTGACGTGCACAAGACATGACCAATGCAGATAGTCAACAATGACTGAGAGATGCGCACACACCACAGCTTATCTGTATAGGCCTTGGATGATACTTCATATCGTTGGTCGAAATAACTTGCCCGATTCACACTAGTGATGGATCATGTTGTATTCCATTGGCCAACGCTAGCTTAGCAATCTTCACAAGCATGATCGACAAAGGAAATACATGACTAAAGTCGATAGAGCAATGTGAACACTACGGCTGATCTAAGAAGCCTACATCCAACTTTGGGTAGCCATAGTGTGTAGGCCTAGGGTAATGCGAGAAGGCCACCGACGAATGTTGAGTGATGTGCATGGGCCACGGATGCTGCAGCCAGTTCACACACGATGTCATCTTAACAATGTGCACATGCCATGACTGATGCGGAAATCCACAACCAATATCATTTGGAAGATGTCGCTTGTTATTAGCTGATGACGCTTTCCTGAAGCACACTGTCCTTGGCTAAAGTTGCCTATCGTTGGTAGACGTTTATGTCGCCTTGCTGATTTGAACACACCAAGGCTGAGGCATGCAGGCCTGGGATGTTGTTGCTTGCCATTGACACCTGACCAAAGCACATATCAGTTGGCTGATACTGGTTTATATTGGCTAATGCAAATGTCGCCCAGCTTATGCACACACGCCACGACCAACGTATGTAGGCCATTGTTGATGTTGCATTCCATTTTCCAACGACACTTTCTAGATGCGCACATGTCATGTAAGATGCGTGCACGCTTGACTTATGATGTCTAGTGTAGGCCGACGTCGTTTGCCCGAAGCCCAAAACTTTGACACCTCTAAAATGACTGAGGTGAAACTAGAGCCTAACATGTTTTCATAAGATTCTAATTTCTTTAAATGGTTATAATATAGTAATAAAGCATTATCTAAATATTTAGGTGAATTGTATATAGAACGTCACGGGACAACCAACACATTCGACGACTAATCACCTATGTTTCTCATGCGTGTTTTTATATGATTATGTGTGTGTAATGATCTCATGAGTTCCTTATATGAGTTATAATAGTGTTTACAGGCAGCGTGTCAAGTTTCATGAAGTTCGAAGGTCAAATGTCCAAGAACATCCATGACGTTTGAAAGGTTTGCCTTGAAACAACCTTCTGTGTCTTAGTATGCTTTGTCGGTTTTACGTGTTCGTTTTGGATGAAATTGATGTGAGAGGTCCTAAACTCATACAGGATCATATTCGGGTATGAAACATCTGAGCAAACATCCCCAGGACAAACCAGAGGTCCTTGAGGAAGGACCCCTTATAAGAGTCTAAGGCTGTCAGGACCAGCCCAAACGAGAGAGGCAATCGACAACCAGTATGTTGGTCCACGCCTCATCGATTGAGGGCATAGGTCAAGACATAGTCAATGGATCGTGAGCTCCCACAGGACAATATCTGATCCGAACGACGGTCAGCTAGGACGGACGTCATTGGACAAACGTCCCGTCGATGGACAGATATATGTGATGTCTGCAACCTGGCAGTTCACTATTAATTGCAAGGGTGAATTTTTAAATTCACCTTACATCAAAATAAGAGTTTTGGGCAGTTTTTTAACAGTATTCTAGGTCTAGAACTCCATTGAAGCAAAAACTCAAGAAAGAGATTGGATTGAAGATTTCAATGGTGTTTCTTCTTCAATTTCGTGGTTTAGCTTCATTGAGGTATGTTTTTCATTCTAGGAAATATTTTTATCAAGGATCCCAAAGTTTAAATAGATTTCTAATGTCTTCTAAACATGAACTTGTCCAATTTTATGATCCAACCATGGGTTATTGAATAAAATATTTTAAATCATTGATTCTTGATTGAATTGATGTTATTTTGATGGTTTTAACCTAAAATCTTCATAAACCCATGCAAAATATATCTATTCAAATTTTCTATATTATGGATGTCATGATCTTGTCTCAATGTTTATGAATTCTAGTATAATTTGTATGGGCTATTGAATAATGTAGGAATTGTATTGAGTTGATGTATAGGATGTCTTAGATTGATAAATCTATATTGAATTGAATGAGATTCATTGAGTATGAGGATTTTTTTTAATGAAATGATGATCATGGACATGGGTAAGGGACTTTTGGTATTGTATTGGATAATTTAGCTATGGATTGAAGTGGTGAGAATGGATTGGTGGTACGCTGCCCTAATTCTCTTTATTTTATGTGATCTTGGTCTTGAATTATGTTTTGATTGGTATGGTTCACTTATGGTGGCGGTGCTATGTGTTAAAATTTTGAATGATGTGGCCTTGTCGGTGCTATTTTATGTATTATGATGATCATGGCCTTGTCAGCAACAACTTGATATATTATGATGGTTGTGTAGTTTATTTGTGTAAAGTATGTTAATATTCATATTCATGTTATTAAGTGTATAGTATGTGTTCTTCTATTGATGTTGTTAGGGGATCATGTTAGACTATGACTACGTCCGTATGTGTGTGGTCTTAGAGTTTATGCATGTTTCATCCTACTTGACTATATGAGTCTATGATGTTTCTATTTATTATTTTAATGTAGTTTATAGGGTGACGTATAGATGATGATGGCTATTTCTATGTGTTTCTAGAATAATATATCATATGTGATGAAGTAAAGTATTGGTGTGTCTGATGTGGTAGACTTGTGTCCCTGACTTAATAGATGCATCAATGTAAATATGAGATGTCTTGACTTAGGCTGCTGTATCCTCCTAGTCTTGTATGTATGAATGATACGTGGCCCTAAACATAGTTAGAAGGTCAAATTATGTGGATCCCTCAACCTAGTTGAGAGGTTATGATGTCGTTGAAGTCGATAGGTGTAATGGTATCCTTCTTCTGTGAATGGTAGACTTAAGGTTGGTTGGATGTAATGGCATGAAATCATCCTTAGGAAAATCATTAATCTATCCTCTTGGCCATTGAAAGGCAGCCCTAGGGGAACTCTTTGGTAGGGTGAATGTGATTGGGTTATGAACTAGATATGGAACCTCTTCATATGATCCTTTATGTGAATTACTCTATTAAAACGAAGTAGAGCATTGAGTGAGTACGATAAATGAAAAAGCTCTAGTTAAGAATGAGGCTAGAGTGCAAAGAAACCTTTCATATTCCTTAACCATGTGCCTACATGGGATATTCCCAAGTTCTACTATTGGCAAGTAGAATAACATCCATCGGAGTAGGTTACAACTCTGGATTCCATGCTTTGCAACCATGGTCTTTGTCGGTTATTGCCTATTCTCATTATATGGAATACCTACTAGTGTTGGAGAAGTTCTATGAAGTTTATGTGGTGGTATGGGAAGCTATCTAGACATTGCACATTAGACTTTGAAGGTGTTAGTGAGTGAGTCCCTAGGTCTTCTATGATTATTACTTGAATGTCCTTATGTGATGAATGTCTCTTAAATGAACTTATGAAGATA
Source organism: Solanum arcanum (assembly GCA_027789145.1). NCBI lineage: Eukaryota > Viridiplantae > Streptophyta > Magnoliopsida > Solanales > Solanaceae > Solanum > Solanum arcanum. The sequence goes on from CM050944.1 coordinate 12,383,677, forward strand.
ATGACTTAAGTAAGAAAGTGTTTAAATGAATGAGTACCTAGCCTAGAGTAACTTTAAGGATTTCCTAGTTAAAGTGTGTAGGGGGCATAAAGGATTAATATCTTCATATTTTACCTAGGGAAATCTTAAGAATGACTATACATAGGAATGTTGACTTATGAAGTGAGAATGATTTTATCCTAGATAGTCTAAAGGATCTCTTAATTGTGTATGAAGGGATTGTATGGGCGGTTGAGTCACAACTCACTCAAGTGAGCCTTAGAATCTCCTTTGGTAGGAGAATCTCATGTTATGTGTTTTGGTGTATTGTAAGTGTATTTGTCTCATTATAGGTTGCCTTGAGGATAATTTAGGTGTGAATAGAGAGGGTGTGTGGGCATTGTCCCCTTTCTTTTACTTAAGTGAGTCTTAGGATAACTTTTAGCAATAGGGGGACATGTTTAAAAGGGTTTACTGTGAAGTTGAAGAACTTCACTGTAACAATAAATTAATTCACTGTAACAGTGACATAGTTCACTCTAATGTCCTCAAAATGTGATAAAATGTTTGTGTTATCTTATGTATTTTTGCGGTGATAAATGTTTTCTTATGCTTATACTATGATGTTTTAATCAAAAAGAACATATTTCCATTAAATGTCCTTTTTCATGATATAGTTCACTATAATGTCCTTAAAATGTGATAAAATGTTTAAGTGTTATCATATGTATTTCTATGGTTTTAAATGTTGTTCTTATGCTTAGACTATGATGTTTTAATCAAACATATCATATTTCTATTAAATGACCTTTATCATGATTTTCATGCATTATGCCATACTTAGTACATGTGTTTGTACTAATTCCTTGATTTTATCTATCTCTAAAGTGATTGATAGGTGAAGGTACTTTTGGGAGCGAAGCTTGATTATAGGACCTTTCAAGCAAGTTTGAAGTATGTCCTCATATGACTTGAGAACATAAATATCTTTTGATTTCTTTTATTGAAGTATTCTAATAGAATTAGTAGTACTATATTTTGCTTGTATGGGCCGTGTCCCAAGTATATTTTGAGCTTAAGATTTGACGGCATGATACTTAGCATTTCCTATGGTTTTTATATCAAAGAAATTTTTAAAGACTATTCAAATGTTGTGAAAAGTTTTAATTCCGCACTACTTTTCATACATGTATATGAGATGAATGATACGGAAAGGGATATTACAAGACCTCCGAGAGGTCAAGTATGTCATGTCGCAATCCAAAAGTGACCTACCTTCTAGGGTGTACTCTCGGGTCGTGACATACAAGGTATCAAAGCATAGGATATAAAAGTTGTATAAGGAATCCAAAAGTCTCATCAAATCATGTCTAGTAGAGTCTTGACCATCGGTGTGAATCGCGATACATCTATGGGCGAGAGGCTATAAGATAATAGAGTTTCCCTTCTTTTCTACTCTTACATCGTGATGTAGAGAATTAAAAGTTTTGTTTGTTCTTTTCTTATAGTTATCCTTGTGTTATAGGAGATGAATACGAGGAGGACACAAGCTAGGAGAGTTGAGGAGAATGATGTAAATGAGGAGATTCCTCCTCAGGTTGAATAAGTTGAGAAAGTTCCTCAAGGTGATCAAGGGGTTCAAGGTTCAAGATATTCTCAAGTACTTATTGTGGGAGAAGGCCATGAGGTTTTGGTGGTTCCCCCGAAAATGACTAATGGGGATATTAAGAGACTTTTCTTATATTAGCATGAGCCTTGACTACCCATGTGAATAGGGGTATTGATCCTAGAGTGAATGTTGTGGAGAGCACTATGACATATAGATTGAGAGGTTTTGTGAGGATGAATCCTCGTATATTTTTTGTCTCTAGGTGGGAAAGGATCCCTAAAAGTTCCTAGATGGAGAGTATAAAGTGTTGAGTGCCATCGGGGTGACTTCTAGGGAGAAGGTAGAGTTAGCTTCGTACCAATTGAGGGAGGTTGCTCAGGTGTGGTACACCCAATAGAAGGACAATAGGTTGGTTGAGTCGGATCCTATTGAGTGGGAAAAATTTAAAGAGGCTTTTCTAGGAAAGTACTTTCCCTGTGAGAGGAAGGAGGTAAAGGTAGATGAGTTTATCAACCTCAAGAAAGGCAATATGAGTATAGAGGAGTACTCATTGAAGTCCACTATGTTGTCTAGATATGCACCATACTTAGTATCTAACCCTAGCGATGAGATGAGTAGGTTTGGGACAAGGATGTCCGACCCAATGAAGGGGGGATGTTGTACGGCCATGTTTCATGATGATATGACCCTATCTTGACACATGGTTTATGCTCAATCAATTGAGGAGTCTAAGCTTGGAAGGATTGCTAGAAACTTGAAAAGGAGTGGTTCAAGTGATCAAAGTCAACCTAGGTTGAAGAAGAAGATTTCAATTCAAGAAGAGACTAGGGGTGCCAAGGTGATACTTGAGAAAGATAGTGGTTCTTAAGTTGGAAAGCCTACATGTTCTACATGTTGAAAGAGGCACTATGGAAAATGACTATTAGGTACCGGGAGTTGTTTTGAATGTGGTAAAGATGGACACAAGGTGATTTATTGTCCTATTATTGTTTCTAGAGGAAGCGAGGGTAAGCAATTTCCTTCTAATACTCCAGAAGGTGATGCTCCCAAGAAGAATCATTTATATGAACTCCGGACTAGATGATCAAAGACGGATGAGGATGATGATGATGGTAAGTTCTATTATTTCTCTCTTTAGTTTTATAAGTTCATTCTAAGTGGGGGGAGAATGGTTAGTAGATGAGATAGATGGTACGTTGCATTGTTGCATTGTGTTTAGGAATCTTGTTACAATTGAATTTCATTAATTTCTTGCACTGTGCAGTTCATTAAGTTATGATTATGTTTTAAAATGAGTTTATATGGTTTTATATTACATATTGTATGTTTCTATCATCAATTTCCTAAATGTTGCATTTTTGGATTTTTGAAGCATGTTCACTACCAGGGAATTTAGCTCACTGTAATATTTTAAAAAAATTGACTAATTCATTCGTTGGTTTAAAGTTGTTGTAATGTGGATAAAATGGATGTATATGAGTATGATAAGGATTATAAAAGGAATTCATGCTATTTGAAATTGATGCCTAGTAAGTGGTAGAATGAGTTTATATCTTCTTGTTGTGTTGAGAGTCTCTTGATTATGTGAAATTTGTGTTTCTTCTAGATTGTGCATTTTATAATGCTTTATATGGCATGTTTTTTATCTTAAGTTGAATCTCTTCTCTTGAAGTGTTCGGAGAGTGGTAAGTAATCATTCGAGGACGAATGTTGCCAAGTGGGAGAGAATGTGACACCTGTAAAATGACATAGGTGAAACCATATCCTAATATATTTTAACGATAGTATAAGGTCCTTAAATAATTTATAATGTGGTAATGAGGAAGTTTCTAAAGATTTAGGTGAATTAGAAATGGAACATCAAGGGACGACCAAGACGTTCGATGACTAGTCACCTATGTGCCTCATGCGTGCTTTTATGTACTTATGTGTGTGTTATGAGCTCATAAGGTCCTTATATGAGTTAGAATAGTGTTAATAGGCAGTGTATCAAGTTTCATGATGAGTGGAGGTCAAACGTCCAAGAACATCCATACCTTCAAAAGGTTTGCCTTGAAATGACCTTGTGTGTCTTAGCATGTTTCATCGAGTTTTACGTGTTCATTTTGTATGAAATTTATGGATATGTCATAAATTTGTAAAAGATCATATCCGTGTTTCAAACATCCGGGAAAAAATCCCCAAGAAACAACCAAGGGTCCTTAAGGAAGGACCCTTCACAAGAGCCTAAGGTTTTCTAGACCAGCCCAAACTATTGAGGCAATTAACCGCCATTAGGCTGGTCGACGCCCCGACGATGGAGGGAGTGGGTCAAGACTTATACTAGGGATATTTATCTCCCACAATCCAGTCTTTGATGCAAGGGATGTCCAGCCAGGATGGCACGTCGTTGGACAAACGACCAGTCGATGCACAAGCGTAGGTGAAGTCTGCAACCTGCACATTTCATTGTTAAATACAAGGGTGAATTGGTAAATTTGCCATACATCCAAATAAGAGTTTGAAGCTTTTCTAAGGGTATTCAAGGTATTTTAAGTGGGTTTATATGTCCTAACTACATAGATGAATTCATTATTCTAAAATTAAAACCCAAATTTTCTAAGAAACTCTCTAGAACTCTATTGACGCCAAAACTTAAGGAAGATCTTAAATTGAAGACTTGATTGGTGATTCTTCATTAATTTATTGGTTTAGATTCATTGAGGTATGTTTTCCATCCTTGAAACACTCTTCATCAAGGATCCCAAAATTCAAAGTGATTTTTGAAGTCTTCTAAAGATGAACTTGTCTAATTTTACTATCTAGCCATGAGTTATTGCATAAAACGTTTTGAATCATTGATTATTGATTGAATTTATGTTAGTTTGATGGTTTTAACCTAAAATCTTCATTAATACCATCCAAAATATAATCTTTTGAAATTGGCTATATTATGGATGTTATTATCTTGTCTCAATGCTTATGAATTCTAGTGTAGTTTTCAATAGGCTATTGAATGATGTAAGAATTATATTGAAATGATGTATAGGCTGTCTTAGATTCATAAACGTATATTGAATTGATTGACATTCATTGAGTATATGATTTTTGTATTGAATTGATATTCATCACCATGGGTACGGGCCTTTTGGTATTGTATTGGATGATTTAGCTATGGATTGAAGTGGTGAGAATGGATTGGTGGTACACTGAACTATTTTTCTTTATATTATGCAATATTGGTCATGATTTTTGTTGTGATTGGTATGGTCCACTTATGGTGGCGGTGCTTTGTGTTATAATTGTGACTGATGTGGTCTTGTCGGCGTTACTTTATGTATTATGATTATCATGGCCTTGTTGGTAACTACTTGATATATTATGATGATTTTGTGGTTGATTTATGTGAATTATGTAATATTCATCTACATGTTATTAAGTGAAAAGTATGTGTTCTTCTATTGATGTTGTTAGGTGATCATGTTAGACTATGACTATATCATTATGTGTGTAGTCTTAGAGTTTATACATGATTCTTCCTACTTGACTATATGAGTCTATGATGCTTATATTTATTATGTTAATGTAGTTTATAGGGTGACTTATAGAAGATGATGGATATTCCTATGTGTTTCTAGAATAATATATCATATGTGATGAAGTAAAGCATTGGTGTGTCTGATGTGGTAGACTTGTGTCCCATACTTGATACATGCATGAATGTAAATATGAGATGTCTTGACTTAGTCTGCTAAATCCTCCTAGTCTTGTATGTATGAATGATATGTGGCCCAGAACATAGTGAGAAGTTTAAATTATGTGGATCCCTCAACCTAGTTGAGAGGTTATGATATCATTGAGGTCGATAGGTGTAATGGTATCCTTCTTCTGTGAATGCTAGACTTAAGGTTGGTTGGATGTAATGGCATGAAGTCATCCTTAAAAAACCATTAAGTTATCCTCATCGCCATTGAAAGGCATCCCTAGGGAACCTCTTGGGTAGGGTGAATGTGATTGAGTTATGAACTAGATATGGAACCTCTTCATGTGATCCTTTATGTGAATTACTCTATTAGAACGAAGTCTAGCACCAAGTGAGTATGATAAGGTAAGTAGATCTATTTAAGAATGAGGCTAGACTTCAAACAAACCCTTCATATTCCTTAATTATGTGCCTATATGGGATGTGTCCAAGTTCTACCATTGGCAAATAGAACACCCTTCATTGGAGTAGGTTACAACTCTTTATTCCATGCTTTAATACCATGGTCTATGTCGGTTATTTCCTATTCTAATCATATAGTATAACTACTAGTGTTGGAGAAGTTTTATGAAGTTTAATTGGTGGTATGGGATGATATATAGACATTGCATAATGGGCTTTGGAGATGTTAGTGAGTGAGTCCGTAGGTCTTCTCCAAGATCATCACTTGAATGTCCTTATAAGATAAATGTCTCCAAAATGAACTAATGAATATAATGACTAGGGTAATAAAATATTTTAAATGAATAAATACCTAGCCTAGAGTAACTTTAAGTATTGCCTAGTTAAAGTGTGAAGGGGGCATAAAGAATGATCTGTTCATATTTTACCTAGGTAACTCTTAAGAATGACTCTAGATAGTAGTGTTGATTTATGAAGTGAGGATGATATTATACTAGGTAGTCTAAAGGATCTCTTAAGTGTGTGTGAAGGGATTGTATGGGTTGTTGCTTCACAACTCACTTAAGTTAGCCTTAGAATCACCTTTGGTAGGAGAATCTAATGTTATGTGTTTTGGTGTATTTTAAGTGTATTTGTATCATTATAGGTAGTCTTGAGGATAATTTAGGTGTACTTAGAGAGAGTGTATGGGTGTTATCTCTTTTCCTTACTTAAGTGAGTGCTAGGATAAATTTTAGTGAAAGGGTGACATGTTTAAAAGGGTTCACTATGAAGTTGAAAAACTTCATTTTAACAGAGAATTGATTCGTTGTAACAGTGACATAATTCACTGTAATGTACTTAAAATGTGATAAAATGTTTGTGTTATCTTATGTATTTCTGTGGTGATAAATGTTTTTCTTATGCTTATATTACGATATTTTAATCTAAAATATCATATTTCTATTAAATGTCCTTTATCATGATTTTTATGCATTATGCCATACTTAGTACATGTGTTTGTACTAATTCCATGCTTTTATCTATCTCTAAAGTGATTGATAGGTGAAGGTGCTTTTGGGAGCGAAACTTGGATTATAGGACCTTTCAAGCAAGTTTGAAGTATGTCCTTATTTGACTTAAGGGCAATGATGTCTTTTGATTTCATTTATTGAAGCCTTCTAATAGACATAGTTGGTATGAGCTATGTTCCAAGTATATTTTGAGTCTAAGATTTGATGAAATGAGGCTTAGTATTTCCTATGGTTTTTATATGAAAGCGATTTTTAAAGACTATTTGAATGTTGTAAAATGTTTTAATTCCGCACTACTTTTCATATATGTATGTGCGATGAATGATATGGAAAGTGCTTGTACAATACCTCTGAGAGGTCAAGTACGTCGTGTCTCAATCCATGAGTATTGTATATTCTAAGGTGTACTTTTGGTTCATGACAAAAAGTCTTGGCTGATGGTGTCTGCCGTTAGCTTAAGTCTATATTGCTCACCTGATGAACATATGCCACATGTTATGCATCCATGCTTTGGATGATGTTGCATGACGTTTTCCGATGTCGCTTTCAAGATGCGCAATAAACACATTAGATGCAGAAGACCTTCTTTGATGGTGCATGTCGTTTGCTGATGTCGCCTGGATGATGCATGTAGGCCATGATTGACATCGCAAGTCATTGAATACATTCCACTAATGATACATGTAGGCCTTGACTGAAGCAACCTGCCATTAGTCGATGCCGCCTGGAAAATGCACATGCCAGAATCGATATCGCCGAGTCAATGCACACACGCCACGACTGATGCGTGCAGGTCTTTGATGTAATTTCTTTTCATTTGGCCAACAAGTGCAACCTAAAACTGATATCGCTTATCCGATGCATTCAAACCACAACTAAAGTCACCCAGCCGATGTGCACACGACATTATTGATACGTGAAGGCCTTGGTTGATGCTGCATTATGTTGGCTAACATTGCTTTAAAAATGGGCACATAACACATCCATGTGTGCAAGCCTTGGTTGATGTGTTTGTCATTCTTGACGTCACTTTCTGATACACACATTTCACGTGTGTGTGAGTAGGCCTTGGCTGAAGTTGTATGACATTGCTGACATATCTTGAAAGGTGTGCACATGCCATGTAAGATGTGTGTAGGCCTTGGTTGATGGTGCCTTATATTGGACGATATATCTAAGCCAATGTGTGCAGGCTACGAATGATGTTGATTCGCCACATCCAACGTCGGTAAACCAATTTGTGCCAGATACAAAAGCTGATGGCAGTTAATGTTTGACGGCGGTAGCCATATGTGTTCAGGATACGAATGATACTTGTAGGCCACATTCGACACCAACTAACTGAGGTGTATAGGCTATGGATGATGTTGGTAGCCCACGTCCGACATTTTCTGACCTTTATTTGCAATCCCAAGGCGATTCATGCACACCATGGCTGATATTTGTAGACCATTGTGTGCATGGCAAAGGCGATACGGGAAGGCCAAGCCTAAAGTCATCAAACAATTCTATGCATGAAAAGGCAATGCATATAGGCAACTCCTTACGTTGGTTAACTGTTGTGTGCATATCGACGGCGATGTGGGCAATCCATGACTAACGTGCAATATGTGCAACCTATTGATGATGCAGGCAGTCTATGACTAACGCCGATTGAGCAATGTGCACAAGCCATGACCGATGAGGGTAGTCCACGGCCAATGTTTCCTCTCTGATGTCGCTATCCATTAGCCCACGTTGCTTTCCCAAAGTACACATGTCTTGAAAAATGCTTCTTGTAATTGCCAAATGCCGATGTCGTCCAACCGATGCGCTCATACAACTAGTAATGAGTGAAGGCCTTCGCTTATATTTCCTATCGTTGATCAATATCGCTATCCTGATGCCCACTTGTTGCGAACAATGTTGCCTACCGTTAGTGGACACCGATGTAGCTTGCCAGATGCACTCATGCCTCGTCTGATGCGTGCAGGCCTTGGGTTATGCATCCTATATTTGGTTGACTTCATTTACCCAATGCCCATATGCCACGTCAAATGATTTGCTACTTGGAGATCTTGATTGTGTAACACCTATTCTTACATAGAGAGTAGACATCATTTTCTTCCCAGAGATTCATAATGAACATGTAAAACAAAAACATGTAGGTTCTAAAATACAAACACACATTAACTTCAACAAATAACTTTTTTTATGTAAAAAATACTTTCTAACAGTTTTATTTTGTAAATATTTTGGGTTATCCTAAATTGAGTAATTGATTAATAAAACATAGGAAATATGAAAATATATAATAAAAATGCCAAAAATTCACAAATACATAAAGTAACCTAAAATTCAACAATCTCAACAATTTTTTTAATTTTTATTTTTATTTAGTGAATCCCGAAAATGAATAGTTGATGAAAAAAAAAAGAAAATATGAAAAAATATAAAGTTAATTGCAATATTCATAAATAAATCTAGTAATCTTAAATTCAATAATTTCACTAATTGTTTTTAATTTTTATTTTTGTTTGGTAAATCCTGAAAAATGGGAAATTCATGTATAAAAAAATAAGAAAAAGATATAAAATTAATGCCGAAAGTTCACAAATAAATATAGTAACCTTAAATTGAAAATTTTCAACAATTTTGTAAAATTTTTATTTTTTTGATTTGTCTTGAAGAATGTGTAATTCATTAATAAAAATAAGAAAAACATATTAAAAGAATAAAAAAAATGCCAAAAGTTCATAAGTAAATATAGTAATCTCAAATTAAAAAATTTCAATAATTATTAAATTTTTATTTTTGTTTGGTAAACCCCGAAAATGGGTAATTAATTAATCAAAAATAGAAAAACATGAAAAACCTATAAAAAGAAGTAAAAAATTAACAAATAAATATAGTAACATCAAATTCAACAATTTCATAAATCTCAACTTTTAAAATGTGATGTAAAAAATAAAGACCGTAAAAATAAATTTTACAAAATAAATAAAAGTCACAAAAATATGGAAATGCTCAAAAATACTTTTTAACATGTGAAACTTATGATGGAGCACATTTTGTACAAATAAAAGATGTTATAATAATGTACGAACCATAAAGGAGATGAAATTGGTATGAATGAACCATGTGAGGCGAAAATGTTGAGAATAATTGATGGAAAATACATGAATATGTTTTTTTCCACAAAGAGAGTTTCACGCTCTTTTGATTTATCAACGTCATGGACATCTGTATATTTTTTACTAGGCCTCGATTAATGTCATTGCATGCGATGTTTTTCCTCTACATGAGGATGATGGTAGGCACGTTCGATGTCGGCAGACCAAATGTGCTTGCAACAAGTGATACGGCCATGCCCCATTCGACAACGGTAGAACAATGTGTGCAGGATACGAATGATGCTGGCAGGCCACGAACGACGTGGGTAAGACGATGTGTGCAAGCTATAGATGATGGTAGAAATCCACGTTAGATGTCGGCTGACCAATGTGTGAAGACTCGGATGATAGTTGCAACCCACGTCAAAAGTCGGCTAACCATTGTGTTCATGCAAATGGCAATGCGGGCAAGCTACATTCCATGTCGTTTGTCCATTGCCTATAGGCCAAAGGCAATGCGGAAAGGCCACATTCGACATCGACTTTATATTTTGTATAGGCCAAAGGCAATGCAGGAAAGCCACGCACGATGTCGGATGACTGATGTGTAGGGCAAAGGAGTTTGGGGCAGGAAACGTCAAAAGTCGACTTACCATAGTTTGCATGACAAGGATGATGCGTGCAATCCATGACCGATGAAAGTTGAGTTATGAGTACAAGCCTTGGCATATTCAAGCAGTCCCAGTCGAAGTCGACTGAGCAATGTGCAGTCTGCAGTCGATGAAGGCATCCCACATCTGACGTCGGCATGCCGTTGTGTGCAGGCCAAGGGCGATGCTGGAAGTCCAAGCCTAACGACCGATGAGTGATGTGAATAGACCACAGCCGATCCACGCCTGACATCTATTGAGCGTGTGCACACGCCACAACCGATGCGGAAGTCCATGACTAATATCGCCTGGATGATACCACTTGACAGTGGCCAATGTTACTTTCTTGAAACAGACTAGGCTTGGCTAATGTTGCCTGTCATTCGTAGATGTTGATTTTGCCTTGTCGATTTGTACACACCACGGCTCATGCATGTAGGCCTTTGCTAATGTTTCTTGGTGTTGGCCAACATCTCTTTCTCAAAAAGCATAAACCTTGGTTGATGTTGCCTAACATTGGACGATGCAAATGTCACCCAACTGATGTACACATGCCATGAACAATGTGTGCAAGCTCTTGCTGATGTTGCATTCCATTGGCCAACTTCGCATTCCAACTGGTACATTCCATGTCAAATGTGTTTGGGCCTTGTCTGATGCTGCTTATCGTTAGCCGATGTCATTTGCTCGAAGTGTATAAGCCTATTCTTATGGTGCTTAACGTTGGCCGACGAATATGTCACTCAGCCAATGCACACAGGACACGGGTTATTTGTGTGTACCTTGGATAATATTTCATGTCATTGTTCGATGTCTCTTGCGATATGCGCAAAAACTACATTAGATACGTGAAACCTAGTCTAATGGTGCATGTCATTGGACGACTTCACCTGGTCGATGCATCCATTATTAAACCAATATCACCTAGTCGATGCACACATGCCATAACTAACGTGTGTAGGCCTTGGTAAATGTTTCCTCCCATTTCTTGATGTCGCATTGCTTATGTGTGCAAACCATGAGCCATATTGCCGAGTCGATGTGCACATGTTGCAGCTGTGTGTGCAGGCCTTGGTTATTTCTACCTGCCGTTGGATGATGTTGTTTTTCTAATACGCGCAGGCCATATTGATTTTGCCTGGCCGATATGCTCAGACCACGGCCGAAGTCCCCCAGCTAATGCGCACACGACATGGTTGATGCTCCAAGCCTTGGCTTATGTGGCATGTCATTGGCTGACTTCACTTGCCAGATGCGCACATGTCATGCACGTGCATGCGGACCTTTTCTAATGCAATATGCCATTGGCTGACATCGTTTGGGGGATACACACATTTCATGGTTTTTCTTGCAGGCCCGTACTTAAGTCGCATACCATTGGCCAACGTCCCTTGCCATATGCCCACATGACACGTTATATACATGTAGGCCTTGGGTAATGCTACCTTTCGTTGGCCGACATCAGCAGACCGATATGTGCACGCTACAAACGATGCTGACAGGCCACATCCGACGTAGGCAGACTGATATATGTACGCTACGGATGATGTTGGTAGGCCACGTAAGATGACCGATGTTTTAGACTTTCAATGATGCTAACAGGAATTGTTTGACGTCGGTAGATCGATCTGTAAGGGTTACTACCGATGATGGAATCCCACATCCGACGTCGTCTGACTATTGTGTTCATGCAAAAGGCAATGTGGGAAGACACATTCAACATCGTATAACCATTGTGTGCTGGAAAAAAGTTATGCATGTAGGTCATTCCCGACATCGACTGACCTCTGTGTGCAAGCAAAAAGTGATACGGGCTGGCAACGCCCAATGTCGACTTACCATTATGTGCAGGCTAGTGGTGATGCGGGTAGTCAACACTCGACAATGACTGAGGGATAAGCACAAGCGTAGGCCTAGGCAGATGTGGTTAGTCTATGGTCAATATTGCATAGCGACATGCACAAGCCACGATGGATGCAGGTGGTCCACGAATAATGTCTCCTAGACGATGTCTCTTGTCAATGGCCGATGTTTCTTTCCCGAGGCACACATGACTTGGAAGAAGCAGCATGTTATTACTCGATACCAATGTCCCTAGTTGATGTGCACACACTACAGCTCATTCGTATAGGCGTTGGCTGATATTTCATGCCATTGGCCGATGTCACTTTCGCAATGTGTACTAGACACAGATGATGTTGTCTTCCATTGGCCGACTCCGTCTTAGAGATATGCACAGGAAACGACTGATGCAAACAGACCACAACCGACATTGGTTCAGCAATGTGCACGCTATAGAGGATTTGGGCAGCCCATGTACAATGTTGGTTGGCTGTTGTGTGTATCCCAAGTGATACAAAAAGTTCAATCCAGATGACCGATGAGTGATGTGCATAGGCCATGGACGATGCGGCCGATCCATGCCCGACATCGGCAGAGCGATGTGCACAGGCCTTGACTGGTGCTACTGTCCAAGACCAATGTCGTATGCTAAATTCCCCTTGCCATTAACTAATGAAGCTTTCTCCAAGCACGCAGGCCTTGGTTGATAGTGCCTATCGTTGGACGATGCCGATGTTACCTTGTTAATATGTACAAGCCATAGTTGTTGTGTAAGACCTAGAAAATGACTTAGGTGAAGTAGAGTCTAACCTTGTTGTAATGATGGTATAAGTTCCTAAATAAGTCTATTATATGGTATAGAGGCAGTGTCTAAGATTTTAGGTGTATTAGATGTCAAATGTCAAGGGACAACAAAGACGTTCGACAACTAAGTCACCTATGGGCTTTATATGTGGTTTTATGTGTTTATGTGTGATTCATGAGGTTAAAGGTCCTTATATGAGTTCTTATCACATATATATTAAGTGTGCCAAGTTTTGTGGAGTTTGGAGGTTAAACGTCCAAGAACGTCCATTACGTTCGAAAGTGTTGCCCTAAAATGACCTTGTGTGTGTCTAAGCATGTTTCATCAAGTTTTACGTGTTATTTTTGGGTTAAATTCATGTGAGAGGTTATAAACTCGTATATTATCATGTTTGAGTTGGAAACGTCCTAGAAAACATCCCCAAGGACCTTCCGATGGTCCTTGAAGAATGACACAAAAGAGGTGCCAACACTGTCCAAGGGAGCCCCAAACGACGGAGGCAATTGACGGCTCGTGGGACAATCGATGCCCCGTTGATGGGTGTCGTTGGTGGAGACTTGGTCTTGGGAGGTAAGATACCCATGTTGAGTCTCTAAACTCAATGATGGAAGGAAAGAATGGTCCATTTGTAGACAAACAGTCAGTCGACTGCCAACCGTCGATGGAGTTTGTCCCTACGTAAAGTTTACTGTCAATTGAGGGGTGAACTCTTAATTTCACCCCACTTCCAAATATGTTTTTTGGAGGTTCTTAAGGGTTTTTTTGTATTTTAAACATGTATATAAGTGTTTAACACTTAGAAGATTATATTCTTCCAAATCAAAACCCCACATACCTTAGAAATTCTCTAGAACTCCATTGGAGTCAAAAGTCAAGAAGGGATTGGAGTGACGAATTGAGTGGAGATTATTCATCAAAGCGAAGAATTAGATTCATAAAGGTATGAATTTTGATCCTTGAAACTCTCTTCATCAAGGAACCCAGCTTTCAAAGATGTTTTCTAAAGTTTCTAAGTTGAATTGTCCAATTTTATGATCTACTCCATAACTTCTTGAATTAATGATTTCTAAACATTGAATTATGCTTGAATTGTTATTATATTTATGATTTTAAACTAAAATAACCTATGAACCCATGGATAGGATGAACCCTAGTTTTTGACTAAATTATGGGTTATTTGATATTGATCTAATGTTGATGAATTCTAATGTAGTTTTATGTAGGCTATTGATTTATGTATTAATTGTAGTAAATTTATATCTAGGTTACATTATATTAATGAATTTTTAGTAATTTGACCTAGTTTCATGAATATTGTTACAATTATATTGAATTGTTGGTTATGGCCATGGGTAAGGGTCTTGTGATATCAAATGTGGTGATTTTGCATTGGATTGAGTTGTTGAGGATAATGTGGTTGTAATATGCCGTATTTAATTTATTTTTATTATTATTAGACTTCAATTATGTTGTGATTGGTATGGTCCACTTGTGGTGGCGGTGTTATTTTACTTGCAATTGATGTGACCTTGTCGGCATTACATTATGCAATATGATGATCATTTCCTTATCGACAGTACTTGAGGTAATGTGATTATTTGTGTATTTGATTATGTGAAGTATTATTATACCTATCTACATGTTAAGCAATGTTAAAGTATATGCGTTCTATTGATGTTATGTAGGTGATCATGTTAGACTATGAATGTCTTTGTGTGTATAGTCTTAGGGTTGATGTATGTTATTACTACTTGACTATATGAGTCTATGATGGTCATAATTATGTTGATATTATAGTATATATTATGACTTGAAGATGATAAGGGTTTTTTCTATGTGCTTCTAGAATGACATGTATTAGGAGTTGAAGTGAAGCATGTGGTATCTTGTCCTTGTTGACTTGTTGCCCTTGCTTGATGAATGTATGAATATGATTATGTAATGTCTTGACTTAGGATGCTAAAGTTCTTAGTCTTCTATGTATGAATGACATAAGACCTTCAATTATGTTAAGAGAGCCTTTTATGTGAAACCTTGAACCTAGTGGTAAGGTTATGAATATTGAAGTCATTAGCCGTAATGTTATCCTTCAAAGTAAAGGAATGATGGACTTAAGGTTAATTTGCTGTAATAGCATCATATTAGTCCTTAGGAAAGTCATCATGAGCTTCTTGTCACCATTAGGAGGTAGCCCTAGTGGACCTTTCTTTGGTAGGGTAAATATGATTAGGTTGTGAACTTGATACGGAACCCCTTTTATGAACCTTAAGTGTGAATTAATCTATGAGAGGGAAGGCTATCACCAAGTGAATATGGTAAGGGAAGTAGTTTTAGTCAAAGAACGAGACTAGAATACAAAGCATTCCCATCATATTCCTTAACCATTTGCTTATATGGGATGTGTCTAAGTTTACCATTGGCAATTCGAACAACCTCATTGGAGTAGCATAGAACTCCGGATCCATGTCTTGATATCATGGTCTATGTTGGTTATTGCTTATTATCATCATACGGAATACCTATTAGCATTAGAGAAGTTCTATGAAGTTTAGGTGGTGGTATGGGACGCTATCTAGACATTGCACAATAAGCTTTGAAGTTGTTGCTTGGAGTTCCTAGGTCTTGTCCAAGACCATTATTTGAATGTCATTTATGTGTTGAATTTCTTCTAAATGAACTAATGAATATAATGACTTATGTTATGAATTATGTTAAATTGAATAAGTACTTATCTAGAGCAGTTAAAGTTAAGGTGTGAACGGGGCGTAGGAATGGTCACTTTGTATATTACCTAAATGAGTCTTAAGAATGACTATAGTTAGGGAAAAGGGTTGATTATGCGGACATCATGTAAGCCTTAGGTTGTCTTAAGGATTAGGCAATCTTGAAAAGGTCAATTTTGGACATTAACTTCTTGATTTACTTAAGTAGGTATTTTGATAGATTTGGTAAGAGAATGTCATATTATTCATGTGGTGATGCTTTAATTTCTTGTAATTGTGTGTGTATCTCATTATAAGTGTTATTGAGGGTCATTTAGGTATGCTTAGGGGGGTTGTATGAGCGGTCTCTCTTTGTGTTTCTTAAGTGGGTCTTAGTGTAACTTTTAGTGAGAAGATTACATGCAATAAAATGCTTTAAAGGTAGAGAAATCACTTCACTGTTATAGTGAAGCAATTCACTGTATAGTGAAAGAAGCTTATTGTAAAGTGAGCTCGAAAATGTGAATAATTTGCTAAATGTTATCTTATGTGTTTCTAAGTTGATAAATGTTTTTCTTATGATTATAATTTGATTTTTAAATTAAAAGATTCATATTTCAAATACATATCTATTTTCATGATTTTTATGCATTATGTCTTATTTAGTACGTGTGGTTGTACTAATCCACACTTTTATCTATCTCTATAGTTGTTGGTAGGTGAGGAGCATTTGGGAAGGAAGACTTGGACCGTAGCATCATTCAAGAGAAGTCAAAGTACGAGGTCATAGATGTATTTTACGTTTCTATTTGAAGTATTGTAATAGACAAAGTATTTCTATATTAGTATCTTATATGGGTCATGTCCCAACTATTCTCGTGTCTTAAGTTTGATGAGATTGAGACTTAGTATTTCCTATGACTTGTATGAATGACTTTTTAGAGAATAGATGTGTTTTGTGAATTCCGCACAACTTTTCATTATGTTTATCCGATGAATGATATGTAAGGTCTTGTACAAGACCTCGGAGAGGTCAAGTACGGCGGTTGCAATCTGAGATTGCCCCTAACTTCTAGGGTGTGGTTTCGGGATGTGACATGTTGCTTGAATTCCTTGGTTGATGCTACCTTTCGTTTTCCTACGCCACTTGCCTGAAGCACACAATCCTTGGCTGATGTTGTCTAAAGTTGGCCGAATCAAATGTCACTCAGTCTATGCACACACGCCATGATCGATACGTGTAGGCCTTGGTTTATGTTGAATTACATTGTCCAATGTAGCTTTCTAGATGTGCACGTGTCATATCAGATGTGTGCAGTCCTTGGCCGATGCTTCCTGCCAATGGAAAATATTGTTCACTCGAAGCCCATAAGCCTTTGGTGATGGTTCCTTCCATTGGTTAACACTGATATCCCTTAGCTGATACACATACACCATAGGTTATGCGCCCATACCTTGGATGATGCAATATGACGTTGTCCGACATCACTTTCTAAAAGCACACAAAACATATAAGATGCGTGAAGTTTTCATTGATGTTTCCTGTCGTTCACCAATGTCTCCTAGAAGATGCATAAGGCCATGAATGAACTTGACCAGTCGATGCCCACATGCCACGACTGATGCATAAATGCATTGGCTGATGCAGCCTGCCATCGGTTGATGTCATTGAGTCCATGCGTAGGCGCCACAAGCAATGCGTGTAGGGCTTTGCTATTGTTGCATACAGTTGGCCAACATCGCTTGCCCAAAGTGCACAAGCCTAGCCTGATTCTGTATGACGTTACTGGATGCAAATGTCGCCTAGCCATTGAACACACGCCACGATTGATGCATGCAGGACTTGGTTGTTCTTGCATTCTACTGATGAATGACTCTTGCTTGATACGCACATCCCATGTCAGATGCTTGCAAGCCCTGGATAATACTGCGTGTCGTTGGATGATGTCGCTTGATCGAAGCGTACAAGCCGTATTTGATGGTGTGTTTTATTGGCCGATGTTGATGTCGCTGAGCTTATGCACACACGCCACGAGTAATGTGTGCATGCATTCGATAATAATGCATGTTCTTGTCTGACATCTCATGCCAAATGTGTGCAAACAATGTCAAATGCATGAAACCTTAGTTTATGCTACCTAAAAGTTGTCAATGTCGCATGGCCGATGTACGCAGGCAACGACTGAAGTCACATAGCTAATTGTGCACTCTAACACAACTGATGTGTACAAGCCTTGACTAGTGTTGCTTGAAATTGGTCGATGATGCCCAGGACTGATGTTACTGAGTCAATACATACACTCCACGACTGATGCGTGTAGGCCTTGCGTAATGCTTCCTCCAATTGGACGATGCCGCTTGGCCGATACGCGCATGCCACAGTCAATGTTGCCTGGTCGATGCTCTCAAACAACTACTAAAGTTGCCTAGTCGATGTGCACATGATAAGGCTGATGCATGCACGCCTTAGATGATGTTGCATGCTGTTTGCTGACATCGATTGCTAGATGAACACATTACATGTTCGTACATGAAGGTCTTGACTAATGACGCATACCATTGGCTGATGTCTCATGAAAGATACCACATTCCACGTCCATGCATGCAAGCCTGTTCTGAAGCAATATTCCATTGGCTCACGTCACTTGCCTTATGTGTACATGTCATGCCAGATGCGTGCAAGCCTCTACTGATGTTGTCTCTCGTTGTCCGACATATTCATACTAATGTGTAAAGGCTACGCACGATGCTGGCAGACCATAACCGATGTCGGTAGACCAATGTGTGAGAGCTACAAATGATGCTGGAAAGCCACGTTTGATGTCAGAAGAACGATTGTGTGAATGCTACGGATGATGCTGGCAGGGAACGTTCTATGTCAAAAAATTAATGTGTGCAAGCTATAGAAAATGTTGGAAGCCCATGTCCGATGTCGGCTGATTCTTGTGTGCAGCCCAAAGGCAATAGGGGCAGGCAACGCCTGATATCGCTTGACCATTGTTTGCATGCCAAAGGTGATACATGCAGTCCATGACCAATGATAGTTGAGCAATATTCACAAGCGACAGGCGATGCGGGCACTCAATGAGCGATACAGGCTGAGAAATGTGCAAGCTACGGACGATGCAAGCAGCCCACATCTGATGTCGATTGACCATTGTGTCCAGGCCAAAGGTGATGCGGAAAGGTAAAGCCAAATGATATCTGAGTGATGTGCACTGGCCATGGCAGATGCGGATGGTCTACACCAGTTGTCACCCGAGCAATGTGCACAAGCTTTGACCGATGCGTCAGTCCACAACTAGTGACGCATGGACAAAACCACTTCTTGTTGAATGATGTGGCTTGGTCGATGTGCATACGCCACAACCAATATATCCTATCCAATGCACTAAGACCATAACTTAAGTCGTCCAATTTATGTGCACAGGACACAACTGATGCTTGCGGGCCTTAGCTGATACTGCATGTCGTTGGCCGACATCGCTTTCAAGATGTGCACATGTCATGTACGTGCATGCATGCATTTGATGGTGTCACATACCTTTGGCAATCATCGCTTGCCAGATATGCACATTTCTCATCCTTGCGTGTCGGCCTTGTCTAAATCGCATGCCATCGACCGACGTCTCTTGCCAGATGCGCTCATGCCATGTCATATGCATGCAGTCATTGGCTAGTGTTGCCTACCATTGGCCAATATCTACAGAACGATCTTGAACAGAGTACATCTGATGTCGGAATACCAATGTGTGTAGGCTATGAACGATGGTGACAGGCCATGTTGGACATCAGCAGACTGATGTGTGCAGGCTACGGATGATGTTGTTAGGACACGTTCGACGTTAATAGAACGATATGTGAAGGCTGCAGACGATGCTGGTAGCACACGTATGATGTCGACTGAACGTTGTGTGTAGGTCAAAGGCGATGTATGCAGACCACCTTTGATGATGGCTAGCCATTTTTTGCAAGGCAAAGGCGATGGAGCACGCCACGCCCGACATCGGTTTACAATTTTGTGAAGGCCAAAAGGGAATGTAGGTATGAAAATCCCGACGTCGACTAACTGTTGTGTGCTGACCAAGGGAAATGTGGGTAGACCCAGCCACAAAATGACTGGGGGATGTGCACAAGACACTGCCGATACAGCCAGTACATAGCTAACATCCATTGATCGATGTGCACAATTATGACTGATGTGGGCGGTCCACGATTAATGTTGCCTGAACGATTACGCTTACCAAAAGCACACAATCCTTGGATGATGTTGTCAGTCGTTTCCCAATGCCTATGTCTCCCAGCCAATGCGCAAGCGCCACGACTCCTGCGTGCATGCCTTGGTTGATTATTTTCATTGTTGGCAACGTCTCTTTCTTGATGTACACTTGTAAGTGACGATTCTCCTTGCCATTGGACGACGTCGATATCCCTTGAAAGTTGCACACATGCCACATCTGATATGTGCAGGCCGCCGTTGATGTCGCCTACAGTTGGCCGACGTCGCTTCCCCGATGTCACATGCCACGTCTGATATGTGACTCACTTGGAGCTTTTGATTCCGTGGCGCGGATTCTGACTTAGAAGAGTAGACTTCGTTTTTTCCTAATATTACAAATGAACATGTACAACCCAAATATGCACGTTCTAAGGTACAATTACACATTAGCTTGTACAAATAACTTTTTTAAATAGTAAAATATTGTTTTCAAAAATTGTTTTTAATTTTTTTCAATTTATCCTGAAAATGAGTAATTGATAAATAAAACAAATGAAAAATATGACAAAAAATATAAAAATAACATTAAAAATAACAAAATAATATATTAACCTTGAATTCAACAATTTCAACAATTCTTTTAAATTTTTAGTTTTTTTGATAAATCTCGAACATGGTTAAGTCATAAATAAAAAAAAGAGAAAAAACTGATTTTTTTATGAAATTAACACCTAAAATTCACAAATTAATATAGTAACCTTAGATTCAGCAATTTGAACAATTTTTTGAAATTTTTATTTTTTGTTCCTTAAATCCTGAAAATGGATAATTTGTTAATTAAAATAGGAATGATATGTAAATAATATAAAAATACTTTCAAAAATTCATAAATAAATATTGTACCTTAAATTCAACAATTTTAAAAATTCTTAAAATTTTATTTTTGTTCAGTAAATTATGAAAATATTGTAATTAATAAAAATAGGAAAATATAAAGGAAAAAAATCAATGCCAAAAAATCATAATAAATATAGTAACCTTAAATTCAACAATTTACTAAGTTTTAATTTTTAAAATGTGACGAAAAAATCAACAATACTATATTGTAAAAATGAATTAAAGTCTGAAAAATATGAAAATGCTTGAAAATACTTCTAAACATGTGAATCTAATGATAGAGTATACATTATTTCAAATAAAAGATGTTGAAATATCGCACGAACCGTAAACAAAATAAAATTGGTAGGAATGAACCACGTGAGACAACAATGTTGATAATAGATGATGGAAAGTAGATGAATTGTGTTATAATGTCAAAACGGCGTTTCAGACCCTTTTGATTTTTGTATGACATGGACATCTACTTGTTGTCGACTATACCTCGATCAATGTCACTGCATGCGATATAGCTCATCTAAAAGTTCAAGCCACATATTATCATGGTAGGCACATCTAATGTTGGCTGACAAAAGTGTGTAGGCAAGAGGTGATGTGGCTAATCCACGTGTGACATCGATAGATCGATGTGTCAAGGTTACAAATGATTCTGGTAGGCAACATCCGACGTCCGAAGACCGATCTATTCAGGATACGAATGATGTTGGTAGTCATGTCTAACAATGTCTACTAGATGTGTATAGGCCACAGATGATAGGTGCAGCCCACATCCGATGCCGGCTGACCATTATGTGCAGCCAAGAGTTACGCGGGAAGTCCATGTACAAGTTGGGCTTAACATTGTGTTCAAGACAAAGGCGATGTAGGATGGACATGTCTGACGTTGGCTGATGTATTGTGCATGACAAAGGCGACATGGGAAGGCCACGCCCATTGTGCAGGCAAAAGGTGATAGGGCAAGCCGTGCCTGATGTTGTATGACCGTTGTTTGTAGGACAAGGGTGATGTCTCCAGTCCACACCTGACAACGGCTGAGCAATGAAAATTATCCATGACTGATGTGGGTAGTCTATGGCTGATGCCGACTAAGAAATGCACAGGCTACGACCAATGAAGGTATTCAAAGTCCGACGTCAACTGTCCGACGGGTGAAGGCTAAGGGTTATGTGGAAAGGTAAAGCCTAATGAATGTTGAGTGATGTGCACAGGCAAAGGCTGATGCAGCCTGTCTACGCCTGACGTCGATGAAGCGATGTTCACAAGCCAAGATCGATGAGTCAGTCCACAAGCAACGTCGATTGGCAAATGTTGTTATCCTTTGGACGATGTTGATTTCATAAAGCACTTAGGCCTTGGATGATGTTGTCTATTGTTGGCCAACATTGATGTTGCCATATCGATGTGCACACGTTACAACTGTTGCATGCAAGCATTTGTTGATGTTGCCTGTCGTTGGAAACCAACGCTTTTCTGAAGTGTAAGTCCTTGGCTGATGTTGCCTGACGGTATCCAATGCAAATGTTGCCTAGACGATGCACACACGCCATGACCGATTCATGCAGGACTAGGCTGATGCTACATTCCATTGGCGAATGAAGCTCGCCATATGCGCACATCCATGTCAGATGCATGCATGCCTTTGCTGATGGTGCCTGCTATATACCGAAGTCGATGTCATCTAGCCAATGCACACACGCCATCGGTAATATGTGTGTTCCTTGGATAATATTGCATGTTGTTGTTTGACGTCGCTCGCTAGATGCGCAAAAATCACGTAAGATGCCTGAAGACCTTGACGGATGTTGCCTGATGTTGTCCAACATTTTGAGGCTGATACATGCAGGCAACAATCGATGTCACTCAATCGATGCGGACGCACCATGACTGATGCATGCAATCCTTTGTTGGTGCTGACTTCCATTGGTCAATATCTCTTTGCACATGTGCGCATGCAACAAACAATGTCATTAAGTTAATGTGCACACGCAATGACTCATGTGTGCTCCCTTGTCTGTTTCTTCTTGTCGTTGGCCAATGTCACTTGTCGATCTGCGCATGCCACTCATTGTTTGCCCAAAAAATGGTTGAAGTCGCCCAACCGATGTGCACACGACACGGCCGATGTCGCCTGCCATGTATGTGGATGCATGCCTTGGCTTATGCCACATTCCATTGGATTATTTCTTTATT
The DNA here is from genome assembly GCA_027789145.1 of Solanum arcanum. Taxonomy (NCBI): domain Eukaryota; kingdom Viridiplantae; phylum Streptophyta; class Magnoliopsida; order Solanales; family Solanaceae; genus Solanum; species Solanum arcanum. The sequence goes on from CM050944.1 coordinate 12,406,819, forward strand.
AGCAACCTCATGCATCGGTGGTTTCAACCTTCATTTATTTTCGATACTAGGACTGCAGTCAACCTCAAGCTAGATTTTATGTGTGCAAATTCTTGGAGGTACCAATTATATTGGTAAAATTGTCCAACCAGTGACTCTTTTTTACCTTTTTAGCACTTTAATTAGCTCTTGCACCTGTTTTTCATTTAAATCTGCAACCAATATAACAGGCAAAGTGTTGTTAGAACCTAAAAGCACATACCTGAGGTGACTAGACAATTGTTTCATCTTTAACACAAGTTGCTCCTCGGTGGATAGTTTTGCTGGAGGACTGGGTCTGTTTTTCAAGTCCAAATCCAATTTCTTGGGGGCATATGAATGTGCTTACATACCTCGTAGAGAATTTACATTCTATGCATAATTACACCAAAAATCAACGTCAAAATTTATAGTATTGGAGCAACCGTTTAAACAGACATTTTTCTTCTATGGGTATACTCCTGTCTACATTGGTGACTGCTTCAATTGTAGACACCACATTGATTTGTCGTGGCTGTTTTATTGACTAACATACGTTAAACATTACCTCCTCTTTGTTGAATCTAAACTTTAACTCTCCTCTCTCAACATCCCGCAAACATCTTCTCGTGGGATGTTGAGAGAGGAGAATGACGGGAAGATTGAAGTTTACTTCACAATCCAGAATTACAAAATCTATTGGAACGATGGAACTGTCTACATTTAATAGTACATCAGAAAAAATTCCCACTGGTCTCTATATGGATCTTTCAGCTACCATCAACATCATTGATGTAGGTTCTGGTACTCTCAAACTTTTCATAAATCGATAGCGCATTGATTAATAATGTTTGCCAGAGCACACAAAGCTTTATCAAACTTGATTGAACCAATGGTTCATGGGATTGTGAAAGTTCCTGGATCCTCCTTTTTCTTAACAAGAGATCTTGTAACAATGACACTGCAATGATGTACATCGTTAGAATAATCAAGACTTACAACTCTTTCTTTGGTAAACAAATCTTTCATTCACTTGGCATAACTTGCATTTTTTCAAGATCTTTAGCAAGTGGGATATTTACCAGTAAGTTTTTTCAGCATAATGATGAATTTTGTGAACATTCCATCTTCACCTTTCTTTTTGAGCCTTTGAGGGAATGGAAAATGAGGTTTGGGAATCTACTGTAATGGTAGATTTTCTTGGACTTCCCTCTCTTTTTCTCTCGTAGAATTTATTTAGACTAAACCTCTCCCAAGTCGTCTACACAGGTAATATTCTCCTCCTCTTTTCCAGCTTGTCCCTTGATCTGGTGATATACCGTGGTTTCACGTTATTATTAATACTTTTTCCTTAAGTTTTGTGTGTCCAAAAGCCTTTTTGTGCTAATTTTTATATAAGTTTCTCTTTATTTGCAGGAAATTTGTCCAAAGATGAATGCGGAGATTTTGCGCGAAGAAATGCAGAAAAGACCACCTACGGAGCTTGTGACGGTCCGTCATGCTTGTGACGTTCCGTAGGTGGAAGAGTAGTGCAGCTGCTGAAGGAAGATGGGGAAGTCTAACCAAGTGTGAGGTTACAGAGTCCATGACGGTCCATCGTGTCAATGACGGTCCGTCCTGCAGGTTCATCATGAAGTTTAGATAAGTAGTCCAGTACCCATATTTCAAGAGTTTAAGTGTTTTGAAAAGAAGACCATGGACGGACCGTCGTGTCTGTGACGATTCGTCATACTTGTCGTTGAGGGTAATGAAGAGAGCAGAAGAAGAAATCGCACAAGTATGGGACGACGGAGTACATGATGGTCCGTCATGACAACGAGGATCCGTCGCGAGGTTCGTCGACCCAGCCGCGTTTTGACAAATTTCCAGCAAATAGAGTCCTTGTTTAATTAGGTTTTTATTTTCTATAAATTGTTCGAAAAACCTCATTTTTGGGGTTAGACACTGTATTATTAGGTTAGACTCTTTATTATTAGGTAGACTCTGGATTATTTGGTTAGGCCTTTGATTATCATTAGACTTTTTGTGAGATTCTGGATTATTTTGAGATTCTTTGAATTGATTGTTGGTGATTTTTGTTGATTAATCAAGCGAACTTTAAGATTTTACTCTTTCTCATTGAAGTAAGTACATGAATTCTTATATTATATATTTGAATATTGTGATTATGACTATGGATAACTAAACTCCATAACAAGGGTTGTGGGAACCATAGGCAAATAATGCGGTAAAACCTAATTAAAATAGCAATTCTAGAACAGTGTCTTGCATGTATTAATAATTCTTTCGCTTAGAAGTCTTTTTAACGGATGGCCAATGTTAGAACTCGCCTTAATGCTACTTGCCGGACCAAGGAGGTAGATAATAGGAATAGAACTATCAACATAGATTTAGTGTATACTATATAATAGGCTAGTATTGATTGGTACGAGGTAATAACTTAGTCAAATATCGAATACAATGCTAAATATGAGGTAAAGATAAGGGTTAGGATAGCAACACACGTAGCCGGACCAAGGTGCGGAGTGAAATTTTCTAGATGCCGGACCAAGGATTTAGAAATACATAACTTATCACTTTGCATGCAAGATTCTAGGAATGAATTGTTATAGTTAGAATTATCAAGTTATGAACCTTGGGGAACACGTAAACCCTAGTTTCTTTGATTAATTGATTAAACTCCAACATTCAAAGCTGTTAAGTGTCTCTTTCAATTTCGCTAGTTAGTTTCATTTATTTAGAAATAGAAAAACCCCCTTTTATTGTTTTTGCTTTCCAAGGAAGTAATTGACTGAACAATAGTAATAATAGTTTAACGTTAAGTCTAAACTATTTTCCTCGTGGGAACGATCCCAACCCACTAATTGGGTTATTTACTTGACACGACCGCTTTACTTCTTATTTGAGAAGTAAGTTTGAGCGTATAAAATTTTGGTGCCGCTGCCGGGGAAAGTAGCTTTTAGATTAACTTAAACTTATTACTATAATTTAGTTGATATTTTATTGATTTTACTTTGTTATATTATTTTTGAATTGTGCAGAACCACCCTCCTTGTATGCCAAATACACGGAGAGAAAGAGAACCCTTGTTTCCCTACGATCACGAATTAGAGCGTACACTACACAACATGACTAGAAACTTGGGAATTAATGATGATGATCCAAACAAGAACATCCCTGCTCCAGCTGATGATCATGGTAAGTTGTTACCCGAGTCTCCGGGTGAACACCAACAGAGGGGACAAAATCCCGCTCCACGGCCCCAAGCATACTACGGAGGCTATGACAACATAGCAGACTCTGATAGGCCACTTGTCTTGCCTCCTTTACTACCAGGACACACTTTTGTGGTAACTAGTAGCCTGATGCAAATGCTCACAGCCAGAGGTTTGTTTTCAGGGCTACCTTCTGAGGATCCACATGCCCATATAGCTAAGGTAAGGGCAGTGTGTAAAAGATATGTAGGGAGGCCTGACTTGGACTTGGATGTAATAGGGCTAAGAGTGTTTCCTCTCTCACTGACGGGAGAGGCTGCTATATGGTTCACTAAGCTCCCTTATAACTCAATTTTCACTTGGAACCAACTAAGGGATGTCTTCTTAGCGCGCTACTATCCGGTCTCCAATAAACTAAACCACAAAGACAGAGTGAACAACTTTGTGTCACTACCAAGAGAGTCAGTTAATAGTTCTTGGGATACGTTCACCTCGCTCTTGAGAAGTGTCCCAAATCACCATATAGATAATGAGTCACTGAAGGAATACTTCTATCGAGGATAGGATAATAATAATAAAGAGGTGTTGGACACTATAGCAGGTGGATCTTATGGTGATTGCCCTTATGATGAGATTATTGAGAAATTAGAGAAAATATCCAAGAATAATAAAGCATGGAGTACTAGGAAGTCAGATACCGGGAGAAACACCTTCGCAGTGCAGTCCACTCACAACCCAGCGACAGATGAGATTCGTGAAGAAATGGCTCAGATGAGAACTGAGCTTGGGTTGGTACTAAAATATGTCATTAGGGTGCAGAAAATATAAATGCAGTCAACTACTTGTCGAAACCACTGCCACCTAATGATGAATGCTATTATACGGAGGACACCTATGCATTAAATGAGCAGACGGGGGATTTCCAACCGAGCGCCCAAGGCTCAAATCATCATAATTGGCGCCAAGGTCAAGGGAACCAAGGCCGGATCTATGGTAACTACAACCGTGAGGGTCATTATGTCCGACATGGAAACTACAACCGCGATAATAACTTCAACAAGGGTAACTACGGTAACAGAAATGATAGGAATGGGCCCTGTGTCCCTCCTTAAAATCGTGAAGTTACTCCTAAGGATGGTGGAGATAGTATGGCGCGAGTTGAGGATATGTTGCACAAAATTATGAGGAGGTTCGATGCTAGTGATGAGCATATTAAAGAGTTAAGGTGTGATTTAGCAAGTATTGGGAAAAAAATTGATACACATGCAATATCGATTAAGCAGATCGAGTTGAAAATGGCCCAATTATCTGCGACAGTGAACACACGGCAACCGGGAACACTTCCTAGCAACACTGTCCAAAATCCATAAAATTATGCACACTGTATGGCAATCACTACTCGGGGTGGTAAGCAAACCATTGACACACCTATGCCGTCTAATGAGAAAAGGTGATAAAGGATGATGATAAGGTGGTAAAGGGTAGTTGTGAAGTAGAAGAGAGCACCGAAAAAGATGCAGAAGTCCCTATGAAGGTAATTCCCATGCCTAGACCACCACCACCCTTCCCTCAGAGATTAATGAAAAAGACCAAGGATGGTAAATATCGACGTTTTATAACAATGCTGAAGCAGCTTTCTATCAATGTCTCTTTGGAAGAAGCTCTTGAACAAATGCCCGGCTATACCAAGTTTATGAAAGATCTGGTTACAAAGAAAAGATCGATCACTTTTGAGGATTATGATAGACTGTAGCATTGTAGTGCTATTGCTACAATATCTCTCGTGCAAAAGAAAGAAGATCCGGGTGCGTTCACTATTCCTTGTACAGTCGGGTCATTACATTTTGCGAAAGCATTATGTGATCTGGGGGCAAGCATAAATATCATGCCCCTCTCGATTTACAAGAAGTTGGGTTTGGGTAACCCAAAACCCACTGCGATGCGGCTACTGATGGCTGATCGAATAGTGAAAAGGCCTATAGGGATACTCCATGATGTGCTAGTAAAAGTGGAGTCATTCATCTTTCCAGCTGATTATGTTATTCTTGATTGTAAAGTCGATTTTAAAGTGCCTATTATTCTTGGGAGGCCATTCCTTGCTACAGGTAGAGCCTGAGTTGATATGGGAAAAGGGACAGATGAAATTTCGGTTGAACAATGAAGAAGCGACCTTCAATATTTGTAGGACCATCAGGCAGAGTGGTGAGCTCCAATCGGTATCCTCCATATCCCACAAAGAAAAGATGAAGAATTAAAATGAACAAAAAATTGAAAAACTAGAGTTTATGATTGGGGATTTAGTGGTTTCGGGTCACCTTGTCTTTCGGGCAAGCTCAAGTCCAAACGGACTGGCCCTTACTTGATTACCCAAGTATTCCCTCATGGAGCAGTTTAGTTAAAACCCAGAGCAGTTTAGTTAAAACCCAATGAGGGAGTGCGGTTGAAGGTGAATAGAGAACGAATAAAACTCTATTTTGGGCATAACGCATCGGGGCATGAAGTGATAGAGACATACCATCTTGATGAAGTCTGAGTAATCAAATGTCCCCTGTCGTGCCGCGACATTAAATCAGGCGCTTGTTGGGAGGTAACCCAATACTTATAGTCTTTTTAGTAATGGTAGCATTTTTCTACTAATGGGTTTTAAATTTGCAGGCACATCACCAGGAAATTCTACAGAAAATTACTCTGCAGCAGTCATTGACGGATACAGCGACATACAGTTGCACCTGCGACAGACCGTCGCATGAATCCGCCATGCCAGGTACGTCTTTCTGTTATTTTCAAACTAGGGCACACACCACGGATCGTCTCAACTGAGACGGACCATCATCGGGGAATCGCCGTGTCATTAATGAGGCGTACCCGACCCGACCCGGCTGGAGTTTTTCTTTTTTTGACAAAATCTTACCGTTTAAACTCCCCAACCCCTCATTTCACCCCCATTCCTTCACTACCCCCCCCCCCTATTACCCTCCCTTTTCAACTTCCAAAATCTCTCCCTTTATCATCTAATTATTGTTCCCCCAAAATTCTCCAAAGCCCTAAAAGTTATCATCTACTAGTCGGAGTTGTTGTTGTGGGTGTCTTCTTGATCACCAAGTACTTTTCCATCTTGTTTTTCTCCAATTCTATGGTATGTCTGTAATTTCTACTCATTTATCTTGCATTTTTGTTTATCAATTAGTTTTAGCCTAGTTCTTATTGATATGTTCATTTCTTTTATATAAAATTCTGTCTAACCTAGGTTAAAAATCTTCGAAATTGCCATGTTTACAACCCTAGACATAGGTGCTTTTGCATTGCTAGTTTACTAGGTATTTGGGTTAGACAAATGTAGGTCCAAAACACTACAAATTCGATTTGGGTCATCGGGGATGAATGGGGTACCCCCAGTTTTGTAACTAATTTACAGAATGAGTCCCCGATGACGGACCGTTGTACCCACAACAGGCCATCGTAGGGTCCGTTCCAATAGGTATGAATGAGTGTGAATTTGTTCATAGAGCGAGTGTTAAAAAGTAATCCTTATACTCAAACTGAAATCATTGTGTGAAAAATGATGATTTTTTTAAAGTGAGGCCACTAGTTGCAATACCGGAATTGTTAGCACCTCGGTGATAAATTGAAGAGGATAGGTGTTAGTGCATGGTGAGTCGTTGTCATGCTTTGATCCCACATAATTCAAGCCTAATAGTGATAGCATGCATAAATATGATGGGATTAATTGGGATTGATAGCCAAATGATTGCAAAGGACAAAACATGGATACTATTGTACAAAGATTTTGTATTGAGTCATAGTGCGTCGCTTGAGGACAAATAACGAATTTAAGTTGAGGGTGTTGATACACCGTGGTTTCACGGTATTATTCATACTTTTTCCTTAATTTTAGCGTGTCCAAAAGCCTTTTTGTGCTAATTTCTATATAAGTTTCTCTTTATTTGCAGGAAATCTGTCCAAAGATAAATGCGGAGATTTTGAGCAAAGAAATGCAGAAGATACCACCTACGGAGCTTGTGACGGTCTGTTATGCTTGTGACGGTCCATAGGTGGCAGCGTAGTGCAGCTGCTGATGGAAGATGGGGAAGTCTGACCAAGTGTGGGGTTACGGAGTCCATGACGGTCCGTCCTGCAGGTTTCGTCATGAAGTTTAGAGAAGTAGTCACAGTACCCATATTCCAAGAGTTTAAGTGTTTTGAAATGAAGACCCTCGACGGACCGTCGTGTCTGTGATGTTCTATCATACTTGCCGTTGAGGGTAATGAAGAGAGCAGCAGAAGAAATTGCATAAGTATGGGACAACAGAGTCCATGACGGTCCGTTGTGACCACGACGATCCATCGCGAGGTTCGTCGACCCAGCCACGTTTTGACAGATTTCCAGCAAATAGAGTCCTTCTTTAATTAGGTTTTTATTTTCTATAAATAGTTCAAAAAACCTCATTTTTGGGGTTAGACACTGTATTATTAGGTTAGTCTCTGTATTATTAGGTAGACTCTGGATTATTTTGTTAGGCCTTTGATTATCGTTTCATTTTCGTGAGATTCTGGATTATTTTGAGATTCTTTGAATTGATTGTTAGTGATTTTTGTTGATTAATCAAGCAAAATTTCAGATTTTACTCTGTCTCATTGAAGTAAGTACATGAATTCTTATATTATATATTTGAATATTGTGATTATGACTATGGGTAACTAAACTCCATAACTAGGGTTGTGGGAACCATAGGAAAAAAATGCGGTAAAACCTAACTAAAATAACAATTCTAGAACTGTGTTTTGCGTGTATTAATAATTCTTTCGCTAAGAAGTCTTTCTAACGAATGGCGAACGTTGGAACTCGCCTTAATGCTACTTTCCAGACCAAGGAAGTAGATAATAGGAAAAGAATTATCAACATAGATTTAGTCTATACTATCTAATAGACTAGTATTGATTGGTACAAGGTAATAACTTTGTCAAATATCGAATACAATGCTTAATATGAGGTATAGACAAGGGTTAGGATAGCACCACACGTAGCCGGACCAAGGTGCGGAGTGAAATTTTCTAGATGTCGGACCATGGATTTAGAAATACATAACTTATCACTTTGCATGAAAGATACTAGGAAAAAATTGTTATAGTTAGAATTATCAAGTTATGAACCTGTGGGGAACATGTAAACCCTAGTTACTTTGATTATTTGATTAAACTCCAACATTCAAAGTTGTTAAGTGTCTCTTTCAATTTCGCTAGTTAGTTTCATTTATTTAGAAATAGAAAACCCCCTTTTTATTCTTTTTGCTTTCCAAGGAAGCAATTGACCAAACAATAGTAATAATAGGTTAAAGTTAAGTCTAAACTATTTTCCTCGTGGGAAGGATCCCAACCCACTAATTGGGTTATTTACTTGATCACCAAGTACTTTTCTATCTTGTTTTTCTCCAATTCTCAGGTATGTGTCTCTAATTTCTACTCATTTATCACTATAGCAGGTGGATCTTATGGGGAGTGCCCTTATGATGAGATTGCTGAGAAATTAGAGAAAATCTCCCGCAATAATAAAGCTTTGAGTACTAGGAAGTCAGATAACGGGAGAAACACCTTCACAGTGCAGTCCACTCACAACCCAGCCACAGATGAGATTCATGAAGAAATGGCTCAGATGAGAACTGAGCTTGGGTTGGTACTAAAACATGTCACAAGGGGTGCAGAAAAGATAAATGCAGTCAACTACTTGTCAAAACCACCGCCACCTAATGATGAATGCAATTATGCGATGGACACCTATGCAGTAAATGAGCAGACGGGGTTTCCAACCGAGCGCCCAAGGCTCAAATCATGATAATTGGCGCCAAGGTCAAGAGAACCAAGGTCAGATCTATGATAACTACAACCGTGAGGGTCATTATGTCTGAGATGTAAACTACAACCGCGGCAATAACTTCAACGGGGGTAACTACGGTAATAAAAAATGATAGGAATGGGTCTTGTGTCCCTCCTCAAAATCGTGAAGTTACTCCTAGAGATGGTGGAGATAGTATGGCGCTAGTTGAGGATATGTTGCACAAAATGATGAGGAGGTTCGATGCTAGTGATGAGCACATTACAGAGTTAAGGTGTGATTTAGCAAGTATTGTGCAAAAAATTGATACACATGCAATATCGATTAAGTAGATCGAGTTGCAAATAGCCCAATTATCTGCGATAGTAAAAGCACGGCAACCGAACACTCATCCTATCAACACTGTCCAAAATCCAAAAAATGATGCGCACTGTATGGCAATCACTACTCGGGGTGGTAAGCAAACCATTGACCCCCCTATGCCGTCTAATGAGGAAAAGGTGAGAAAGGATGATGATAAGGTGGTAAAGCGTAGTGGTGAAGCAGAAGAGAGCACTAGAAAAGATGCAGAAGTCCCTATGAAGGTAATTCCCATGCCTAGACCACCACCACCCTTCCCTCAGATATTAATGAAAAAGATCGAGGATGGTAAATATCGGTGTTTTATAACAATGTTGAAGCAGCTTTCTATCAATGTTCCTTTGGTAGAAGCTCTTGAACAAATGCCCGGTTATGGAAAGTTTTTGAAAGATCTGGTTACAAAGAAAAGATCGGTCACTTTCGAGGATGATGATAGACTGCAGCATTGTAGTGCTATTGCTACAAGATCTCTCGTGCAAAAGAAAGAAGATCTGGGTGCGTTCACTATTTCTTGTACAATCGGGTCAGTACATTTTGCGAAAACATTATGTGATCTGGGGGCAAGCATATATATAATGCCCCTCTCGATATATAAGAAGTTGGGTTTGGGTGACCCAAAACCCACTGCGATGCGGCTACTGATGGTTGATCGAACAGTGAAAAGGCCTGTAGGGATACTCCATGATGTGCTAGTAAAAGTGGAGTCATTCATGTTTCCAGCTTATTTTGTTATTCTTGATTGTAAAGTCGATTTTAAAGTGTCTATTATTCTTGGGAGGTCATTCATTGCTACAGGTAGAGCCTTAGTTTATATGGGAAAAGGGACAGATGAAATTTCGGTTGAACAATGAAGAAGCGACCTTCAACATTTGTAGGACCATGAGGCAGAGTGGTGAGCTCCAATCGGTATCCGCCATACCCCACAAAGAAAAGATGAAGAACAAAAATGAACAAAAAATTGAAAAACAAGAGTTTATGATTGGGGATTTAGTGGTTTCGGGTCACCTTGTCTTTCGGGCAAGCTCAAGTCAAAACGAACTGGCCCTTACTTGATTACCCAAGTATTCCCTAATGGAGCAGTTTAGTTAAAACCCAAGGAGGGAGTGCGGTTGAAGGTGAATTGAGAACGAATAAAACTCTATTTTTGGCATAAAGCATCGGGGAATGAAGTGATAGAAGCATACCATCTTGATAAAGTCTGAGTAATCAAGTGTCCCCAGTCGTGCCGCGACATTAAATCAAGCGCTTGTTAGGAGGCAACCCAATACTAATTGTCTTTTTAGTAATGGTAGAATTTTTCTACTAATGGGTTTTAAATTTGCAGGCACATCACCAGGAAATTCTGCAGAAAATTACTCTGCAGCAGTCACTTACGGATACAGCGACATGTCGTTGCGCCTGCGATGGACGGTCGCATGAATTTGTTGTGCCAGGTACGTCTTTCTGTTATTTTCAAACTAGGGCACACACGACAGAACCAACGATGGATCTTCACAACTAAGACGGACCGTCGTCGGGGAATCGTCGCATCATTAATGAGGCGTTCCTGACCCGACCTGAATGGAGTTTTTTTTTTTCAAAATCTTACCTTTTAAACTCCCCAACCCCTCATTTCACCCCCATTCATTCACTACACCCCCTATTTCCCTCCCTTTTAAACTTCCAAAATCTCTCCCTCTATAAACGGATCATTGTTCCCCAAACATTCTCCAAAGCCCTAAAAGTTATCATCTACTAGTCGGAGTTGCTGTTGTGGGTGTCTTCTTGATCACCAAGTACTTTTCCATCTTGTTTTTCTCCAATTCTCATGTATGTGTCTCTAATTTCTACTCATTTATCTTGCATTTTTGTTTATCAATAAGTTTTAGCCTATTCTTATTGATATGTTCTTTTCTTTTATATAAAATTCTGTCTAACCTAGGTTAAAAATCTTTGAAATTGCCATGTTTACAACCCTAGACATAGATGTTTTTGCATTGCTAGTTTACTAGGTATTTGGGTTAGACAAATGTAGGTCCAAAACACTACAAATTCGATTTGGGTAATCGGGGATGAATGGGGTATCCCCAGTTCTATCACTGATTTACAGAATGAGACCCCGATGATGGATCGTCGTACCCACGACGGGCCGTCATAGGCTCCATTCCAAAAGCCCTAACACCCCATTGTCCAATTCTATGCAACTGTCCTCAAACGGACATACGGGACGATCCGTCATACCCACGATGGTCCGTCCTGCACAACCGTTCTGGTTGTCAGAGACCCTATTCCTGAGGGTCTCTCATTTTTTCTAAATGCCCTCCAACGGAAACATATGACGGACCGTCGTCTTCACGACAGTCCGTCCTGCACAACCGTTCTGGTTGTTAGAGACCCTGTTTCTAAGGGTCTCTCTCCATTTTTCTAAGTGTCCTCAAACGGAAAAGTACGACAGACTGTCATACCCACGACGGTCCGTCCTGCATGACCATTATGATGGTCAGAGACCCCTCTCCTAAGGGTCTCCATATTTTTTTAAAGTGTCCTCTGACAGACACCTACGACGGACCGTCGTACCTATGACGGTTTGTTCTGTACATACTGATATACCGTGGTTTCACGGTATAATTAATGCTTTTTCCTTAAGTTTAGTGTGTCCAAAAGCCTTTTTGTGCTAATTTTGATGTAAGTTTCTCGTTGTTTTGCAGGAAATCTGTCCAAAGCTGAATGCGGAGATTTTGAGCGAAAATTGCAGAAGAGACCACCTACGGAGCTTATGACGGTCCGTCGTGNTTGTGACTCCGTAGGTGGCGGCGTAGAGTAGGCTGCTGAAGGAAGATGGGGAAGTCTGACCAAGTGTGGGATTACGAAGCTTGTGACGGTCCGTCATGGCCATGACGGTCCGTCCTGCAGGTCCGTCGTGAAGATCAGAGAAGTGATCCCAGTACCCAGATTCCAGGAGTTGAAGTATTTTGAAACGAAGGCCCTCGACTGACCGTCGTGCCTATGACGGTCCGTCACACTTGCCGTCGAGGGGAATGAAGAAAGCAGCTGAAGAAATTGGACAAGTGTGGGACGACGGGGCCCACGACGGTCCGTCGCGTGGTCCGTCGACCCAGCCGCGTATTGGCAGATTTCCAGAAATTAGAATCCTTGTTTGATTAGGTTTTTTTTTTACTTTTTATAAATAGTTCGAAAAACCTCGTTTTTGGGGTTAGACTCTTCGATTATCAAATTCCATATAGTTAGACTTTGTGATTATTAGACTTGGTGTTTTTGAGTTTTTGATTATTGGAGATTGATACAAGTGATTTTTGGTGATTAATTAAGCATATTTTCGGACTTTATTCTTTCTCATTGAAGTAAGTACATGAATTCTAATTTAACAGATTTGAATATTGTGTTTATGGCTATGAGTAACTAAATTCCATAACTAGGGTTGTGGGAACCATAGGCAAATAATGAGATAAACCCTAACTAAAATAACAATTCTAGAATAGTGTCTTGCATGTATTAATAATTCTTTCGCTTAGAAGTCTTTTTAACGGATGATCAATGTTAGAACTCGCCTTAATGCTACTTGCCGGACCAAGGAGGTAGATAATAGGAAAAGAATTATTAACATAGATTTAGTTTATACTATCTAATAGGCTAGTATTGATTGGTACGAGGTGATAACTTAGTCAAATATCGAATACGATGCTTAATATGAGGTAAAGATAAGGGTTAGGAAAGCAACACACGTAGCCGGACCAAGGTGCGGAGTGAGATTTTCTAGATGCCAGACCAAGGATTTAGAAATACATAACTTATCACTTTGCATGCAAGATACTAGGAAAGAATTGTTATAGTTAGAATTATCGAGTTACAAACCTGTGGGGAACACGTAAACCCTAGTTACTTTAATTCATTGATTAACACCCAATATTAAAAGCTGTCAACTGTCTCTTTCAATTACATTAGTTATTTTCACTCATTAGGTAATGCAAACCCCCCTTTTTATATTTTTACTCTCCAAGAAAGTTATTGACCAAACGATAGTAATACTAGGTTAAAGTTAAGTCTAGACTATTTTCCTCGTGGGAACGATCCCAACCTCACTAGTTGGGTTATTTACTTGACACGACCGCTTTACTTCTCATTTGAGAAGTAAGTTTGAGCGTATCAAATTTTGGCGCCGCTGCCGGGGAATTTAGCTTTTAGATTAACTTGAACTTATTACTATAGTTTAGTTGATATTTTCTTGATTTTACTTTGTTTTATTGTTTTTGATTTCCTTGCAGAATTATCCTCCTTGTATGCCAAATACACGGAGAGGAAGAGAACCGTTGTTCCCCTACGATCACGAGCTAGAACGCACACTGCGAAACATGAATCGTAACTTGGGAATCAATGATGAGGATCCAAACCAGAACATCCCAGCTCCGGCTGATGTTCATGGTCAGATGTTACCCGATGCTCCGGGTGAACATCAACAGAGGGGACAGAATCCCGCTCCACGGCCCCAAGCATACTACAGAGGCTATGACAACATAGCGGTCGGACGGCCACCAGGTTTTGCCTCCTCTACCTACAGGCCACACTTTTGTGGTAACTAGTAGTCCGATGCAAATGCTCACCGCCAGAGGTTTGTTTTCGTGGCTACCTTTCTCGAGGATCCACATGCCCATATAGCTAAGGTAAGTGCAGTGTGTAAGAGTTGTGTGGGGAGGCCTGATTTGGATCTAGATGTAATAGGTCTCAGAGTGTTTCCTCTCTCACTGACGGGAGAGGCTGCTATGTGGTTCACTGAGCTCCCATACAACTCCATCTTCACATGGAATCAACTACGGAAGTCTTCTTAGCACGCTACTATCCGGTCTCCAAGAAATTAAACCACAAGGACAGGGTGAACAACTTTGTGGCACTACCAGAGAGTCGATTAGTAGTTCTTGGGATCGATTCACCTCATTCTTGAGAAGTGTTCCAAACCACCGCATTGATGATGAGTCACCGAAAGAATACTTCTATCGGGGACAAGATGATAACAATAAAGCGATGTTGGACACTATAGCAGGTGGATCTTATGGAGAATGCCCTTATGCTGAGATTGCTGAGAAATTAGAGAAAATCTCTCGCAACAACAAAGCTTGGTGTACTAGGAAGTCCGATACAGGGAGAAACACCTTCGCAGTGCAGTCCACTCACAACCCAGCCACAGATGATATTCGTGAAGAAATGGCGCAGATGAGAACTGAGCTTGGGTTGGTACTAAAACAAGTCGTTGGGGGTGCAGAAAAGGTAAATGCAGTCAACTATTTGGCTAAACCACCACCTCCAAATGATGAGTGTTATTATGAGGAGGATTCCTATGCAGTGAATGAACAGATGGAAGGTTTCCGACCAAGTGCCCAAGGCTCTAATCAGGAAAATTGGCGCCAAGGTCAAGGGAACCAAGGTCGGAACTATGGTAACTACAATCATGAGGGTCATTATGTCCGAGATGGAAACTACAATCGCGACAACAACTTCAACAGGGGTAGCTATGGTAACAGAAACGACAGGAGTGGACCCTATGTTCCTCCTCAAAATCGTGAAGTTACTCCCAGGGATGGTGGAGGTAGTATGTCGCGAGTTGAGGATATGTTGCATAAAATGATGAGGAGGTTCGATGCTAGTGATGAGCAAAATAAAGAGTTGAGGAATGATCTAGCAGGTATTGGGCAAAAAGTTGATACCCATGCAATATCAATTAAGCAACTTGAGTTACAATTGGCCCAATTATCTGCAACTGTGAACACACGGCAACCGGGCACTCTTCCTAGCAACACTGTCCAAAACCGAAAAATGATGGACATTGTATGGCAATTACTACTCGCGGTGGCAAGCAAACCATTGATCCACCTATGCCATCTGATGAGAATAAGGTGACAACAGAATCTGATAAAGTGGTAGAAGTTGATGCTGAATTAGATGATAACCCCGCAAAGATCTTTGAAGTGCCTAAAAAGGTGACTCCTATGCCTAGGCCACCACCCCCATTTCCTCAGAGATTAGTAAAAAAAACCGAGGATGGTAAATACCGGCATTTTATAACAATGTTGAAGCAACTTTCTATCAATGTCCCTTTGGTAGAAGCTTTAGAACAAATGCCCGGTTACGCCAAGTTTATGAAAGATCTGGTCACAAAGAAAAGATCGGTCACTTTTGAGGATGATGATAGAATGCAGCATTGTAGTGCTATTGCTACAAGATCTCTGGTCCAAAAGAAAGAAGATCCGGGTGCATTCACCGTTGCTTGTACAATTGGGCTATTACATTTTGCAAAAGCATTATGTGATCTGGGGCAAGCATAAATCTCATGCCCTCTCAATTTACAAGAAGTTGGGTTTGGGTGATCCAAAACCCATCGCGATCAAGCATCTTGATGGCCGATCGAACAAAGAAACTACTATAGGGATACTCCACGATGTGTTAGTAAAAGTGGAGTCGTTCATATTTCCAGCAGATTTTGTTATTCTTGATTGCGAAGTCGATTTTGAAGTGCCCATTATTCTTGGGAGGCCATTCCTTGCTACGGAAGAGCCTTAGTAGACATGGAAAAGAGGCGGATGAAATTTCGGTTGAACAATGAGGAAGTAACCTTTAACATTTGTAGGTCCATGAAGGCAGTGGTGAGCTCCAATCGGCATCTGCGATATCCTACAACATGGGTGAGACATTTGAGACACAAATTGAAGAACGTCTA
Source organism: Solanum arcanum (assembly GCA_027789145.1). NCBI lineage: Eukaryota > Viridiplantae > Streptophyta > Magnoliopsida > Solanales > Solanaceae > Solanum > Solanum arcanum. The sequence goes on from CM050944.1 coordinate 12,422,926, forward strand.
GGTGTCGAAGCATTAGCGGCAGTGATAATGAACTTTGATAGCGATTGCATTGAAGAGTATGAGTCATTAGTCGTTGCTCTTGACCGAGGTGATGTTCGGTTTAAACCAAAGAAATTTGAGCTTGATATGAAGAATCGCGAGTCCCCACCCGCGAAACCATCTATAGAGGAAGCTCCAAAATTAGAACTAAAAGCTCTCCCACCTCATCTCAGGTATGAATTCTTAGGAAAGGGTGACACTTTGCCGGTAATCATTGCGTCAGACTTGGATGCACAACACGGTACTAAAAAGGTTCAGAAGAGCTATTGGGTGGACTATTGCGGACATTATTGGGATTCCCCCCGGTATTTGCTCTCATAAAATCCAACTCATGCACGATCATAAGCCGAGTGTTGAGCACCGAGACGCTTGAACCCTCCTATGCAAGAGGTTGTGAAGAAGGAAATCATCAAGTGGTTGGATGCTGGAGTCATATATCCAATCGCTGATAGTAGTTGGGTATGCCCGGTTCAGTGTGTACCTAAGAAAGGGGGAATGACTGTGGTCCCCAACGAAAAGAATGAACTTGTCCCAATGATACCGGTTACTGGATGGAGGGTGTGTATGGATTACCGTAAACTGAACTCATGGACTGAAAAAGACCATTTTCCTATGCCCTTCATGGACCAGATGTTGGATAGACTTGCCGAAAAAGGGTGGTATTGTTTTCTTGATGGGTATTCGGGGTATAATCAGATTTCTATCGCACCAGAAGATCAAGAGAAAACCACCTTCACTTGTCCATATGGGACTTTTGCGTTCAGAAGAATGCCGTTTGGGTTGTGCAATGCACCTGCAACCTTTCAGAGATGTATGATGTCAATATTTTCTGACATGGTGGAGGATACTATGGAGGTTTTTATGGATGATTTTTCTATGGTTGGTGATTCATTTGAGCGATGCTTGACCAATTTATTTGAGGTTCTTAAGAGATGCGAAGACTGCAATCTGGTACTAAACTGGGAAAAGTGTCATTTCATGGTGAAAGAGGGTATTGTGTTGGGTCATCGCATTTCAGAAAAGGGTATAGAGGTTGATCGAGCTAAAGTTGAGGTAATAGAGAGACTTCCCCCGCCGATCTCTGTGAAAGGTGTGAGAAGCTTTCTTGGGCATGCAGGTTTTTATCGGAGATTCATCAAAGACTTTTCAAAGATTGCACACCCATTGTGCAAATTACTGGAGAAAGAATGTAAATTTTGTTTTGATGAGTCCTGTCTCAAAGCATTCGGTGAGCTAAAAGAGAATTTAGTGTCTGCACCTATTATTATTTCTCCGGATTGGAACAGTCCATTTGAGGTAATGTGCGATGCTAGTGGGGTGACTCTTGGTGTAGTATTGGGACAGAGAAGAAACAAAATCCTTCACCCAATTTACTATGCTAGTAAAGCCCTAAATGAAGCCCAGAAGAACTACACAGTGACTGAGCAAGAACTCCTCGCAGTAGTCTTTGCTTTTGAGAAATTTCGCTCCTACTTGCTAGGTACTAGAGTCATAGTGCATACCGACCATTCAAATGAGATATTTGATGGCGAAAAGGATGCGAAACCAAGGTCGATTCGTTGGGTATTATCATTGCAAGAATTTGACTTTGAAGTCTTTGGATAGAAAAGGGATGAAAATCAAGTTCTGATCATTTGTCCCGTCTAGAGGATGAAGCTATGAGAGAGTTAGGGGATAAGACTGACATTGATGATACTTTCCCCGATGAACATGTATTGGCTGCTTCACAAGACTTGATTCCATGGTTCGCAGACTTTGCGAACTATCTGGCTAGTGATATTGTTCCATCAGACTTGTCCTTTCATCAAAGGAAAAAGTTCATGTATGATGTGAAGAAGTTCTTTTGGGATGAACCATACTTGTATAGAAGTTGTGCCGACGGGCTTATTCGGCGTTGTGTGCCAGAATGTGAAATATTGAGTGTACTGGAGGCATGCCATTCTTCACCTGTTGGCGGACATCACAGTGGTATCCGAACCGCTCACAAGATATTGCAATGTGGTTACTATTGGACAACTCTTCATCAAGATGCTCATGGGTTTGCTAAATCATGTGACAATTGTCAACGAGATGGTGGTATTTCAAGAAAGCAAGAGCTCCCTCTCAACCCCATTCTTGTGATTGAGTTATTTGATGTGTGGGGTATTGACTTTATGGGCCCTTTTGTGAGTTCTCATGGGATGAAGTACATTCTTGTAGCAGTTGATTATGTATCCAAATGGGTCGAAGCCATAGCTCTCGCAAACAATGAAGGGAAGAGTGTCACTGCATTCTTGAAAAAGAATATATTCTCCCGTTTTGGCACTCCAAGGGCCATTATTAGTGATGGGGTTCCCACTTCGCAATGATTGTTCAAGGGGTTATTGGAGAAATACGGTGTTCGCCATAATGTGGCCACGCCTTACCACCCTCAAACTAGTGGGCAATTTGAGGTATCGAATCGGGAGATCAAACAGATATTGTCCAAAACAAAGTGAATGCTAGTCGAGCAGTTGGTCAAGGAGGCTTGATGATGCTCTGTGGGCCTACCGGACAGCCTATAAGACCCCTATTGGTATGTCTCCATACCAACTTGTATATGGGAAAGCTTGTCATCTTCCGGTTGAGTTAGAGCATAAAGCCATGTGGGCTATGAAGAAGTTAAAAATGGATTGGAGCGAAGCTGCAGAGCAACGGTTAAATGGGTTAAATGAACTTGATGAATTTCGCTTGAAAGCTTATGAAAGCTCAGCCCTATATAAAGAAAAGATGAAGAAGTATCATGACAACAAAATTGGAAAACGAGAGTTTATGGTTGGGGATTTAGTGCTTCTATTCAATTCCAGATTACGCTTGTTTCGAGCAAACTCAAGTCCAAATGGATCGTCCTTACACTGTTACCCAACTATTCCCTCATGGAGCGGTTGAATTGGAAACTAAGGAGGGTGTGCGGTTCAAGGTGAATGGACAGCGTATAAAAATCTATCTCGGGCATGCTTTGAATCGGCGAATGAAGTGATAGAGGCATACCATCTTGATGAAGTCCGAGTAATCAAGTGGTCCCGGCCGTGCCGCGACATTAAATCAGCGCTTGTTGGGAGGAAACCCAATACTTATCGTCTTTTTAATAGTAGCATTTTTCTATTAATGGGTTTTAAATTTGCAGCACATCACCAGAAATTCTCGCAGAAAACTACTGCGGCTGACCATCGACGGATACATCGACGGACCGTCGCACACGTGACGGACCGTCGTATCATCCGTCACACCAGGTACGTATAACTGTCATCTTTTGAAAATAGGGCACACACGACGGACACTACGACGGGGCGTCGCATGTGCGACGGTCCGTCGTCGGGGACCCGTCGCGCGTTTAATGAAATTAACCCGACCCGACCCGGATTGACCCTTTTCAAAATCTGACCGTTTATACTCCCGCTCCTCCATATTTCTCCCATTATTTCCTCATTCCTCTCATCTCCACTCTCTTTTCAACTTCCCCCTCACTGATCATTGCCCCCAAAATCCTCCTAAACCTTATACTTATCATCCACTAGTCGGTGCTGCTGCTGTAAGGTGTCTACCTTGCTAACTGAATCATTCCCCACTTGTGTTTTCTCCATTTCCAAGGTATGTGTCTCTTAATTTGTACTCATTTCTCTTGTATTTTTATTTATTAGTTAGTATTAGATTTGTTCTTAGTCGTATGTTGTTCCCTTGATATGCTTATATCTAGACCTAGGCTCTAAATGTTTGAATTTGCCATGATCATAACCCTAGACATAGGTGATTTCACATTAATAGTTTCCTAGGTAAGTGGGATAGACACATATAGGTCCACAACACTACAAGACCACGTGGGTTCATTGGGGTTGCTTAGGGTACTTACAGTTCTGTCTCTGGTAGACAGAACGAGACCCCGATGACGGTCCGTCGTGTACACGACGGACCGTCGCAGGGTCCATCGCATAAGCCCTAGCACCCTCCCCAACGACGCCTGTGACGGACCGTTGTCTTCACGATGGTCCGTCCTGCACGATCGTCGTGATGGTCAGAGACCACTCGGTGCGGTCTCCAAAATTTTTCCAAGTGTCCAACAACGGACACTTACGACGGATCGTCACTCCCACGACGGTCCGCCCCGCACGTCATGGTTGTCGAGACCACTGTTTCTAAGGGTCTCTAAAACTTTTCCAAGTGTCCTATGACGGACACTTACGACGGCCGTCAGACACTCGACGGTCCGGCCCCGAGTGACCGTCATGATGGTCGAGACCACTCGGTGCGGTCTCCAAAAGTTTTCCAAGTGTCCAACAACGGACACTTACGACGGACCGTCACTCCCACGACGGTCCGTCCTGCACGACCGTCATGGTTGTCAGAGACCCTGTTTCTAAGGGTCTCTAAAACTTTTCTAAGTGTCCTATGACGGACACTTACGACGGGCCGTCGTACACTCGACGGTCTGTCCTGAGTGACCGTCATGATGGTCAGAGACCCCTCTTTCAGGGTTCTTTATATGTACATCGACCAGTACAACACGACGGACCTCATGACGGTCCGTCGTAGCCACGACGAGCCGCCATCCGTCCTGGCCGTGGTGCTACAAAGGTCACTATCACTAACATACTATTTTCAATGTTTTATGTTGTATGGGCTTGCTTGTCTTGTTTGACATTACTCGTACTAATAGTGATCCTTTTCGATACTATCGACCATGGCACCTAAGCAAGACCGAGCTTACGCGACGCTGGCGATCCAAGTCTGCGGGCCGCTCGCACGCTTTGATCATCAGTGCGATGATGGCGGGACCGAATACATGCCCCAGGCACCGCCGCCCTTCCGTCTTTGCGTGCCCCGAGCCACACCCAAGAAGACGGTGGCGTCGGCGTAGTCACCGCCTCCCGATCGATGAGGAGCGCACATCGACCGCACACCCTGCGGGTCGGCCACCAACGAGGAAGGAGCGTCGGCTCCTTAGGAGTATCCTGGTCCGAGGAAGCTTCAGGATCTGGCCGAGGTTCCCGCACCACCCATCGCCGCTGGCGTCGGCCTCGCTCGATGAGGCCGATGGTCAGACTCCACCCGGCGCACTGCACCGGTCCCCACTCCAAAGACCAGATCGCCAAACCGGTGGTGCGTCAAGGCCGCTTTCAAGTGTACTCCGACGCAAAATTCGCATCGATAAAGGGGTTATGACTCGCACACTCACCCTGGAGCGGCGGGTACTTACAGGAGTCTCCTCGATGCCGGACATCCACAACATCTTCACCAGGCATCGCCAGAGTGGACAACCCGTCCATTGGGGCCTTCTGATGAGAGATGGTCCGAGAGTTCTACGCGTCCCACGTGGCGACTCTCCGATCCGCAGATCGACAGTGGCTGCTCCGTAACGAGCCCCATTGGAGCGAGTTCTCGTCCGGCGTGCAGTTGACATTTCCACGCCCGCCATCCGCCGGTTCTATCTGGCGAGAGTGCAGATGCTACTCGGACCCGACCATCGCCGAAGTTTGACTATCACCGCGGATAGTCAAGGAGGGACACTTCATGCGCGAGCGGACACTGAGAGAGACCACCAAGAGGTGGATGGCCCTGCACCTATCAGTCAACGGAGAGGGTGCCGACTGGGTCACTGAACCGAAGGGGGCCATCAAGAAGGCCAACCTCACGTTAAATCGCCAAGTTCTTGTGGCTGCTCGTGCGTCGCGCCTTTCCCCCACAGCTGCCGACAACATAGTCACCTGGGATCGTGCAGTGCTGATAGCGGCGATGATCGCCGGCTTCGAGGTAGACCATGCATGGCTTCTCCAGGCAGTCATGCATGAGAGGGCATTCAAGGTCACCACCACCTACCCCTTTCCGTGCATGATCTTTGCTCTTTGCAGGTCTGCAGGTGTGCCCGTATGGCACATAGATCAGTTGAGGACTCCGCCGGGTACCGTTGACGTCGGCCTCATCAGAGACGAGGCCAATGAGTTGGCCCCACGTCGAGGGCCCCGTCCAGAGCTGCCACCACTATCGGATGATCTTGCGGACACGGTGGCCAGGCCCGCACAGCCTACACAGCATCCACGGACACTACCCCGGTCGAGTCTATCCCGGGTAGTAGCACGGCCCCTCTACCGACACCAGCCCCGCTTGCTCGAGTCCAAAAGCTGGAGGCACAAATGGCCAATCTTCTGCATCATATTCAGCCGTGGATGCAAGTCTATTGCCGATTCTGAAGCGCGCATGGAGAGGCAGATGCAGCGGAAGGTTGCTGAGGTGCACCAGCGCCTCGATGCCTTTGAATTGCGAGTATTAGCTCAACCAGCCCCTCCGGTAGATGTGTCGACTCTTCAGGCTACAGTCTCCAGTCTTCGGGCAGACATCGACACAATCCTAGCGACAAGGGTACCGGAGGCTGTCGATCCTGCTGAGGACACTTTACTGGCGGCCCTGTTTCCGACTCCTGACATTCCACCATCCCCTCCGCAGAGTGCCAAGAGGCGTAGGGATCGAGGAGAGGATGAGGCGCGAGCGAAGAAGAAGGAGCGCCGCGAGTTGAAGGCCGCGAGGAGAGCCTCAATTGCTGAGGCGGAGGCACACCGGATCCGAGCATCACAGATAGCGGCTGGGGCCTCTAGCTCCCATACTGTAGAGACCGCCGGAGGCACTGAGGGAGCGGTTGTTGCTGAGGACACCACTGAGGGTGTCCAGATTGCCGAGACACCACCGAGGGTGTCCAACTTAGAGGTCGCTGGGTTCCGGAAACCGACCCACCAAATTGTTGATCGACGGCGCTTATGCGCCACAGTGTTTGCTTCACCTAACCCTCTAATCTTTAGTTTTTTTATGCATTGGGGACAATTGCATGCTTTGTTGGGGGTGGGGTAAATGGAAAGTGAGTGTTAGGGTGAAGTCCGAGTAGCCCAACTCACTATCCTCTTTGGGGTTTTCTTGCCTGTGTTCTTTTTCCCCAAAAGACTGATTATTTTTCTGTTGAACCGCACGTTATATCTTTTGTACATAAGTTTAACTCACGAGCATGATGGCTAAAATGATATCCCGATAAAACTGGAAAATGTTGCATGACTAGGCGTAGTAACTGATAATTGTGTGGCTCTAAACATGAAATAGAGTTACACCATTGCATTACCCTAAATCTTCAAGTCAAACTAGGTGTCTGATAATCTTGTATAGTGATGAGATGTCAAGTGAATGTGAGGAAAGTTGAATAGTCCACTATTGGTACTGAGCTAGAACTTGCCTGGTTAGTCCTGCTAAAAGTAAGCTGTAACAAACAATTAGGAAATGATCATAGGCCCTTATTCAATATAGCCCATTTCTAGCCTAAATAAAGAAACCAAATGAAAGTTATCCTTCTTTGATCCAAAAAAATTTTGAGCTTAAAATTAGACCTTTCTTTTTCACCCCAACTGCCCTTTTCTGGGAACAATATGTTGGCCCTGGTCCCTCCTTGGACATGTGCACCTCAGCTTATGCCAAAAGCATAAGTTGAGGGTGGCTAATGTATTAACAACCTTCGTTATGGCCCTGACCCGATTTTGGAGTCAGTGTACCTTGACTCATGGCAAAGCCATGAGTTGAGGGTGGTTTGTTTTGAGGAATGCCCTGGAAAGTGGGGTTGAAAGAACAAAGAGAGAGAAAGAACAAAAGTAAAGTGACTCAAGAACTTCGAAAGAAAAAAAAATATTCAAGAATTACAAACAAGAAAAGAAAAGAGTCACTTACGCAAATGAAGAAAGAAGGGAAACAACAAGGTGAAAGAATAGGAGAAACTGGGTCAGATAGAGTGATATAGGGTGGAAGGTTTAGCCGATATGTCAAGGAGGGCAAAAAGTCACTAAATTATACCTAAATATACCCTACCTGACTCTGAGCCTACGTTACAAGCTAAAAAAGTCCTATCGTGATCCTAAGGGTTGTATAGCGAACTTAAGGCAGTGAAAATAAGGGCAAGCTTATGGCAATAGGTCTGAATGAGTGTGACTTTGTTCTGAGAGCGAGAGTTGAAATGTAATCCTTATACTCAAACTGAAATCATTGTGTGAAAAATGAGGATTTTGTTCTAAAGTGAGGACACTAGTTGCAATACCGGAATTGTTAGCACCTCGGTGAAAAATCGAAGAGGATAGGTATTAGTGCATGGTGAGTCTGTGTCATGTTCGAATCCCACAAAAGTCAAGCCTAATAGTGATAGCATGCATAGATTTGATGGGATTAGGCGGGATTGATAGCCAAATGATTGCAAAGGATAAAACATGAATACTATTGTACAAAGATTGTGTAGTGAGTCATAGTGCGTCGCTTGAGGACAAACAACGAATTTAAGTTGAGGGTGTTGATATACCGTGGTTTCACGGTATAATTAATGCTTTTTCCTTAAGTTTAGTGTGTCCAAAAGCCTTTTTGTGCTAATTTTGATGTAAGTTTCTTGTTGTTTTGCAGGAAATCATCCAAAGTCAATCGCGGAGATTTTGAGCGAAAATTGCGTAAGAGACCACCTACGGAGCTTATGACGGTCCGTCGTGCTTGTGACGGTCCGTAGGTGGCAGCGTAGAGTAGCCGCTGAAGGAAGATGGGAAGTCGACCAAGTGTGGGATTACGAAGCTTGTGACGGTCCGTCATGGCCATGACGGTCCGGCCCCGCAGTCCGTCGTGAAGATCAGAGAAGTGATCCCAGTACCCAGATTCCAGGAGTTGAAGTATTTTGAAACGAAGGCCCTCGAATGACCGTCGTGCCTATGACGGTCCGTCACACTTGCCGTCGAGGGGAATGAAGAAAGCAGCTGAAGAAATTGGACAAGTGTGGGACGATGGGGCCCACGACGGTCCGTCATGACTACGACGGTCCGTCGCGTGGTCCGTCGACCCAGCTGCGTTTTGGCAGATTTCCAGAAATTAGAATCCTTGTTTGATTAGGTTTTTTTTTTATTTTTTATAAATAGTTCGAAAAACCTCGTTTTTGGGGTTAGACTCTTCGATTATCAAATTCCATATAGTTAGACTTTGTGATTATTAGACATGGTGTTTTTGAGTTTTTGATTATTGGAGATTGATACAAGTGATTTTTGGTGATTAATCAAGCATATTTTCGGACTTTATTCTTTCTCATTGAAGTAAGTACATGAATTCTAATTTAACAGATTTGAATATTGTGTTTATGTCTATGAGTAACTAAATTCCATAACTAGGGTTGTGGGAACCATAGGCAAATAATGAGATAAACCCTAACTAAAATAACAATTCTAGAATAGTGTCTTGCATGTATTAATAATTCTTTCGCTTAGAAGTCTTTTTAACGGATGATCAATGTTAGAACTCGCCTTAATGCTACTTGCCGGACCAAGGAGGTAGATAATAGGAAAAGAATTATTAACATAGATTTAGTTTATACTATCTAATAGGCTAGTATTGATTGGTACGAGGTGATAACTTAGTCAAATATCGAATACGATGCTTAATATGAGGTAAAGATAAGGGTTAGGAAAGCAACACACGTAGCCGGACCAAGGTGCGGAGTGAGATTTTCTAGATGCCGGACCAAGGATTTAGAAATACATAACTTATCACTTTGCATGCAAGATACTAGGAAAGAATTGTTATAGTTAGAATTATCGAGTTACAAACCTGTGGGGAACACGTAAACCCTAGTTACTTTAATTCATTGATTAACACCCAATATTAAAAGTCATTAACCTGCCTCTTTCAATTACATTAGTTATTTTCACTCATTAGGTAATGCAAACCCCCCTTTTTATATTTTTACTCTCCAAGAAAGTTATTGACCAAACGATAGTAATACTAGGTTAAAGTTAAGTCTAGACTATTTTCCTCGTGGGAACGATCCCAACCTCACTAGTTGGGTTATTTTCTTGACACGACCGCTTTACTTCTCATTTGAGAAGTAAGTTTGAGCGTATCACATACCAGCATACTTGTCAGAGACTCTCCTTTAGGGTTCTCTATAAACACAAAGTCTAACTAAGACATGACGGACCCCATGACGGTCCGTCATAGTCACGACGGGCCGTCACCTGGCCCGTCGTGTGTCATTGTTACTATAGAAATGTCATTTTATTTTAATTTTTTTAGTGGTTTTGCTTGTCTTGTTTTCTACTTCTCGTACTAATATTGATCCTTTACAGGTATTATGTACTATGGCACCAAAACAAGATCGAGTCTATGCACGCGGGCGATCAAAGTTTGTCGCCCCGTCTGCCCGCAATGTCATTGGCTCTGATGATGAGCGTGACCCCGAGTACGTGCCCCCAGGCACTTCCACCCCTTCCCGTGCTTCACATGCTGCCAGAGCCACACCCAAAAAGGTGGCGTCTGGCATAGTCACTGCCTCCCAGTCTGATGAGGAGCGCACACTTACCGGCACACCTTCTGGGTCAGCCACCAATGAAGAAGGAGTGTCTGGATCCTTAGGAGTTTCGTGGTCGGAGGAAGCCTCCGGCTCTGATGAGGTTCCCGCACCCGCCACCGCTGCAGCGTCGGCCTCGTCTCATGTGGCTGACAGTTTGAAATCCACACCTGATTCACCATCTTATGCTCTCACCCCTGCTACTGACAAGCCCAACCGGTGGTCTATTGGGACGTTATAGTGAAGAGCTGGTCCGAGAGTTCTATGCATCCTACGTAGCGACTCTCCGATCGTAGATTGATAGGCGGGCTTCCCCCGCCAAACAGGCCCCACTGAAGCAGGTCTGAGTATGGGGCATTCAGTTCGATATGTCTCTGCCTGCCATCTGCCGGTTTCTATACGGTGAGAGTGTTGATACTAATCGGACCCCTCTCACTGCCGAGTTTGACTACCGATGGCAGATTGTTAAAGATGGCCAATTCAAGCGTGAGCCATCACTGAGAGAGACCACCAAGAGGTGGATGGCCCTGCACTTGTCTGTTGATGGAGAGGGTGCCGACTGGGTGACCGAGCCAAAGGGGGCCATCAAGAAGGCCAACCTGACTTTCACGGCAAAGTTTTTGTGGTTGATTGTCCGCCACTGCCTTTCCCCCATAGCCGCCGATAATATCATCACATGGGATCGAGCAGTACTGATGGCGGCGATGATAGCCGGGTTCGAGGTGGATTTTGCGTGGCTCATACAGGCAGTCATGCACGAGAGGGCTTTTAAGGTCACAACTACTTACCCTTTCCCGTGCATGATCTTTTCTCTCTGCAGGTCCGCATGTGGCCTATTAGGCACATTGATCAGCTCAATACCCCGCTGGGCACTGTTGATGTCGGCCTCATCAAAGATCAGGACAATGAGTTGGCTCCACGCAGAGGGCCCCGTCCAGAGCTTCCCCCACTTGCTGACGATCTGGCTAATACGGTAGCCCAGGCCCGCACGGCTACGCAGGCGACGTCCACTGACATTACCCTGGTCGAGTATATCCAGGGTAGTAGCACTGCCCCGACCTCCTCTCGCACAGCCCCTCTACCCGCGCTGGTCCCGCTTGCTAGGGTCCAAAAATTAGAGGCGCAAATGGCTACACTTCTGCATCATATCCAGCCGTGGATGCAGAGGTGTATTACCGAGGCAAAAGAGCGCTTGGAGCGGAAAATGGTTCACCAGCGCTTGGACGCTTTTGAGTTGCGAGTGTTAGCCCGGCCAGCCCCTCCGGTGGATGTGTCGACTCTTCAGGCTGTGGTCGACTGTCTTTGCGCAGATATTGACATGATTTTAGAGTCAAGGGTGCCTGAGTCTGAGGCCCCTTCTGTCGATCCTGATGAAGACACAGTGTTGGCGACCCTATTCACCACCTCAGAGATTCCACCACCTCCCCCTCGAGAGCATGCCAAGAGGCGTAGGGGTTCAGTGGAGGATGAGGCACGAGCACGGAAGAAGGATCGTCGTGAGATGGAGGTCATGCGAGAGCCTCGCTTCGGCGAGAAGCGCGCACTGATGAGAGCGAGGAGAGTTAGAGGTCAGCGTCTAGCTCCGAATCATGCGAGATAGCGGGAGGCACTGGTGATAGTGTTGTTGTTGCTGAAGACACCACTGAGGGTTTCCAGATTACAGAGGAAGTGGTTTCCGGGGAACCGGACACACCAGCTTGCTGATCGTCGGCTCTTTGCGCCACAAGTTTGCTTCACCTACCACTCTAGTATTTAAATTTTTTATGCATTGGGGACAATTGCATGTAATTTTTTGGGGGTGGGGTAAATGGAAAGTGAGTGCTAGGGTGAAGTCTGAGTAGCCCAATTCACTATCCTCTTTTGGGGTTTTCTTGCCTGTGTTCTTTTTCCCCAAAAGAGTGATTACTTTTTCTGTTGAACCGGCATGTCAATATCTTGTGTACATAGTTTAATGCTGGAAGCATGATCGCTAAAATGATATCCTGATAAAATGGAAAATGATGCTTGACTAGGCACAGAAATTGATAAGTGTGTGGCTCTAAGCATGACATAGAGGTACACCACTGCATTACCCTAAGTCTAAAATTCAAACTAGGTGTCTGATAATCTGGTAGAGTGATGAGATGTCAAGTGAGAGTGAGGAGAATTTGAATAATCTACTATTTGTACTGAGCTAGAACTTGCCTGGTTAGTCCTGCTAAAAGTAAGTTGTAATAGACAATTAGGAAAGCATCATAGGCCCTTATTCAATATAGCCCATTTTTAGCCTAAATAAAAGAGAACCAAACCTTCTTTGATCCAAATGATCTGAGCTTAAAGTAGACCTTTCTTTTCACCCCAACTGATCTTTTCTGGGAATAATGTGTTGGCCATGGTCCCTCCTTGGACATGTGCACCTCAGCTTATGCCAAAAGCATAAGTTAAGGGTGGCTAATGCAGTAAACAACCTTCATTATGACCCTGACCCAACTTTGGGTATTGTGTACTTTGACTCATGGCAAAGCCATGAGTTGAGGGTGGCTATTATGAGGAAAGCTCTGGAAAGTGGGGTTGAAAGAACAAAGAGAGAGAAAGAACAAAAGTAATGTGACTCAAGAATTAGTTGAAAAAAAAGTAAAGAAAAATAAAAATATACAAGAAATACAAGCAAGAAAAGAAGAGAGTCACTTACACAAATGAAGAAAGAAGAGAAAATAGCAAGGTAAAAGAATATGAGAAACTGGGCGAGATAACATGATAGAAAATGGTATGTCTAGCCGATATGTCAAGGAGGGCAAAAAGTCACTAAAGTATACCTAAATATACCCTACCTGACCCTGAGCCTATGTTACAAGCTAAGAAAGTCCTATCGTGATCCTAAGGGTTGTATAGAGAACTTAAGGCAGTGAAAATATGGGCAAGCTTATGGCAATAGGTATGAATGAGTGTGAATTTGTTCAGAGAGCGAGTGTTGAAAAGTAATCCTTATACTAAAACTGAAATCATTGTGCGAAAAATGACGATTTTGTTTTAAAGTGAGGACACTAGTTGCAATACCGGAATTGTTAGCACCTCGGTGATAAATTGAAGAGGATAGGTGTTAGTGCATGGTGAGTCTGTGTCATGCTCTGATCCCACATAATTCAAGTTTAATAGTGATAGCATGCATAAATATGATGAGATTAATCGGGATTGATATCCAAATGATTGCAAAGGATAAAACATGGATACTATTGTACAAAGATTTTGTATTGAGTCATAGTGCGTCACTTGAGGACAAACAACGAATTTAAGTTGAGGGTGTTGATATACCGTGGTTTCACGGTATTATTAATACTTTTTCCTTAATTTTAGTGTGTCCAAAAGCCTTTTTGTGCTAATTTTTATATAAGTTTCTCTTTATTTGCAGGAAATCTGTCCAAAGATGAATGCGGAGAGTTTGAGAGAAGAAATGCAGAAGAGACCACCTACGGAGCTTGTGACGGTCCGTCATGCTTGTGACGGTCCATAGTTGGCAGCATAGTGCAGCTACTGAAGGGAGATGGGGAAGTCTAACCAAGTGTGGGGTTACGGAGTCAATGACGGTCCGTCGTGTCTATGACGGTCCGTCCTGCAGGTTCGTCATGATGTTCAGAGAAGTAGTCCCAGTACCCATATTCCAAGAGTTAAAGTGTTTTGAAATGAAGACCCTCGACAAATCGCCGTGTCTGTGAAGATCCGTCATACTTTCCATTGAGGGTAATGAAGAGAGCAGGAGAAGAAATTGCACAAGTATGGGACGACGGAGTCCATGACGGTCCGTCGTGACCACGACGATCCGTCTCAAGGTCCGTCGACCCAGCCGCATTTTGACAGATTTCCAGCAAATAGAGTCCTTGTTTAATTAGGTTTTTATTTTCTATAAATAGTTCGAAAACCTCATTTTTGGGGTTAGACACTGTATTATTAGGTTAGACTCTGTATTATTAGGTAGACTCTGGATTATTTGGTTAGGCCTTTGATTATAGTTAGACTTTTTGTGAGATTCTGGATTATTTTGAGATTCTTCGAATTGATTGTTGGTGATTTTTGTTGATTAATCAAGCGAAATGTCAGATTTTACTCTTTCTCATTGAAGTAAGTACATGAATTCTTATATTATATATTTGAATATTGTGATTATTACTATGGGTAACTAAACTCCATAACTAGGGTTGTGGGAACCATAGGCAAATAATGCGGTAAAACCTAACTAAAATAACAATTCCAGAACAGTGTCTTGCATGTAGTAATAATTCTTTCACTTAGAAGTCTTTTTAACGGATGGCCAACGTTAGAACTCGCCTTAATGCTACTTGCCAGACCAAGGAGATAGATAATAGGAATAGAATTATCCACATAGATTTAGTGTATACTATCTAATAGGCTAGTATTGATTGGTACGAGGTAATAACTTAGTCAAATATCGAATACAATGCTTAATATGAGGTAAAGATAAGGGTTAGGATAGCAACACACGTAGCCGGACGAAGGTGCGGAGTGAAATTTTATAGATGCCGGACCAAGGATTTAGAAATACATA